>CAJQUW010008203.1:0-195802 GCA_907163375.1 Prostheceraeus crozeri | reverse complement strand
GACGAAGTGGCTACTCTCGCCAGTATCAGTAACCAAACCCAAACTTTATTTTATTAGGAAAATTTTTCTTTCCGAGTGATCTCCTTAATTAGGAAACAGCCAAAAAGTTTCAGACCAATCGTCATTCGAAGCGGAGGGTAATGGACTAAAATACAATCCACTTCATAAACAATCATTCTTTTTACACGTCCACAAAAACAAAATTAGCAAAATTGAATGTTGTGGAAAGCGAAGTGAACGGACTTGAGGGATATGCTGAGCATCGAAGCAGTATGTTGTCATGGAACGAAATCGAATCAAATGGATTGTCATATGATAATGAAGTAACAAACCTTTGATTGGAGGAGGAAGAAGTCTTCGACTGAGAAAATATATATAAAGTCACTGAACTATTTGTAGCAAACGTTTTATTGTTCACCACAAACAATTTATATTAAGCAGTTTATTATTAATCAAACAATCTTAAGCAATGCATACAACTTCAGTGAAGTGTGCAGTGTGACATCGCGCTCGGAACGCAGAACAGCAGACCATTACTCAATCGAGGGGAAAATTTAATCTTGAAATTGAACAACAAGTGGCATTCATTTATCTTGCAATGCAGCGAACGTTTGACGAACGCAGACACATTGTGAAGCATTACTGAAAAAATGGCAATGCGATGGATGTTATTCGTATGTGGCCACATTACTTTGATTCCAATCCACCTAATCGGAAGACGGTCTTTTCTTTGCGCGACAAATTCGAAGCAACGGGATCAGTTACCGATGCTCCGCGTAGTGGAAGACCAAAATCAGATACAAATAACCCATATCATCCCAAGTCTGAATTTTTTAACGCTAAAAAGTTACATAGTTAATATTCAATAACTAACAACATATCTGAAGTAATTTTGTCCATTTTAGGGACATTTTTCGTGTCGTCAGTTTAAACTGACAGCGGGCACATAAGGTATGAAAATACCTTTAAAATCCCACTGTCAGTTTTAACTGACGTTTTATCTTAGAAGCCTTTCTTAACACCCAGAGGGGAAAATAATACTCTAAAAAGAAGTTTACTATAAAATAACGTTTTATATGCATCATAGAAATGTAACTATAGTAATAAACATGTTTTAAGAAACAGTGTCAAGCAGTGTGGAAAGATTTGAAGCACTGTGGATGCAAGGATACATCACATTTTTCACAGAAATAAATGGATGTTCCACTGCATTCGGTAGATGCACATCGTCGCTGTTTGCCAACTGCAGACCAATGATTCATGCCGTCATAGCGAACGCTTGTCTCCAGATCGGTTGATTGGTTGACGTCGAGGCAGTTAAACTTGTATCTGAAATAATAAGGACATCCATTGGATATAAATATTTGCGATATTTATTCTCTATTTATCTTACCTTTTTAGGTATGTAATCACAATAGAACGCCGAAAGCCCAGTAAGTCCATTGACTCTGCAGTACGGCTGCAAGCGTATTACAGCTGATACGCATTTTGCACGACCAAATCCAATAGAAAACGAAAGATGGGCCACCACCATTTCTTAGAGCGAATGTTGATCATGTAGTAAGATACGTTCTGGTCGAATCGATCAATGTCTCCCATGTATTGGTTATATACCTGAATGGCTTATGGTATAGGGATAACCTTTCGTTGGCGTTCGGATCGGACAAATCTGGTGGTTCCCACTGGCTTCAATCCTGTGTAGTTGGAGGCAACTGTGACTGTCTTATCTGTCCACCACAACTTCATGTGTTCCTCTTGTTTCTTTTTCCATTTGCTTGATCGGTTTCAAGGGAGCTTTTCCATCCCTGTTTGCTCTCAATGTGCCCGCCGCTGCAATACCCATATCTTTCAAATGGTTCAAGAGATTGATGGAAGTGAAGAAATTGTCAATGACTATATGATAATGTAGAGTGTCATGATCGGGTAATTGTTGGACCAATTTGCATGTGTACAACAGGAGCCTCGCCCAACCACCTGAAGATCCATGATCTGATGGAACGTTTTTTACGCTCTTGCCTTAGTAGAGATCTAAAGCAATCACATACCCTAAACGAGTGGCTGCAGCCCAAGCTTTATACCCAAATGGAATGGGTTTTCCGTGCATGTATTGTTTGTAGGCCTCCGTGTTTGCCTATGATAAGGAATCATAGACTCATCGATGCTAAACGGTCTGCTCAGGCACGAAAATTCGCCTTACATGCTCATTGATATGATTCACGCGTGTGTGGGGCGAACCTCGGCGAATATGTCGTTTGCATCCAGATTCGAATTGTCCGCTAAATGAAGATACCTGAGGGTCTCTTCAAATCGATTCTCTACTCATGGCCACCCTCCGTGACAAACAGTGAGTATCGAAACGTCTTCCGTTGTTTCCCAAAGTGCAAAACTTCCTCTTTCTAGGAAACCGAACGTATCCACTCGCTAGGAGAATGGCTAAGAATAACTTCAGCTCTCGAGGTATCAACTCTCAATGAATCTTTACCTTTCGTAGCAGTATATTTGTTAGTTTCGTTGCAAATGTAATCTAACAGCCTTCTTCACTAAAAAACTTTTCAAATAACCGTAGTCGGACTATCAGAGAAGAGAGAGTGGGGGGCGGCAAGATTCCACGGAAAAACCACGCTGAGCAGTGTCTTGACTCAAATCTCTTTTCACCCAATTTGGTAACAAGATTTTTGGTTACAGGTATCAACATCATCCTCAGCTTCACCAACAGTAGAAATATCGTCCTTCCTCTGAATTGTAACAGTTGCCTCAGCTCGAAGTTGTCTACTGCCAAGGTTATGAACATGAATGTCTTCATCAGCCGAATCTTCATCACGTCCTCCATCTGGTTCATTAACAAGAGGAGAAAGAAATACACTTGCAGAAATGATATCTTGTAATTCTGTGTCGTTTTCTTCTAGTTCTTCTAAGTAGTGGAAAGCTTCCTCAGCATTCATCCTGAAAAGCATATAGTATAAAGTTTGCTAAGCTATAGCAAAATTTATTTGAATAGCATGCTACTTGATACAGATGTAAGTACTGTACGGTATTCATACTTGTAGCTTGCAACCTGAGAGAATGTAGCAAATAATTCATGGCCTGATGGTTAGAACGTTTGCCTAACACGCCAGCTACACTGGTTCGAATCTAGATTATCGATCAGTCATTTCTTTCAATATTCTTATCATGAGCTATCTGAAATAGCTCTGAATATATATATTTTATATTTGAAAAATATATCTGAATATATTTCTTGGCATACATAGTTTATTAGAAATAAGTATACAGTGTAGCCTTTTCTTCTGGCAACTACATTTTACAAAACAGTGTACTATATAAGCATATTTACACTCGTATTCAAACAAACGAAGAAAACCAAATGTAATGGTAAAATGGACTCCATTCTTCTGTGTGACCACTGTCTTGCCCTGTGTAACAGACCGAGCTATGAGAGACCCTTAACCCAATTGATTACTACAGTAAGAAACCTACCAGTCTCCGTATCACGATCCAGTCACTCCAAGTTCACCACGTCGAATCCTTATGATGTGGACGAGCACCTGACAGCCACGCGAACGTCACTCGAAGATGCGCCTGGTTAGTTATTAAGCCTGCCCTACCAGTTACTAGGTATTATAGGTAATACCCTAACTCGAATGAATCTGTGGGTATTACCCAGGTACGTTATAACGGTTGTGGGTAGCAGTTAATAAGCTGAAACAGAAGTATCATAAAACCCCAACCTCCTAATTCCGCTGAAATTATGTCTTGCTAACTTCTTACATATATCGTAACCCGCAGATGCGACGGCAAAGTTATAACGCTGCTTTACGATTAATTAATTAGCCGCAACAAAGGAAATATCATAAACCTATGTCATAAACTTACGCCACTTGCCTAAAACTTCTTAGTTCAGTTGAGAGCAGTTGTTGACACTTACCATCAGCCGTATAATTTTAAGAGAGCAAACGTTTTGCTTGACCGCGCACGCTAGCCGCCGTGAGCTTTAACTCATTGCATTTATAATAAAATGGTACATTCTAACACCAGGAATACTTAATTCATGTTTATCTTATGTTTGCCTATACTTTTACCCAGAAACCACCCAAAACCCCATAAATCGGAAGCCACCAGACACCTTACAATTATATACAATATATACATGTCCGTTGAAATCCTCATTTATCACTTGCATGTGATATAACTTCACAACCCTTCACCAGAAAATTTGGCGCCAATGCTCCCAGATTTGTGAGCAATACCTATGGTACAATTTAGTTCTTCACATCAATAGTGAAAATACCAACACCTATAATTAAAATATTTACGTTAAGTACTAGTTATAATTTTACTGCATATAAACAAATAAGCAACCCTTGATTACATTATCCCCCCCTTACAGAATAAACTCGTCCTCGATTCTACGGTCGGAATACTCGAATGAAATTGGCTTCTAAAATGTTGCGGAGATGCTCTTCGTTGATGTCTCTACGCATGGGCGATTTTAGTTATAACTCGATCGGTGGCTGTTGGAACTCTTGCCAGATGTGGGGCATCGGTCTCCACCAGCATTCTTTCCAGCGGAATGGCCCGAACGGTTTGACTCTTGGCACAGTCTCGGTGACCCATTCCGTTTACGAGAATCGGAGCAATACTGAAATAGAGATTTACGAAAGAGATCCGCCAGTGAGCGCACTATTTGGCGGTCAACATACGTGCAGTGGAGGACGATGATCTGAGCGGGCGCTGACATTCCGCAGCAGGCTCCTCTGCCAAGATGGTGTGGGCAGCTACTTCCCCCCACTCCCTCTCCCTGCAGTGAAGGATGAGAGGAAGTGAAAGCTCGTAAGCGAGCTGTGCCTGGTCAGCCAGACACCGACGTTGGGCCTCCATTGGGACGTTCCACTTGAGATCAATTCCCGTCTCTCCGATCGCCCTGACATTTAGGCTGGAGTTCACACGTCTACGGAGCCTTGCCTCCAGAGATGGAGACCAATCTCCAGCATGACGTGGGTGCAACCCAAAAGCCATGACGATGCGGACATTAGGGAAATCATCCTGGAAGTCCGACTCGTCCCAGACAGAAACTTTGTCCCGTATGTCTACTACACATGACATGGCGTTGATGGCGTCCACCATGTCATCCAAATGCCCGCAAGGCCAGCAGCGCGACAGCTGTCGAACACATGAATATGGGAGTCACCTCGCCAAACGGTTTGGGCCTGATGGTAACAGTGGTTCGGGCATTTCCAAACCCTCAGGAGCTGGGCGCTCAACTTCGCCCCCCGGATCGCCTCGAGCCATCATATCAGGACGATCCTCTTCAGCGGCTATAGGTAGACCGGCCCCGAGGGGTTCAGCCTGCCCAACCAGCTGAGGAGGATCCTCTATGATGATTGGGAGTCGCACGCGTCATCACACACGCGGAGCACCAACCGGACCTAGTCGAACCCCCCTAGCGACTGTGGGATTTGGATTCCCTATCACTACTGGGAGGTCCTCCCGAGCCAACGGGTCGATAACCCCACGCGACTCCTACTGCGCTGACGACCAGGACGGCGTCGTCCAGCTGCCCCACCCGAGAGTCAGAATCCCTCCCCGAGCGCAGGGCCCTTTGCTGCCCTTTTAACTTGCGACATGCCGCCGTCGATTGGGATGGAGATCACCGGTATCCTCCGGCAAATCCCCCATACGCATGGAGCATTTCATAAACTGGTGGTGAGGAACTGACCAGCTGGAGCATATTTCGCGCACCCTGTCCTGCAGGGCTGACTGCTGTTCAGTCGGCGCTATGAGAGCCGCCTGGACGACTGCTCGGGAAAGACATCTGTCTTTCATTTTACGGTTCCAGCCGGCAGGACATTCGGGCAAAGCCCGTCCTGCTAACAAAAATGCTATACTTGGTCTCTGGTAGTCTTACCATCTTCTGGTACAGCAGCAGTTGCCATCTGTAAAGAAATATGATTGATCTCGATTTCACACATGTCATCGTCCATCATTTCGACAGTGTCACTACTGGTACTGTTAATTCCCGCATCAGGATCAGAGTCTTGTATCATTTCTACTGTGTCTTCTGTTACATTACTTTCTATGTCCACATCCAATTCCGAATCGCAAATCATCTCTGCCGTCTCATCTGTCGCATTACTTTCTACTTCGATATCTGCAGACAATCGTGTAGGTAATTCTTATTCTCCTCTTTCCACCTCCCCAACCCGTTGCTGGGAGATAGGAGGTGAACATGGGAATTTCTTTAACCTATCAACATGAGTAACTAAAGTTTTCCTGCCGCCAATATCTCTGATCTGGTAGGTACTATCTGAGAATCGTCTTTCCACGATCCAGGGACCTACCCAAGGTCTGAAAAATTTCTTTTGTTTGTCCCTTGGGACAGCAGTTTTGAAAATACATTACCAAGTCACCCATCTGGTATTTGCAAGTACTTGTAGTCTTTCTGTCATAGCTTTCCTTTTGGCGTTCCTGCTCCACTACCGCACATTTTTTCACCGTCTCCCACGTCCGCAGAAGCTGCTCTTGCAGTTCATAGATATAGTCGAGGTTTCTCGTTCGACAACAGTGTCTATATCCAGTTCGAAATCGACGGGCATTCTCATTTCTCGCCCATAAGTGACGGCCGCAGGAGAGAACCCTGTTGTGCTGTGTGTACTGGACCTATAAGCCCAAAGGCAGTAGGACAGTGTCAGAATCCCATTCCTCTCTCTCTACATCCGCATGGGACAACATTAACTGCTTCAACGTTCGATTGAAACGCTCAACCCCTCCGTTCCCTTGAGGATGATATGCAGTGGTACGTGACTTCATGGAACCCAAAAGATTACACAATTCTCGAAAAAATTTTTGATTCATATTCTGTCCCCTTATCAGAATGAATTCTATCAGGGACTCCATGACGGCAAACCCATTCTCTAAGGAATGCCCAGCTACGTAGACGTTTCCTTGTTAGGAAGGGGAATTGCCTCAGCCCATTTGGAAAATAAGTCAACCATAGTCAAGACGTAACGAATTGCCTCTCTTAGTCTTACGCAGTGGGACTATGAGATCAACTTCAACACATTTCCATTGGTCTTCCGACTACGATTGGCATCATGGGATGTCGCAGTTTTGGAATAGGCCCCTTAAAAGTAACGCATACCTCACATCTGTTCAAACACGTCGTGGTATCATGTCTCATGTCTGGCCACCAGAACCTCGCTCGCAGTTTGTGGTAAGTTTTATCACGGCCCAAATGAGAATTGCCCATCCCTGAGTGACATTGGTTGATAATAGCCATTCGCTCGTCTTTTGGTGGAATTATTTTTTTCTTATCGCCATCTAACCGATATAAGAGACCATCTTCCACAACAAGAAATTCCCAAAATCGAACAATGTTCTTTATTTCCTGGGAGCATGTTTCCAGTTGTCTAGAAGATGGCTTGTCGGAAGATGATAAACGAGTTTTCCAGAACAGAATTTGCGCCAAGTCTTGATCAGCCGAAGTCTTGCGTTTCATTTCATCTACCCCAGCCCCTGGGGACCATAGACTAAAAATAACAACATCATCACCATCCATGCGATTCGGGGGGTCTGACGTCTCTTCGTCTGGCGCATTAGTCAAGCGAGAGAGAGCATCTGCGTTTTTGTGCGAGGTTCCGGCGCGGTATAAAGCAATCGAAATCAAAATTCTTCCAAAATTTGCAACCAGCGCGCAAGCATCCCTCTAGGCTCTTTGAAGCCTTTCAACCATTCAAGTGCTTTGTGATCTGTTCGTGCTAAAAACTTTTTACCCGTCAAGTATACGTGAAAGTGGTCGATGAATGTTACTAGGGCAAGCATCTCCCTTTTCGTAGGCGCGTAGGAAGTTTGAGCTCGATTCAAAGTTTTTGCTCTGCATACGCGATAACCCTTTCCTTTCCATCATGCTGTACTTGTGAGAGGACAGCACCTATGGCGTAGCCAGAGGCATCAGTATCAAGAATGAAAGCACCACCAGCCTCAGTGAAATCTGGCATGGTCAAAATCGGAGTGGATGTTAAACAGCGTTTAAGAGAGTCAAACGCTTCCTGACAACGATCAGTCCACACAAAAGTATTGTCTTTGTTAGTTAATTCGTGCAACGGTTTAGCTAATCTCGCAAAGTCTTGCACAAATCTGCGATAAAAAGACGCTAAACCTAAAAATTCTCGTACTTGCTTAGCAGTTGCTGGCGTCGGCCATTCTTTAACTCTGTTTGTCTTTTCAGGATCAGTCCTAATACCTTGAGACGTCACGATGTGACCAAGATACTTGACAGAACTAAGTCCCCATTGGCACTTTTTAGTATTGAGTTGCAGATTAGCAAGTCGCAGTCTGTCTAATACCAATTGAATATCACACAAATGATCTTGCCAACTACGACTAAAAATAATAATATCGTCAAGGTAGACTAAACAAATTTCTCCAATTAACCCTCTCAACTTCTCGTCCATCATGCGCTGAAAAGTGGCAGGAGCTGATGCCAGACCGAATGGAAGAACATTGAACTCATAAAGACCCTGTGGACAAACAAATGCAGACTTTGCTTTATCCTCCTCCGCCAAGGGAATCTGCCAATAACCAGACTTCAAATCAAGTACCGAAAAGTATTGAGCCCCTCCCATAGAATCCAAAGCATCATCGACCCTGGGCAAGGGATAGCTATCGTATCGGCAACATTGATTCAATTTTCGAAAATCAACACAAAATCTCAAAGTCCCGTCCTTCTTCTGGACAAGAACGATGGGACTAGCCCAGGGACTACTACTATGTGAAACAACGCCTTGATCCAACATTTCCTGTATTTGGCGGCTAACTTCTAACTTCTGAGAGGGTGGAATCCGTCGACAAGGTTGACGAATAGGAGGGTGATCCCCAGTATTTATAAAATGCTGAGCGTTTCGCTGCCCTACTTAATGGCTTTCCTTCTGCCATAAACACATCAGCATACGATTTAAGTATGCTATCCAATTCTTGACGTTCTCGAGCAGTTAATTCGGAAGACTCCTCCTCTGATTGCGACTCAAGAGTCACATGATTTACTTGAGCTGCAACATCACTTGGAAAAACGTCTTGAATATAATTTACGCTATCATACATTGCGGAAATCAATTCGAAATTGGCTACTGCTGTATTTTTCTTTAGAGTAACATGTTGCAAAGAGTTGTTGCAAACAGATATGGTGACTTCCTTTTTCTTAACGGTCGAAACTGTCGGCAGAACAAACACGCCAAGATCGTCCGTCTCTGAACTGGCATGACCATACCCGTTAACGGTTCTGGACCCTTTCCTTTCATCAAAATTCTTGCTGAAAGCAGCTGTTCTGAGTGCGGCTGAAGAACAACTGTATTATTGATAGCGATTTTAAAAAGCACAGTGTTCGTAGTACGACGTTTGCGAAGAGGTACCCAGTCGAGGTAAATGCAAGGTTTTAGTGCCCACGTCCACGTCACCGTCATAATCACCTAGGAAATCCATTCCTAAAACCATGTTAGTGGATAGATTGGCAGAAACAAAAAAAGTGTGATATACTGTGCAAATTCCTATCTGAAAATAAATGACAGTAGTTCCCAAAATATGAAGTTTTTCGCCATTTGCAGTTTGAATACAGGACACATTAGGAATCGGGATAATATGCTGATCATGCACTAATATACTATTACATACCGACACATCTGCACCGGTATCAACCAGAGCTTTAACTATCTGGTCACCAACAAGAATTTCTGCTATATTTGCTGAGTCCCCCGTTTCAAACGAGAGCCGGCGAGAGGCCGGGACGTATCTATCGCCGCTGCTCGTTTCCCTGCGGACAATTACGAGCTAAGTGTCCATACTGTCCCACAATTATAACATGGACCTGCCGAGCAGTTAAAGTAGGCTGCAAAGCACCAGCGGGCCTATTTTGCTGTGGCTGGTAGCCTGATGCCGATGCATCGGCAACCCCAGTATACGTAGTATTTTGTCCCGGAAACCCAGTCAATTTTTGAGCCGTGTTTCCATAACTGGTGGGTTGCTCGACAACAGGCAACCGCGATTCCCTTGGGAGTGTTGACCGAGATACCGTTGTGTCAGGACCCAAAATTGGTCTTACTTGCGGAACTGCGGGCTGAACGTTCGATGGCGCATTAATTAAACCCGCTTGTGACTGATAGAACGGTTGCTGAAAAAACGTTGAATTTGTCGGCCTGTTCATAGTTTGACGTGGAGTCTGAGACGGCCATGACATGGTCTGTTGGAAGACGTTGACAGACTTAGGACAACCCCGAGCGATATGACCGAATTCTTGACATTTAAAGCAACGAATGCCTGGATTACTAGACGCAACAGCAGTTATAACTGGTCGGACAGGAGAAACAGTACCACCGGTGGTAGTACTGGGTTTATCGATTCTTTCAAATCCCTCGACAATATCCAAGTAATTACTCAACGATGATGGTGGAAATCGACTCATTGAAAGTTTCACGTCCGATTAGCTTCGCGCACCATCATGGTATGCATAATCTTTTCGCGTAGTTCCACTTCAGTCATTCTAGGAAATGCCTGGGCTCCGATTCTTAATAAATCATCTGCAAAATCCCTAACCGACTCTGCTGAACGACTGTGTTCTAGAATCATAAGCTGTCTCCGCTTCCACGGCAGTCCTAAAGAGTGAAAATCGATTGCTCAAATCCGCGACAATCTCACGATATGTGTGTGTCCCTGCCTTATCTATAACAATCTCATTGGCCTTACCCACGGTTTTTTACAACCAAAACACGTAATTTCTTCTCGTCAGAAAGGTCAGCCGAGAGAAATTCAAATGACTTAACCCATCTCTGAAAATCGATTTGACCGTTAAACTTTTGCAGCTGAGACAAATCATCTGGAATTTTCTCTTTCTTGGTGCTTTTCTGATTTTCCATTAAGTGCTCTAAACGACTGGTCAATTCCCCAATCCCTTGTTCAACCTTGCCTATTTTTTTATAAATGCAATCAACATTTGAACTACGTGGCGTAAGAGGTGGCATGGACTGGGTTGGAACTTCATTATCCAAAAGTGGGAAACCACGGACAGCGTCAGTTTGTGTATTCGAAAAAAACAACCCACTGTCGCCAGTTTCAAATAAGTCAACACTTGGGCTAAAAGCCATTCTCAATTTGGTATGGGTTTTAACCGCTGCCACCAGTGTAACAGACCGAGCTATGAGAGACCCTTAACCCAATTGATTACTACAGTAAGAAACCTACCAGTCTCCGTATCACGATCCAGTCACTCCAAGTTCACCACGTCGAATCCTTATGATGTGGACGAGCACCTGACAGCCACGCGAACGTCACTCGAAGATGCGCCTGGTTAGTTATTAAGCCTGCCCTACCAGTTACTAGGTATTATAGGTAATACCCTAACTCGAATGAATCTGTGGGTATTACCCAGGTACGTTATAACGGTTGTGGGTAGCAGTTAATAAGCTGAAACAGAAGTATCATAAAACCCCAACCTCCTAATTCCGCTGAAATTATGTCTTGCTAACTTCTTACATATATCGTAACCCGCAGATGCGACGGCAAAGTTATAACGCTGCTTACGATTAATTAATTAGCCGCAAAGGAAATATCATAAACCTATGTCATAAACTTACGCCACTTGCCTAAAACTTCTTAGTTCAGTTGAGAGCAGTGACTTACCATCAGCCGTATAATTTTAAGAGAGCAACGTTTTGCTTGACCGCGCACGCTAGCCGCCGTGAGCTTTACTCATTGCATTTATAATAAAATGGTACATTCTAACACCAGGAATACTTAATTCATGTTTATCTTATGTTTGCCTATACTTTTACCCAGAAACCACCCAAAACCCCATAAATCGGAAGCCACCAACACCTTACAATTATATACAATATATACATGTCCGTGAAATCCTCAATTATCACTTGCATGTGATATAACTTCACAACCCTTCACCAGAAAATTGCGCCAATGCTCCCAGATTTGTGAGCAATACCTATGTACAATTTAGTTCTTCACATCAATAGTGAAAATACCAACACCTATAATTAAAATATTTACGTTAAGTACTAGTTATAATTTTACTACATATAAACAAATAAGCAACCCTGTTACACCTGTTCTTGCTGATAGGTCTGGAGGATAACTCCCTGCAATATTTTGATTACTTCTCTAGTCTGATTTAAATGGAAGCAGAACAACAAGACTTATTGAAAGAATTCAAATTTCATTAGTGAAATTTAGAAATTGCAAAATTTGTATACCTCAAACGCCCGCTGTCAGTCTAAACTGACGTGCGGATTTTATCTACAGAACGAATAAAAATAAGGAAAGTATCGTTTTACCTTATTACATAGTACAACAAAACCTTATACTACAGGGTATTTGATGAAGATATAATCAGGATTCTATATTTCACTTACCGTTGTCGTGAACTTGACTCCATGTTGATTTCGAGCGAATTTTCGAAAATCGAAACAAATATTCAAAAACAGCACAACTTAAAACATCTTTTTATATTTCAAACACCGATATGTTTGAAAAACAGCTAATCAAAAGATATATGAAAGTATAATGTACATGAAAACTTAAATCGTAAAGGAAATGTGCACAGATCATTGAGTGTCAGTTTAAACTGACAGTGGGATAATATGGGATAAGGAGAACGAGTTTGCTGTCGTTCAGTTTTTGTAGAGAACCCTACTTTTTCAGGTCGGACAGCATCGGCAGAATTAGGTATTGAACGGCGATCTTTACGACGCATCTTGTAAGAATTGGGATTTAAATGCTACACGCCTAGGCTAATTCATGCCCTAATCGAAGATGACGTTGACCGGCGCCTACAGTTCTGTGAAGTTTTAAAGCAGCAAGTAGCTGAAACTCCAGAGCTTTTGGACACCATTTTATGGTCCGACGAGGCAAATTTTAAGTTGTCGTGTCATGTCAACCGACACAACTGTGTCTATTACGACACATCTAATCTACACGTCACATTTGAGACGCAATTAAATCAACCTGGTGTAACCGTATGGGGCGCGATATCGTCAAGTCAAGCACTTTTTCGATGCAAGATTGTGCTGTTCCACGCGTACCCGGATTGTTTAATGAGAAAACCAGAGAAAAACTTCCACAGGTACCAATGTATATACTTGTATTACGTAGCTCTCCTGACGTTTCGCCTAGTCGGCTTGATCACAGGTCCTGTGACTAGGCGAAACGTCAGGAGAGCTACGTAATACAAGTATATACATTGGTACCTGTGGAAGTTTTTCTCTGGTTTTCTCATTAAGCACTTTTTTTTTTTTCTTCGAAGGATTTGTATCTGGCGACAGTTATTTGGATATGCTCCAAGCTTACGTTTTTCCTCAACTCGAGCGGCTTCCAAATTTTGGATCTCTATGGTTTCAGCAGACGGAGTCCCACAGCATTTTGCATGCAAGGTTCGAGATTATTTGGATACAATTTTCGGGGATCAGTGGATAGGAAGACGTGTAGGTGTAGAATGGCTCCCACGTTCACCCGACATCACGCCCATGGACTTCTTCTTTTAGGGAGTCATCAAAGACTTTGTCTTCAAAAGCCCACCGCCAAACATTGAACAGATGAAGGAAAAGATTGTCCCAGCATTTGATAACATCCGGCAGAATCTGAATGTTTGTCAAAAAGTGTTCAGAAGCGTTGTTGACAGATGTGACTCATGTAGTGCAGCTGATATTGTATGCATTTCTTAACATTGTTTGATTTATAATAAACTGTTTTATGAACATTTATGATGTATACATTGCTTAATGTTGTTTGACTAATAATAAACTGTTTGCTACAAATAGTCCAGTGACTTTTGCCCCACCTTGTATGTATTAATCAACGTTTCGCTATCACCTTCAACCGGATAAGCTGGATTCAACTTTTATCCAGTTGAAGCTGATCGCGAAACGTTGATCAATACAAAATTTTTTTCTCAGTCGAAGACTTATTCCTTCTCCGATCAAAATTAACAGACTGTCAATGAAACTCGTTGAATGAATAACAAACTTCTAATCACTAATTATAATATGAAAGTACTTCATTTAATTAGGCAGACCACACTGCTTCCTTAGCCAATAAAGTTCCTCGGCTGACCAAGTTCTGTAATCGATTGATAGAGCTTGCGGTTAAATTTGATGACGAGCTTTTCGGGTTGTTCAACGACGAATAAAACGATGGCGAACGTTGCAGTAGTCTTATCTCCGCAGCCGTAATCATAGTAAACGGGATATGCTTGCGTCTTGATTTGATTGGCTCGTGAAGAAAAGTCAGTTGGTTACAGCTGAACATGAATGAAAAAAAATGAACTTCGATAAACTTCGGAGGAAATATTTCGTGCCAACCCTAGTCCCCAACCCTTAATTACCGAGAAAGGGTTGATCAATGGTCGGTGGCCGAAACGTCCGAGACAAAAACGACTTTAAATTTTGTTTTTAACTCGTGCAGAAATGCGCCATTTTCAAAATTCACATAAATGGTAATAAAAAATTATGACTGAGATACATATGAGTAAGAGAAGAGGAGTAAAAATGTGAGTACACATGCGTCTGTGAAATGTGAGTCACAAATGTGACAAATGTGAGTGTGTCTATGAAATTATTGCAGACGCACTAACTTGGGCAATTTGCTAGTAGTTTGCACCGACACAAAATTATCAATTTATCGGTAGCCCTTGATTTCGGTGATGCAATTATGTGAGCATTATATAAGATTGATAAACCTGGTGTTATGAATAGCATGCCGGAGATACACAGATTCACCAAGTGAATGACCAAAGGCTGATGTGATTCATTTTTCACCTGTGCGATTTCGCATCGCGTGACTCAAATTCACAAATGATCGGGAATTCGCGAGATTATGGATGTGTACACTTCAGTGCGAAAATTCGGAAATCATGGGGAAATCACTACACAGGGTGTCTCAGAAATAGGTCCCACTTTTATATTCTCCGTAATATCAGTTGCAAGCCAGATAGCGCTTTGAAACTTTGCCTCTGTTGAGAAGACTTAATAAGATTTTTTTTTATGTAAAACTACGGTATATTGAAAATTGCATGAAATAGACCTAAATGTCAGTGTTTCCCCCTACAATCATTCACTGGATGTGACCACCATTATTTCCAAAAACTATCCTTTGTTATCCCCTGTGTCAGTCATGAAATCCTATTTTTCCCTATATATTTTCTTGGATATTTCCTACAGTTCTCCATTTTTTAAAAAAGAAATATTCCTATATTTCCTATACATTTTGGAAATACATTTTTAGAAAAAAATATTTCCTTTACATTTTGGGCTCATAGTAAGTAAAGGAAAATCTTATCATAATGCTGTTTTCGTTTGCTTCACATTCTAAGATAAATGCAGTAGACGCGAAAATTCTGAATAAAGACAAGCCTAGGAGATGGCTCAACGTCAAACATCGATTTAGTCTGTCTGGTTAAAGTCAAGCAAGTATTCTGAGAGCCGTGATATGAAAACGTCACGTTTTACTGGTGCATGACATTGGCTTGTCTGAGTATCCCTGTTTTGTTGCAGTGAATGTTGATGTGACGCCCAATATGGTTTTCCTGATGAACAGCATGGATTTCTGGATGACAGCATGGAGATCTGGATGACAGCATCTTGTAATGAACCACTAGGTAGGTTTTACATTTTCAGTGAACTTCGATTTCCTGTAGTACCGAAAACTATATCGCGGCCAGCAGAGTAAGATTAAACAAATACATCGTACCTTCATTGACTTTTTGCACCTATAATGAACGATTACTTTTTAGGGTTTCGGAAAACATTGATTAATTTTGTATGATCTCGGATGTTGAAAGTTTCCAAATTTCTCTTAGCATTTCTCTCGCAAGCACTCTGGCGTCTGTATTATAACAAGTAACATATTACCGAAGTCAATAGTTTCAATGTTCAAACAAATCAACATTGTCTTCGAGACATTCACCAACACGCCTTCTAAAATCGGTCATCAATCGACGAAACATGTCCAAGGGGATTTTGGAAATTTCTTCCTCAATTATTTTTCCAAACATAGCAGATTGGGAAGTTTATAGCCGGGTGGACTGTAGACTGAACAAAGGGAGACCTACATACATAGGAGCGGGACATACAGGCGGATCTGACTCCTCAAGTATGGCTATAACCAATAGTCGCAGGCAGTTAAATCAGGACTCCCTGGAGGCCACTCAACGGTCCCTTCCCTCCCTATCCATCTGTACTTGATTCATTCTTGTGATTCATCAAGAATCGCCGTGGAATCAGAGGCATAGTGACAACTGGCTCCATCGTGTTGTAACCACCATTGATCACCAAAAATAGGAATGACTTTCTCCTTCGACACTTCACGGCATCGCTGACCATTCACTGTTTTGGGGAAACGTTACAAGAAAAACCTCCAACATGCCCGGTGCAGGCCTTTAGTCACTTTTCTTTCACTTTGGCACAGTCTCACATGAGAATTTTCCACTCCGTAGTAATGAATGTTGTGACATGGCATGACTGGTTCAGACTGGTGTGACATGGCATATTGGCTCTCCTGAAGAAATAGTTATGCTAAGTAGTGTTGAAGCACCAGTATTATTTCCATAGCCATCTCTTTATCAGGTATCAAAAATATCGTGATGCCTGCTTGAGTCGCTTACATATCACAGTATCTCTCACCATTCATAGTATCATTAAATATATCAAATGAAACCACGCCAGTGAAGCTAATGCAAGCCCAAACGTCAATGAAGGAGCTCTACCGGGATTGGTGATTCGATGACGTGGATTTTCTTCAGACCAGTAGTGCACATTGTGCTTGTTTACTCTTCCATTTCAAGCAAAAACACGCATCAGAGATCATCTTGTACGCTTGACAATACATTTGTTGCCACTTAGTCGCCTGCGGCTGTTACTGTCGTTACTGTCACAGGTCTTCCAGAACGTGGCCTGTCTGCAGCAAGTGATCCAAATTCCAAAAGTTTTTCTTTCCAATGAATTAATGTTGCTTTTGGATTGGCTGTTTTTTTGTATTTTTGTGTAAATTTTCGGCTTTCATTCTCAAACGAGATTATCCATTCGGTGATAGTAATCTTGTCGCTGATCGAGTAACCCATTTTGTGAGAATGAACAACGATCTCTAGGTATAGCATTGTCACTCAGATAAGCATAATGAAATTTTGAATTGAAGTACATTGTACACCTTTACTTCATGCTGTAGCTGTGGATGCATAATAGAAATCTTTGGTAGCAGTCGTATTGTAGAGACACTATATAGATATCTAGCTTAGTAAGCCGTCGTATGCGACGATATGTAAATTTATAAATTTGTTGAAAAATTCATTTTTCATCTGAAAACGAAAAGAGGATGAATGCATGAATGACGCATCATATATAAGCTCTTGTTATCAATCAGATAAGTTACTGGTCCCAATGAGCAATTTTTGAAGTTTGGAATTATTATGTCATAGTCATAGAATATGTATAAGATTAGTATTAGTGATATAGGCAAATTCATGCAGTTAGCCTATGTCTCACTCATTGCGATAGGAGATTTGGGCTCAATAACAGGAGACCACTGCAAAACGAAACAGTTTGGCCAATCTGTCATCAATCGGCTGATGAATCCAAGTTCTTTGATTTTTCTTTGTTTTTCATTTCCACTCAATTCTTTCAATGTGGATATTTTCATTTCAGATTCATTGTGGTTATATCCATAATTATAATTATATTATAGTGTCATTATATGTTTTAACACATCAATAATACCGTACAATAATATTGTTATATAATTGTAATATAATTATATCATCCATATATCTATTACATATTGACTATAATTGTATTGTAATAATATTAAATTGATATCCATATATTGTATATCATTGTTTATATCCATACTCATTATGGAAGTATCCATGTTAAAGGAAATGAATGGAAATGAAAACCAATGAAAATTCAAAGAACTTAGATTCACCAGCCAATAAACAGATTGGCTAAGCGGTTTGTTTTGTAGCGGTCTTCTCTTATTGAGCACAAATCTCCTATCGCTGATCGAGTGACAATTATACAAGTGTCATGAATTTTCCTATATCACTAATAAGCACTAATTTTATACATGTTCTATGACTGTGATGATACATGATAATTCCAAACATTCAAAATTGCTCATTACATGACTTCCTGACGAAGATTGGGATCAGTAGTCTATCTGACTGTCACCCAATTGAAACCGGTCGATGCTGACATTTTGTCTATTCAGATAATGATATTGTTACCTTGTTAATTGGCACGATGCTCTACAGGGAATAATTTAGCCACATCACATCGCAGTTTGCAATGCAATTTGACCAAATTACGATGCAACTTTGAAAGTGTATGGCAAACGTGCGCTGCAATTCCAATGTCGCAAAAACGAAATCGCAGGATTAAGAAGACTAACATGATGATGGTTCAGATGGTTATTTGATTAACATGGTGACTGTTCTAGCACAGAAATTTTTGCGATTTTCAAGAAATTCCAGGTGCTACAAATATTTTGTCCATAGCAATTGTAAGTCACTTGAGGTAAACAAATGTTAATAAAATTGTTATGTGCTTGTCATGAATTGCCTTGGCTATCTATATAATTATATACCAAAAGTCTGATAGCCTGGCCTACGCATGTCCTCCTATGGTAAATGGTTTGAACTGTTTCATTTGATACTTATCCTTGAATCAGTTGATGGATTAAGCAAGCAAATTCTGACGATTGTAATCCTCTCAGAGAAAAATCTTTGTCATCATAGACAAGGTAATGTTAAGGAAAAAATTCTGTCCATTTCAATTGAATTGGGCAAGAAGGACGTTGATGTCAATATAAGTATAATTATTCTACAATTCTACGTAATTATTTTATTATGAAGCTATGATGTTACTAATTATACATTAATATATAAATTATACATCTAATATGTCATTATGTGCGTTAGTATTGTCATTGTATAATTATAATAATTAAATAATTTCGTTATACTGATTTTATCACAATGTTATAATATGTCATGAATATTAATAATTTGAAAAATAATGATTAATGATTATTATAGAATTGACATCAATTGTCTGCATGCACGTGTCACCCAATGTACAGTGATATCAAAAAAATGTCAAAATGCTCGTATTAAATTACTGAATTATATCATTATATATATTTTATAGGACTTTTCTATGATGTGCTTTTCTTCGATATAGTAATCATACATTTAATTTCATACGAGGAAATCCAGCATGGTTATGGATAGGCTAGGCTATAGTCAAATGTATGAAATAACATTAATGAAACCTGATTATAGAAAGTTTCAATGACCAGTCCAAAAAGTAGTTCATGAAGCTTTGTCAAAATTCAAATTTAAAGTGATGGAAATGTAAATTGAGAGCTAAGTAATTTGTAGTAGAAATATTGCATTTCATGAATAATTTAAAAATCAGTTATCATTCAAATTCATCATTCTCCGTAAGCAAGCTATATACATATATATGTAGTTAATCAGGTGACGGGAGATAATCACTTTAGAGAAAGCCAAAAAACACTTTTTCAATTTATACGCTGATGTAATGAAAAGTTGAATGCAGGTCATCCGAACATCAATCGTTAAAGGCACTGTACGCCGAAGGGCTGTCTTTGACTGTGTTTAACTTTTTGCTTCATTATATCTGCCTATAAATTGAGAATGGGGAGTTTTTGACTCTGATTTTTCTACCTTTCTATGCAATCTTTCGCCTACATGCGCGAGTGCAATAGATTCTTCGGCGCGATAGGATTTTCCTGTAATTCGCTACCGGAAGTGTTTAGTAGATCATTTACAGCATCTAGTATCCAATTACATTGAATCATTTAGGTGTATACAAGCCAAAGTTTGGTGGTGATATTTCATAGATCACCGATTCCATTATTTGCCAGTGCTGGTTCATGCTAAATGAAGACATTTACAAATGCAAAGCCCCAGCAAATGTTTATCTCTGTACGAGTTGCAATAATAATGATATGGATGATGCATATGGACAATGAATAACAGATATCGCACTGCGTGATCGAAGGGCTTTGATCTAGGGGTTTTGTAGGCATCTGACATTTCTATGATGATATTTTGTAACATAATTTTTTATTTTCAATTCTGACACCATTCAACATGACATTGGTATGTGAATTAAACATAACCTCGTGCGAAACCAATGCGAACCTAGAGTTTTCCAGTAATAATAAAGCTGTGTTAGATTTCTAGGGATTAAAGCATTTCAAGATGAATGTGGAATGAGAATTAGGCTATAGAACTAATTGAAATTTTATTGAATAAACTGCTCGCAGGAGTTGCTAATGTCTCGTCATTCCTGGTCACGCAAATTCAATAGTTCAAATTTTTCATTGTATGAATTTTGTTCAATATTTGTGATGTTGGTCAATAGTTCATTCCACTGTTGCATGTATACTACTGCATAGATAATGAATGCATTCATATATTACATCATGCATGTTTATGATCCTTGTGAGGATTGGAAATTAGTGAGTAATTTAGGTTAGAAACATCGTGAATGATTTTGTGGATTGGAACCTCGTGAATGATATTGAGGATGGGAACATGGTGAATGATCGCTGAGGATGGGAACATGGTGAATGATATTGAGGATTGCAACCTCGTGAATGATATTGAGGATGGGAAACTCGTGAATGATATTGAGGATGGGAAACTCGTGAATGATATTGAGGATGGGAACATGGTGAATGATCGCTGAGGTCAAAACCAAAAGTCAACTCCCTCTATAGGAGGTCGAGAGATTTAATAAAATGGCACGCTAAAAATATGTGCAAGCCAACGTTTCGACAGTCACTGTCAGCATCAGGGCGTAGTGAAAGTAGTTACAAGAGAGAGAGGAGTGGTTAATATACCGCCGTTTCAAGGCCGAGTATCCCTCAATCAATCAGCTCGTGAGTAGTAATCCCAACGCAAATTCAAGTCCAAAATGCGAAACGTTGAGTCATCCCCCCCTGGAAGGCGGGAAGGAGTTCGCCAAGGATGTGTAGTGAGGAATGGGTCCGAGAGGAGCAAGCAGGTCCCTACCCCTCCCCTCTGGAAGGAAGGAAGGAAGGAGTTTTCCAGCAAGGGGCAGGAAGGCAGGAGGAGCAGCAAGGGGTGGAGCGACAGAGTCTACGTGAGAATCTACGTGAAATTTTGGGTGGGGAAGGAAGGCAGGAGGAGTTTTCCTGAGAGGCAAGGGGTAGAATCTCTGAAAACGGTAGAGTTGGAAAAAGGCGGGTTTTGGTGGTTTTGGGATGAGAAAGTTCATTTTTCGGGCAGAAGGAGTGCTCGGATTGGAAAACGGAGGCCAGATTCGGAATCTACGTGAAATTTTGGGTTAGGAAGGATGTTTCCAGCGAAATCGGAGAGAAAAAATTTTGAGGACGTCCCCCCCCCTCCTGCCAAACTTCCGACTTTGGTGTTAGAAATCGTAGAAAGTCGTGCAATAGCTCATTTGAAAGCCTAGAGTGAGAAAAATGCAATGGAAAGCTCAGTTTGGACTACTTTTCCTGGGTTTAGGGAGGAAAATGGCAGGAAAACGTCAGAGTTGGAAAAGTCGGGTTTTGGTGGTTTTGGGATGAGAAAAGTCGTTTTTCGATATGAAGGAGGGTTCGGATGGGAAATTGGAGTTCAGATTCGGAATCTACGTGAAATTGTGGGTGGGGTAGGAAGGCAGGAGGAGTTTTCCTGGGAGGCAAGGGGTAGAATCTCTGAAAACGGTGGAGTTGGAAAAAGGCGAGTTTTGGTGGTTTTGGGATGAGAAAGTCCATTTTTCGGGCTGAAGGAGTGCTCGGATGGGAAAACGGAGGCCAAATTCGGACGTTTTGGCCAATTTTGGGAGTAGGAACTACTTCCCAGCGAAATCGGAGAGAAAAAGTTCTGACCCCCCCCCCCCTCGGCAGCGATCTTCCAACTTTGGTGTTAGAGATCGTAGAAAGTCGTGTAATAGCTCATTTGAAAGCTAAAAATGAGACAAATTCAGTGGAAAACACGGCTTGTTCCTATCTGCCTTCGTTTAAAGGTGGGACGTCATTGAAAATTTGGGATATTGGCGAAAAAACGTTAGAATTTTTGCGAAAATCGCTCTAGGGGGTGAACCAAGCCTCGGACGGGAAAACAGAGACCAGATTTGGAATCAGCGTCAAATTCTGCATCGGCATGATAAATTTGAAAGCCATCGGAGAGAAAAAGTTTTCAACATTTTTCCGAAAAACGACTGAATTAGAATTTTACGATGGCTGTGGGCTGTAGATCCAAAACGAAGCATCGGAGACTTAAAGGTTCGCCAGGAGATGGCGTTCATCTCCAGGCCATAAAAGACTCCAAAACTTTGAAGGCTTGTAACTTTGCTTCTACAAGTCCGCTTGACTTGATTCAAAAAAGGTTCGGTCGGTCTTGACCTGCCCTAAATGATGGACTACTTATAAATTTTCATAAGTAGTGCTAAAAAGTTGAGAAATTTAAATTCACTAGTTTTGGAGGTTTTCTGGGGTTTTCGACCATGCTGAAGTCAACTAAAGGATGTGTAATGATGTCTGAGCAAGTCTTCTCATGTCTTACCATGATACAAGCGAGCAAGACACGGAGAGTTTTGCTGTAATATTCCACTGACAGGGTGATCCTTCGGGACGGCGGATGATGCCGTAGTGATAAGTGTGGCAAGGGAGTGTGTCATAGTTTAGACCGAAACCGCTGGGGCAACTCATGTCTCATGTTGGGCATTTGACACAGTTCTCAACGTAGCACTTTGAACGCCAATCGGTTGAGTCTTAGCTATCTTATCATGGGTGGTCTCTAAACATCTCCATTGCAAAACGCTTGTGAAGTTGCTATCCCTCTCTACGGCTTGCTATCAAGCTGATCAAAGCAACGACTTGGGATGTTTCCGCATACCAACTCCACCGGTTTTCATGTCTGGCTATCAAGTCATGGACGGTGCAAGTCATACTCGGTGTCATACTTCCTGTGGGTGATTTCGAGACAGCGGTGAAGTCCGTAGCGATGAGTACTGCACGGGACGTGGGCAATGGTAATCCTTGTGAAACCTCTCTGCGTCATGTTTCCAAGTGGTTGCCTTTCGTCTCAACGTGGTACTCTGACCGCCAGGGCGACATTTAGCTATATGCCACAGGTTACCTCATAAAATCTCCATTGCACTTGTGTCTCGATAGTTGGCCAACCATGCGAGAATGAACCATGTGTTATGCTTGTCTCTATCACGGAGACGAAATGATGAAGGGATGAAACGGGAGGCCACCCTTGCGCCACACGCAACACATCACAGACTTCTCTCTTCGCTAATGAACAAGCTCTTGTCAGTGTAGTCAGAAACTTTATCATGTACAAAAGTTTTACTGCGACACAGGTTGATGTAGAAAGTTTGATCATCGAAGGTTTATTCGTAAATCTAGTCAATGTAGATTGTCAATGTAGTCAATGTAGTTTCATGGAGACTTTGATTATTCATTCTTAGCTCGCTGAAGATGAGTGTTTGTATCACACTGTGAAGAGAGATTGCAAATTAATGAAGATAGAAATTTGATTTCTGTATACGTTTGGCGTGTGAGTGGCCATCCTTTCATCCCTTTCAATTTTCAACCCATCCTCTGAGTTCAACGGACTTGGAACCGTCAGAAAGTGAAAACACTTTCCGGCCTCATTATGGGTAGCCTCATAAAGGCTGTTTGGGACATTCACTAGCCTCATGAAGGCCGTTTGCGGCGTTCTCCGACTCCTCTCTACTTTTGCTCGAAGATCTCTGTAAGAAAGAAAAAATGGTGTTAGAGTTGATTGAGAGGCAATGACGTTCGAGTAACTTACTAGGAATTTTCCTCTTCACTTTTCTCACTGAAAAATCACAGTCGACCGTCTACCTCCATACTGATATGAATGCAGGTGACCCTACCTCCCTCGTAGCACTTCTGCGTGGTGTTTAAATCATCTGTAACAGTAGGCACGTCACATACTTGGTTTCTGTAGATTGGCAGGTGTATCTCTACGTGTCTTCTCTTCATTTCCTTGTTGATGTCTTCAGGTCATGATTTTCTTCTCTCATCCCTTGACAGTTCCTCTCTATCACACCAAGTCTGTCAACCTCCTGCCTCTGATGATTCAACTCGGATACTACCTCCTCATAAGCCATCTCCTTCTTCCATTCCCGCCTCTCTTTCATCAATGTTTCCTCTCTCTTCTGCAGCTGTAATACTTCCTCCTGTAAGACTTTCACCGTTCCCACTTTAATTTTTAGTTTGGCTATGTCCTGCACCATCTCTTTATTTTGTCTATTCACGGCCTCATAGCGATCTTTGAGCAGCATGTAACTGGCTTGCTGTGATGCCTTCGCCTTCAACTCATCTCTATCTAGAGCTCTTGTTTGTTCGCGTATACCGCCTTTCTTTGGCGTAGAAGTGTTAAGTGGCTCCTGTACATGTTCAGATGCGTGCTCAGATACATGTTCAGATTCCTGTTTACCACTCATGAAAACGGCTCTCACCTCCTGTACTTCCTGCTCACTGCTGCTTGTATCGCTGAGGAAGAGATCGTTCCCATCATCATCATCCAAGTCGACAATGTGTCTTATAGCTGCCCTCTCCTCCTGCCTTCGTCTATACAAGTCATCAAACCACTTTTTGAAGTGGCAGTTAGAAATAGACGCACTAGGACACCGGTCATGTCTTTTCCTAAATTCAACAAAGTCAGAGTCTGCTTCCACGGCATGATGGACACATGTCTTTATTTCAAAGACCTTATGCTCCCCAATGTGTTCCACGTGCCTCAAGTGCTTTTTGTATTCGGTCCCTCTGTATACTTTATCACATGAACATCTTGTGACGCTGTAGCGCGAAGACTTTGATAAAACCATGTTGAAACTGCAAGATAAAAGTCATTCATTTACTACAGTTCTCACAAGAAAGTACTGTTTATCAGAAGCATGTTGGTAATAAATGGCATAGGACAGACAATGAAGACCCTAACCTTAAGACCCTAATGTTAGAAAGTGTATCAGTGATGCCTGTAAGATCTGACTTTAAATCTCTAAACTTAGAACGTTTGATAGCAAACGTCAGACGACTCACCGGTGAAAGGAGGAAACAGGAGTGAAATTCGGTGGGGAGAAGCGCCTTACATACTTCTCTCTCACAAAGACAATATGCCAATGTCCAAATTTGGTCATGTCTCCTTCAAACGATTTCATCTCACCATATTTAAAATGTCAACCGCTGATTTTCCTGACTGACGCAGGGAGTCAAGATTACCATACATGGACATTCCCGCTTCGTTGTGACGGAAGGGGAATGATGTACAGCTCACGCTTTGTGACAGCTGTCTCTTTCTCCTGAGTGGCAAGTTTATATGACCCTCAAGTGAACTGAATGTATCCGAAGATGAAAAAGATGAATAGTTCCTAGCATGTGATAAAATACATGGAATGACAAACGTACAAATGCTCACAATGATACTTTGAGGCTTCACACCATTTGAATGTTTTCTTATATCATGCTCACTTTCGAAGAGGCTTGATTCAATGGTTCATTCGAAGGATGAAGTTCAATACTGCTTTCCCATGACATTTCAATTTTATGTGTTAGTACAATTGTATAGGCTTTCACTGGACTCGCATCGTCTTATAAAGTGTTCGTTTACGCAGCGCACGAAGTTATCTTTCAATAACGTTGAAGTCAATCTCTCTCACACACACACATTGTCACTTTAAACATGACTGGAATACAGTTCTCCCACATCAATTTTATTTCTAACTTAACAAATGCTGAAAGGATTCTAACATTGTTTTATACTTCCCCTATCTTACAAATACTGAAAGGATTCTAACATGATTTCAAACTTTACAAACATCAACTTTATTTCTAACGTTACAAACAGTGAAATGTTTGTGACACTATTTTATACTTCACCTATCTTACAAATACTGAAATGATTCTGATATTATTCCTAACTTTACAAACAGTAAAATGGTTGTAACTTTATTTCCTTGGTCAAGTCGCTCTGTTGAAACGACAAGAAAACGACACAGTATGTACATGATATGTAATTGAAACCCATACAGCATTTTTGTTACACTAACAATTCAGTTCAATGTGAGCTAGTCTTGTATCACTTATTTCATACGACATAACTTTTCACTTTACTTATTCGTACAATGTTACTACGATGTGTTCTAAACTTTCAGATCGCTTTCACTTCTATCTCACACTTTCTTCATCATATAACCAAGTGAATGAAATTGATGATACATTATCTGACTAAACGCATTGAGTCACATCCTACACGAACAGCTATTGCAAACATGGATCATATAAAACGCTAAGTCTTGTCATAGGGTTGACTATGCTATGGACTTAGTAATATATCTATGTAACTTAAACTTTTAAAACGCTAAATCCCTAAATCTCAACACAGGGACACCTCTCCTATGGACTAGGTATTTTGCTGTATAATTTAGTAAACTTATGTCTCTGTCGGCATGCAACTTTTAAAATACAACACCGACTGATGAATGATGTTCATATATTCCTAGCTTGGATAACAAGAAACTCTCATGTGTTGACTATTATATATTTTCCTCATCAACTCTTTACACACTTATTATTCCAATCACTAAGATACATACAACTCTTCTATTGAACATGCATCAATCACCTTTCAGCTGACTGCATCAAATGTAAAGTGTATAACATAATGAGCATATAACTATCTCTCATCAACGATATGAAATCTGTCTATTCATCATGAAATTGAGTCTTGCGTTCAAAGTCATTTTATAAAGCGAACATATGCATCACGTATTCTACACTAAAATAGATCGTTCATTTGTGTTATCCAAAGCCCTAAATCCGTAAATCCAATCGTGACTGTCATTGCCTGCATTACTATAGAACATGTTGCTCTGATGATTCTTCCACCACCCTTACTCTTTCCATTTGACGGGTAGTGAAGAAATAAAATTCATGACTTCAGGCCTAATCCTCTCTCTACACACGTTTATATTTTACATAATGTAAAAGATCCTTGCTACTTATCATACGGACTTTAAAACTTTAAACATGATTATTTGATGGTAGTTAGACCTTTGAAGATGTGTGTTGGTTGATTTTAATCTCACACATGTTTTGAGTGTTTCCTAACTCATATGCATTCGAAATACAACGTTACCTGTTATGTGTATACTTGTATGCTGTCAATGCGGAGTGCAAAAACTATCTGTCTCTATTTACAAAACAGTCTACACACGCATTCCATTTGATAAAGGCAAACAACACATCTAGTAAAGCTGGTACGCTAACGACTGTGACTGCACATAAAACTTTTTCAACATTCGCTAAGTTTCACAACAGCCTGTCAAAGACTTCTTACAAAACTTATTTTAACGTTTGCGTTTAGACTTTTCAGCGACCATGTGCTTCACGTATTCTACACGAACGGTTAACGCGTGTGATATAAATCCCTAAATCCAACCGTAGAGGAGCCTACCCTTGGATGATGGACTTTAGGACTTTAGGACTAGCTCTCTGTTTGTGACAAGACTTTACCCGGTTTTATAAAACATTCAACACTTATTCCTATCCATCTCACTTTTTATATCCAACTTGTTAAACTTAGACTTGGTTTCAACCACTCAAGTCGTCAAAAACTTGCATGCGTTGTCTAATATTCAATTCATTCTGTACACAGATTCGCTTTACTTCACATCCAAAGTTAATGACTACCTAACAGATGTATTCACTCTGAATTTACACTTCACCGTTTGTGAAAAGACTGTCACATAAAACATTTTACACATTGCAGTCCGGATCTCAACTAAGGATAAAAACTTTCTAGTGCTGTGGTGAACACTGTTTTCATATAACATTCTAAACTCTGTCTCATTGCAGTACAAGACTGCTTTTAGTAAACCTGATGAAGCTAATCTAACAGTCATGAAGCTTGAAATTTCTAATAGGGGAACATTTGGCAACTGTCTCTAATAAAATAAAACTTTCTAACACTGTGAAAGTAAGTTACAAGACAATCTACACTGTGCAGTAAAACCTTTTTGATAAAACTTTCTAACACTGTGAAAGTAAGTTGCAAGACAATCTACACTGTGCAGTAAAACCTTTTCGATAAAACTTTCTAACACTGTGAAAGTAAGTTACAAGACAATCTATACTGTGCAGTAAAACCTTTTCGATAAAACTTTCTATTGCTGTGGTGAGTTCGGTCAGTCATAAAACTTCACCGATCCAGCTTTACTTTCACAAACGTGTGTCGCAGTAAAACTATTTGACTACACTAACTTTGCTTTTGCAAACCATGATACACTTTCTGACTAGATTTACGAATAAACCTTCGATGATCAAACTTTCTAACTATACATCAACCTGTGTCGCAGTAAAACTTTTGTACAACATGATAAAGTTTCTGACTACACTGACAAGAGCTTGTTCATTAGCGAAGAGAGAAGTCTGTGATGTGTTGCGTGTGGCGCAAGGGTGGCCTCCCGTTTCATCCCTTCATCATTTCGTCTTCGTCAACTCTAACACCATTTTTTCTTTCTTACAGAGATCTTCGAGCAAAAGTAGAGAGGAGTCGGAGAACGCCGCAAACGGCCTTCATGAGGCTAGTGAATGTCCCAAACAGCCTTTATGAGGCTACCCATAATGAGGCCGGAAAGTGTTTTCACTTTCTGACGGTTCCAAGTCCGTTGAACTCAGAGGATGGGTTGAAAATTGAAAGGGATGAAAGGATGGCCACTCACACGCCAAACGTATACAGAAATCAAATTTCTATCTTCATTAATTTGCAATCTCTCTTCACAGTGTGATACAAACACTCATCTTCAGCGAGCTAAGAATGAATAATCAAAGTCTCCATGAAACTACATTGACTACATTGACAATCTACATTGACTAGATTTACGAATAAACCTTCGATGATCAAACTTTCTACATCAACCTGTGTCGCAGTAAAACTTTTGTACATGATAAAGTTTCTGACTACACTGACAAGAGCTTGTTCATTAGCGAAGAGAGAAGTCTGTGATGTGTTGCGTGTGGCGCAAGGGTGGCCTCCCGTTTCATCCCTTCATCATTTCGTCTCCGTGATAGAGACAAGCATAACACATGGTTCATTCTCGCATGGTTGGCCAACTATCGAGACACAAGTGCAATGGAGATTTTATGAGGTAACCTGTGGCATATAGCTAAATGTCGCCCTGGCGGTCAGAGTACCACGTTGAGACGAAAGGCAACCACTTGGAAACATGACGCAGAGAGGTTTCACAAGGATTACCATTGCCCACGTCCCGTGCAGTACTCATCGCTACGGACTTCACCGCTGTCTCGAAATCACCCACAGGAAGTATGACACCGAGTATGACTTGCACCGTCCATGACTTGATAGCCAGACATGAAAACCGGTGGAGTTGGTATGCGGAAACATCCCAAGTCGTTGCTTTGATCAGCTTGATAGCAAGCCGTAGAGAGGGGTAGCAACTTCACAAGCGTTTTGCAATGGAGATGTTTAGAGACCACCCATGACAAGATAGCTAAGACTCAACCGATTGGCGTTCAAAGTGCTACGTTGAGAACTGTGTCAAATGCCCAACATGAGACATGAGTTGCCCCAGCGGTTTCGGTCTAAACTATGACACACTCCCTTGCCACACTTATCACTACGGCATCATCCGCCGTCCCGAAGGATCACCCTGTCAGTGGAATATTACAGCAAAACTCTCCGTGTCTTGCTCGCTTGTATCATGGTAAGACATGAGAAGACTTGCTCAGACATCATTACACATCCTTTAGTTGACTTCAGCATGGTCGAAAACCCCAGAAAACCTCCAAAACTAGTTAATTTAAATTTCTCAACTTTTTAGCACTACTTATGAAAATTTATAAGTAGTCCATCATTTAGGGCAGGTCAAGACCGACCGAACCTTTTTTGAATCAAGTCAAACGGACTTGTAGAAGCAAAGTTACAAGCCTTCAAAGTTTTGGAGTCTTTTATGGCCTGGAGATGAACGCCATCTCCTGGCGAACCTTTAAGTCTCCGATGCTTCGTTTTGGATCTACAGCCCACAGCCATCGTAAAATTCTAATTCAGTCGTTTTTCGGAAAAATGTTGAAAACTTTTTCTCTCCGATGGCTTTCAAATTTATCATGCCGATGCAGAATTTGACGCTGATTCCAAATCTGGTCTCTGTTTTCCCGTCCGAGGCTTGGTTCACCCCCTAGAGCGATTTTCGCAAAAATTCTAACGTTTTTTCGCCAATATCCCAAATTTTCAATGACGTCTCACCTTTAAACGAAGGCAGATAGGAACAAGCCGTGTTTTCCACTGAATTTGTCTCATTTTTAGCTTTCAAATGAGCTATTACACGACTTTCTACGATCTCTAACACCAAAGTTGGAAGATCGCTGCCGAGGGGGGGAGGTCAGAACTTTTTCTCTCCGATTTCGCTGGGAAGAAGTTCGTAGACCCAAAATTGGCCAAAACATCCGAATTTGCACTCCGTTTTCCCATCCGAGCACTCCTTCAGCCCGAAAAATGGACTTTCTCATCCCAAAACCTCCAAAACCCGCCTTTTTCCAACTCTGACGTTTTCCTGCCATTTTCCTCCCTAAACCCAGGAAAAGTAGTCCAAACTGAGCTTTCCATTGCATTTTTCTCACTCTCAGCTTTCAAATGAGCTATTGCACGACTTTCTACGATTTCTAACACCAAAGTCGGAAGTTTGGCAGGAGGGGGGGGGGACGTCCTCAAAATTTTTTCTCTCCGATTTCGCTGGAAACATCCTTCCTAACCCAAAATTTCACGTAGATTCCGAATCTGGCCTCCGTTTTCCAATCCGAGCACTCCTTCTGCCCGAAAAATGAACTTTCTCATCCCAAAACGACCAAAACCCGCCTTTTTCCAACTCTACCGTTTTCAGAGATTCTACCCCTTGCCTCTCAGGAAAACTCCTCCTGCCTTCCTTCCCCACCCAAAATTTCACGTAGATTCCGAATCTGAACTCCAATTTCCCATCCGAACCCTCCTTCATATCGAAAAACGACTTTTCTCATCCCAAAACCACCAAAACCCGACTTTTTCCAACTCTGTCGCTCCACCCCTTGCTGCTCCTCCTGCCTTCCTGCCCCTTGCTGGAAAACTCCTTCCTTCCTTCCTTCCTTCCAGAGGGGAGGGGTAGGGACCTGTTTCCTCCTCTCGGACCCATTCCTCCCTACACATCCTTGGCGAACTCCTTACTGACTTCCAGGGGGGGAATGACTCATCGTTTCGCATTTTGGACTTGAATTTGCGATGGGATTACTACTCTCGTGTTTGCGGTTTAACTTAGGTTTGTACTTTTTGATGTAGTCGGCTTCACTTAGGCGTGTCTCTATTGGTGAATTTAGTTTATTCATGATTTTAATGTCAAAGTCCGTGATGGTCATTTTTCGCTGATGAATTTTGTTCTCATGTTCAGATAACGCACTGACATTGTTCGATGGCTTTAGGCTGTTTTCATGCTCTTTAAACCGGATGTGAAAGGGACGCGAGGTTTGCCCTATGTACATATCGCTACAGAATCTGCAAGTAAAGCAGTAGACCACAAAACTGTCATCACAAACACGACGGTGATCAAGTTTATCGCAAAGATTACGTGCCTTTTAGAACGTCGAGTTGAGAGGCATTGGCTTGACGTCTTATTAGGCTTGCTTATTAAGGTAACGGTAAATCATATTTGTATAAAAGTCGATTCAGTTTTCGATTGCAACTGTCACTAATGAAAGCCATAGGGCCTAAAGCTATCGAACAATGTCAGTGCGTTATCTGAACATGCGAACAAAATTCATCAGCGAAAAATGACCTTCACGGACTTTGACATTAAAATCATGAATAAACTAAATTCACCAATAGAGACACGCCTAAGTGAAGCCGACTACATCAAAAAGTACAAACCTAAGTTAAACCGCAAACACGAGCTGATTGATTGAGGGATACTCGGCCTTGAAACGGCAGTATATTAATCACTCCTCTCTCTCTTGTAACTACTTTCACTACGCCCTGATGCTGACAGTGACTGTCGAAACGTTGGCTTGCACATAGTTTTTAGCGTGCCATTTTATTAAATCTTTCGGCATCCTATAGAGGGAGTTGACTTTTGGTTTTTACCTCAGCGATAATGAACCTCCCGTTCAAAGCCATCAACTATGGTGAATGATATTGAGGATGGGAACATGGTGAATGATATTGAGGATGGGAACATGGTGAATGATATTGAGGATGGGAACCTGATGAATGATATTGAGGATGGTAATCTCATGATGTTAAGGATGGGAATCTCATGAATGATGTTGAGGATATGGGAACCTCGTCAATGATGTTGAGGATGGTAACCTGGTGAATAATGGGGATTGGAACCTGGAAGAGACGTTTGGAAAGGAACCTCAACCTCAGACTCCGAACGAATCAATACAAATGCATATGGAAGTCCAACCTCACACTCCGAACGAATCAAGAGCCACTTACCATCTTTCGTCATCGTTAGATAAAGCTGAGCTTACCTAACCGATAACCAGCTAAGTTATTCCTCGGAAGTGTATTTCGTTGCTAGTTTGTAACCGCAATATTCGAAATAAAGGCTGTCTAAGGTCCATAAAAGGTCCATCTGGGGTTCTGTGATGAGAACAAACAAGGTCCTTCACAGGGGTAGGGTCAAGCTTTCCAACCATGCCTCCCCCAAATTAGTCAAATCAAGCCGTAGACTCCACTCCTTGTGATGCCTTTCCGTCTATGTAGCACCACCTTTATTTGACCATCTTCGTGGATCTCAACTTTCCCAATAGAGCTATTGGGTCGATGGTCAGATTCACTTGGCACAGCAGAATTCTGCTGGAGCAACTGCCGGTAGAACGTGTGTACCTGCGCGAGAGCTGGCCGTCGCTCGTCTTGGGACATAGGCGCAAAAGACCCATCCATCATCCTCTCAATGGTTGCTTTACGGTTACTCTGTAAAACTTCCTGTGTAAGCTTGAACTCAATCTCCCTATTTACGACCTAATCCCTCATGACTCACACCCTTGCAATGGTTACGACGGTCTTAATGATGTACAACTGATTACACAATCTCTTGCGACACCTTTCTGCCACGCACCTCAGTCTCGCGGAAACTTTGACCATACGGTCAAACATCCCACAGCAAGCAACCGGCGATCTTCCAGGAATCGAAGCGACGGAAGCGTAGTCTCGGTCACCTCACCGACGTAGGGCTCCCTGTCAACACGAGCGACAGTATTTCTCCTTTTCTTTAAACCTCTGCTCAAGGTACCTCATACTGTCACCGTAGGCCACCGTCAGCTGTGCCACTTTGATGTGCCCTTTCTCCCTTGCCACGATGTCCTGTCTATAAATTTCACTCCTCCCAGTGAAATTTATAAACTGGACATCGTGAGGGTGAACTCATTGTGCACTTCTGTCTCGATGCCGCAGTAAGTGAACCAATGCAGTGTTACTCCATTGTCTTCTGGTAACCGCCTGCGCGCGTCCACCTCAACATGGGAACATACTCTGTTATTAATCCTTTTTCGTTGAACTTGATTCCTAGGTCACCGATCTTCAAGGCAGTGATTATTTCATCCTGCACTCTGTGGCAACAATTCTCCTTCACCTTCATACTTTTTACTCATTTCACCGGAACCAGGGTCGGGGACTTGGACCCGTCCACTCTCATCCCTCTCTCGCTGAAGAATGTGCCCGTTACGGCGAGACTTCTGCAGCCCTCTCGTCGGAGTCACAATTACAAGGTCATCCGCGAACGCGAAGACCGACCTTCAGGTTCTCGCCGATGTTGAAACTTGAACCCCTGGCTTCCAGCTCACATACCAGCTCATCCATTACTGTGTTAAACAGCGTCGGACTGAGCGGACAGCCTTGCTCCACCTCAAACTTCGTCTTGGCGCCTTAATACAAGGACGCTATGACTTCACGCGATCGACGGCTAGTCTTCATCCGACGTAGCCCCGCCATGATCACCGCATTGGGGATAGTGTCGAATGCTTTGGCAATATCTAAGAAAGCCATGTGTAAACCCTTTCGTCTTTCACGGGCTTCTTTCATTGACGTAGAGAGCGTCAAGGTGTTTATGAAGCAGCCATCCACAGGCATTAAGGCCTTCTGCCGTTGGCTGAAATCATAAATAGGAAGAACAGCATCATCCAGCTCTTTAGTGAAAGACTAGGATGACTAGATGATTTAAAACAAATTATTTTCCGTGATGCAAAGCACATAGAACACAAAGCGGTGCCAATCTGGACTCCATCAATTTGTTATCAAAAGTGAATTCACCACTGTGGCAAGTTCAAGTCACAGTTTGAAATGTTTGCGATCTTGCTGGGGATGTTTGTCATTTTTGTACACATAGTCAACAGTTAGATCTATGGCTACAGAAAGATGCACATTGGTAAACAAGTTGCAAACATAAAAACTAACCAAAGATCAGGACAGTGTTTCAAGTTGGATTTGAAATGATAGATTGTGTTCAACAAATCCTCAGATCTAACCACTAGACATAACCATTAAAGTGCCTAGTATACAAGGTTTTATGATCTAAGGCATTCGGCTAATTCATACTGTGCAGTGTTTCTCATAGAAACAATAGGCCTAATAGGATGATTGCCCTTATGAATCTTAAGCAACCCTTACATTTTGCCAGTTTCAGAGCCATCAGGCATTATTTTGCAAGCTTCTTTTTCTACGGACGAATGTACCTTCCAATTCAATATTGAATTGATTGTTTAGTTTTGACAAAAAGCCAGACGGTGGTACGTGGCGAGTGCATAGACTCTTGCTTGATCCAGTGAGGGTTCTGGTTGGCCCAATAACGACAATTGTGGCGATTCACACCACCATCCAGATGGAAGTGAGCTTCATCGGACCAGGTTAGTTCCACTAAATGGCTCGGATTGGCTTGGATGCGCTGTAGCTCCTGTTCTGCGATTCCATTCGGTTTTCCAGATCTTCGTGTAATCGCTGCACCACCTGGACCTTGTACGGATGCCATCCATAGTCATGGAGGATGCGCTGGATAGTGCGGCGACTCACTTGAAGGGCATTGGATGCACGACGGGTAGATGTGTTAGGGTCCTCGAAGTGCTGCACAACTCGTTCCACATTATGCTCCGTTCGTTCAGAAGATGACCGGTCCTGCTTGACAGTCACTACACTACCACTGGTCAGTAGGTTTGTGTGCCACCGCTTTATGATACGGGCATCCGGTGCTCTCGCGTTTTTGCCATACTCTGAATGATAAAGCCTTTGTACCTCCACTGGACTCTTGAGCCATTCGTACCAAGCCGCGCATTTTGCTCGTTCTGCAACCGAAAAGTCATCCATTCTTCTAGGTCCGATTCTTTTCAGATAGTGATTTAATCGTCGAATGGTATTTTGTGACATGGAGAATGCGATTCATGTCAAGTTAATTAACTTGATCTAGATTTTCGATGTCAACAAAATGAGTACATGTCATTCGGTCAATAGAATCAGAATTTTCTGACAATTCTCAGTACAATTATAATCATTATAAATCCTATACTCCAAGCTAGTATGAGTAGACATTTCATGACGATCGAATAAATATTTGAGGAGTAATAATACTTCAAAATCCGGCGGTTTACGTGCGTCACCTTGTACTTCATCAATTTGGTCAACTTTGCTCGATTGGTCATTTGAAAATTGACACCAGAGTAAGGCTCCCTACTTCGATTGAGTAAGAAGATAGGTGTGTTTGAGACAAGGACAGTCCTGACAAGGACGCATGGATTAAACTTGGTAGTAATGAGTTCATTAGCAGGAGCTCGACCAGAATTCACGTTTTGGCCTCTGATTCCGGAACGCTAAGACCTGTGCGAGTGGGGTCGCACATCTATCTGGCACCAACAGAAAATGAAATATACGGTGAAAATGAAATATAGATGAATAGCGGAAACTAATCAGACTAAAGGAAAATGACAATAGATAGATAATTAGATTGAAAATAAATAAATAATCACAAAATTATAATCGAAGCTGTTACGGTATTACAATTTAGAAAGGTTTGCCGCAATCGGCAAGTTTACGGGCTGTAGTCATAATCGGCAGCATGTCAAAGTCGATTTATTTGCTGTTGAAGGTTTTGGAATTGAATATGCATAAGTCATCGATGTATATAGTGGTCTTGAACAGTTATCCTGCTACTCCAATTTTTTTCTGTGATCAGATATTACGTGTAACTAAATTCACAATGAAGTTCATGCTATCGACAATTCTATCGCATTTTCCTTAACCTTAGCATGATGCTTCTTCAGCACGTGTTAGTGCTAATTAACCGAAATCGAAGGGATGTGCGCTACAGGCACCACATCTCTACCTCGCCCGACAGGAGACAAGAAAATGAAGCCCCCCCCCCGTCCAACTATCCCCTCAAAGCTCCCCTCGTCCAACTATAAAATCCATTGCCATGTATGCCCACGTTCGAGCACTCGCCCGACACCGAGGCCGGGGGGGGGGGGGCGATAAAATTGACCTTGAAGCCGTAGGTAGATCCTTTCAAGGTGAAGAAATGAAGATTGTGTAAAAAGCAAGGGAAGCACAGGCGAAGCATACAGGATGTATTTCTGGAACCACTAACAGAGTATGGCGTGATCATGCGGTAGTCCATCATAGGACTACTTGTTATAGCTACGGGTAAGTTTTCCTAGGGCTACTTTTTCTCATATTTAAAATATTAGACAATTTTCAAAGAAATCAGAAAGAATTACAAGACTACACAAGGCAGAGGGTTTTGTGAATAGGTCAACAGTGCATCCCCTACCTTTGACATGTTGCGTATCACTGTGTAGCTGCTTAAACAGTCGTCTCGTAATCACTAGAAACATAACTGGTGCAACTACATTTGTATGTACAATGTAGATGTTTATCATTGAAAATACTGTTAGAACTGTTGGATAATGCTAGAATACTGTCATTGCGCCAATTACTATTATTATAATTTGGGTGTAATTGCATTATTTGCGTTAGAACAAAAGTACTGAATGCTCGTGTTCCATATTTAATTACCATCGTTTTTCATAATCCGAAACTATTTGAAAAAATAGCGCACTTGTACTGCTTACAATTCAAGTTCATCAAATCAGGAGTCAACATTTCAGGCTGCGTGTTGTATCCCAAGTTGACGGAAGAAGGGCGCGGTGTCACTTATTGGAATAAGTTATTGGAATCTGACAATTAGTCGCGATGGCTCGTTCCTTGGAATGTTAGCGATTAGATATTGGGTTTGATCTTTCAAAGCAAATGCATGGATGACACAAGACGCGATAAAAGCTAAACCTGCTTCCGGCGGTGCTTGGCGTAGAATAGCGCGGCCCTCAGCCATGTGCCCCGACTTGTGAGTACAGGTTGTGGAGAAAGACTCTGAATTTCCATGTGATACGAGCTCGAGCAATGAAGTCCGGGAACAAGGCAAGATAGGTGAATCAAGAGCAACTATTGGGGAGAACGACTTCCAGTCCTTGCCGAAACGAAGCATATTTCATCATTGGAGAGCAAGACACTGAAACGCTGCGCTTTTGTGATGTTGCTTTAAAACGTATTTTTCGGTTGAAATCTAGCTTTTAGGTTAAAACCTACCCCAAAGCCTAGCAATCATTGAATGCTCACATCAATGCCCATTGACCATATCGTTCCGGTGAAAATGAAAGTTGTGCTTGATTCGAGAACTATGAATGGTCTCGACTGAGACATAAATTATGGCGTGTGAGAAGAGACAGCGTGTGACGTGTCATCTACGACATGGTCAAATTCGATGTAATATTAATAGGACTGAGGCGATGAACAAGAGAATTGCATGGACCATGAGTAGCTCCAAAAGTTGGATGCGTCTGATATCCCTTGGATGAAGAAGTCCAAGGTATCGTACAGGCGAACTTAATTTCTTTAGCCATCGGCAGTTTTCGATTTTTGGTATAACCGTTTAGATTTAATGTATTTTGGTCGAGACAATTGATTTTTATTGAATTCAACGAAACTGTTGTTTCACTGCGCGAAATAGTTCTCATGCATGTTCGCCGGAATTGCATAAGGTGGCGTACTGTTTTACTTGCTTGAAAAATTTGAGTTCTGATTGAATTAACTTGGATTGGAAGCTAAGTACATTTGTATTAACGGTTGTCTAATGTTGATCCGTCGAATTTGATGGTTTTAGTGTCTACAAATGAAATATGCTAGTTTTCTAAATGCGACATTAAAGATCTTAGGAACAAGTATTGTGCCTCACGGCCTGAATACCTGCATGGACAAATACCTGCTTCAAATACTTAAGAAATACATGTAATCGCAGGCTTGCGATTAATCATCTTTTTGCATTTCTATTCTAATGCAAAAAACACATCATTTTGCTGATTTAGATAGTGTTAGTGAATGAATTTTCCATTAAGTTGATCAATCGATTATTCTATCAGTGCGTTTCGTGTGAAGGTTGGAATTCTCCAGTACAGAACAGAAAGGTGTGGAAATGAATGACTTGCTTGTGATTCGATGACTATGCTTTATTTTTACTCTTTATTTCTGGTAGCATTAGAGCACTGATATTCCACATAGGTGGTCTCGAGCAGGGGTTATTAAAATGAATGAAATAAGTGAGTCAGCGGCACGCAACGATGTGATGCGATGCTTTGTTGCTTCATTATAGTTTCCTCGAGATTCATTGTTTTAATTTCATTTTGCATTAAATAATGGGCTCATAATTACGTGGGCTTTTTACATGTTACAATGTAGTCAGAACAGGCCCGTCGTCAGAATGGATTTACAGGGGGGCTCAGCTTTTGACTGGAGGGGCAAGCGTTTGTGATTTTTATATTCAATGAAGCACATAACCAATATACCTAATCATGCATATTTGACATTCGTGTGCTTCACATATCTGTATTTTCGTACTTTCTATTGTAATCGCAAGTTAGCTAAATTAAAACATGCACAGATCAAGTATTCAAATGTAATTCAAAAAAGTTGTAAGCGTTTGTGAACATTGTTAAATGTCTTCAAGACAGACTGAACGTCAATATTTTCCACCCTATCTTTCTCAGAAGTCAAAAAACACAAACTGGCTCGTCGAGACTGCGCCATGCTTCGTCGTTGTGGCCGATCAATGCGGGTAAGTGCCGAAAACGACGCCTCACAGACAGCAGTGGAACAGGCCATTGTTGACACCGCTGCAAATAAATCGTATGTGCACTGGAAGGCCTCTCTTTGATTATGCAAAACATCGAGAAGTGTGGAAGTAGGCCTCCCGTCGATTTTCTTCTTCAGATAGCGTCTCACCAAATCTAATTCGCCTTCATCTGGAATCGTAATTCCCAGTCGGCTGAGCGGGTCAATCGTAGTCTTGATTAAAAATTCGTCTCCGTCTGGTATAGTTCCCTACAGAAAATAAAAAAAGCAACAACTCAATTTTCAGTAGCTAACTATTACAGCACCATTAAGTTTAGAATTTAATCTTCGATAGTAAAGAATTAAAACACACGGCTTGCATATGAATTCTCCAGCTATGGACATTTGATGATGGATTTTGCTTGTTATATGATGATCTTATCACAAAATAGTTCGATTTGGTAAATGAAGTCTAGAAAATATTTCATAAAAGGAATCTAGATATGTCAATAGAGACAATGATTAGTCAATGACGATAACAAATAGGCCTAAAAGCAAGATTATTATTTGACTTTATGAAAATAGATGTTAATGCTATTTATATATTTATTATTGTTCACATGAAAAACCTGTTAACATTTTATTTTCATATGTAGTGTTTGAGCAGAAGAGAAACTTACTTGCAAAGCCTTGTACAACCAATCCTTTTCTTCAAAGCGTCGATAAAGTTCCTGTGTGACAAGGTCGATGATTTCGAAGTACACTGCCTTGGTGTTTATGCTGTCTATATCAGATTGATGGCCACTGACAGCCGCAAGAACAACACTGTCTGTCAGAAGGGTACTTATTTTTCTCTTGCGAGATGGATGGTCACTTTTTTGGTCCTTTATGAAAGCATTACTTTCTGTCAATATATCACTGAATACTTCTTCACTTCTCATTTCATTGAGCATTTCTTTGACCTGTGAGATTAATTCCATGGCTTTTCGCAGATCACATGCATGACTTTGCAATGCTTTGTCGATTGGCATCAAAATCCCCAGTATGCGCTTCATAACAAAAGCTATGAACATGAAATTAGGTCGACACAAAATTTTTCGCAATCCGATGGCTCTCGATGGTAGATCGCCCTCCAAATTCATTGACTTACTGATCTCTTTCAACGTTGAGACAATTTCTGCATGGTTGTCAATAAGACGCTTTGTGGCATCGTGATGTCCTGACCAACGTGTCTCGAGTAATGGCTTCAATTTCGTCCCATGTACATATCAACAATTGATTGGCATTTGAAAAATTTGTATATCACTGCACACTGATCGAAGTAGTACCTCACTGCTGAGATAGTAGAAACTAGATCCACAATAACCAAATGAAGTCGGTGGTTGAAGCAATGTACATATGGTACCTCTTTTCCGGCTCTTCTCTGTATGATAGTTTGCACTCCTGCGAGTCTGCCACTCATTGAACTGGCTCCATCATAGCATTGGGTAAGCAATCGCTCCATTGGAAGGTTGTACTTTGCAAAGCTCTCCAAAATAACGTCGGTCATCGATGAGGCATCCAGTTTCGCAGACATAGGCATGCAGAGAAGGCATTCTTCCACTTTCCCATTCCTAACAAATCGAACTGAAATGGAGATATTTTCGATGTTGCTCTTGTCACGCGTTCCATCTGCTAAAAGTATAAAAAACGGAACGTCAGCGTTTAGGCAGTCGGATGCTACTCCTCTTGAAACGACGTTTGCAAGAGTGTCAATTAAATCATTTTGAATTGTAGGAGTAGGTGGAATTGCGAGGAATTCCGGGCTCAATGTCAGCAAGCTTTTTATCCTTTCGAAGAGTGTATTTGAACATCTTGATAAATACACCACTGTCTGAATCATCACCTTTAAATGGCAATTCGTTAGTTGCCAAAAATTGTACTATCTCAATCAAGGACTGGACATAATATCTCCTCTTTTCTAGAATGTCGGAGTTCAGGAGGTAAGATATCGATGTTCTGCTGTCCTCTCTGTTTTTCTGCTCATTCCAAGCAATGGTTGAATTTCTGTGCGTCGTAGTTTCAGCATGCTGAACAAATCCCTTTTGTCTCCAAGAGCGGTTTTCCATGCTCTGTAACCTGCCTTGATGAAGACCGACTCAAATTCCTTTGAACTTCTGGTAGCGTATATCCTGCAGGGATGACAGTACGCTGCATCTCTTTCGACGGAATATTCCAGCCAAGGGAATTGGTCAAACCACTGTGATCGAAAGCAGCGGTTGTCCTTGTCTCTTGGATATGACTTAAGTCGAGGTTGCTTTAGTTCAGCGCCAAATATGTCTTTCGGTAATGAATGCAAAACACTAGGAATCGCAGTTGCAGATTGTGTAGGGATTTTAATTGCTGATGACTGCATCGCAGTTGTGGATGATTGGATCGCAGTTGCGGATGATTGGATCGCAGTTGCGGAGGTAGTAAGGGTATCAGCTGAAGATGTTGGCGTGAGTGAACTTCGAGGTTTTAGAAGCCATGATGTTAAAAGGATAGATTTTTTATGCACCTCATCTTTTGAATTGCGATGCGGCATTTCCGACTATTCAATTATCACCTCTGAATATAAAACAAAAGTCACCAGTTACGGGGGAACACAAGACACAGATATTGTCAATAAAGACGTAAGCGTGTGCGTGTAATTCGAATTTGTTGAGCGCAGGCCGATGCATTGTCAGTAGAGTGACAAATTGCTTTCTTGATGCGAGATTGAAAAGTGGATTTGCCTTGTGTGCATGTATGCATTGTGTGAGAAAAAACCAATGATCATGGTGCAGTTATTTACTCTATTGATGCGAATGGCTTCGTCTGCATCGAGTGAATGACTCACTCAATGCCGAAGGAGTGATAACCTGATAAATCCACTGTCTTCAACTCTTCATTCATCGTCTTACATTCCTCGATGCTACCATGTTGTGTTCACGTGAACTTAAATTTTAACTGACTGTCAACTCATTTCGTGTATAACTATTATTTTGTACCATGCCATACAAATATTGCGTTGGAGGTTGCTAAAGTGGGTAGAAGACCGATGGAACCGAAAAGGTGTCATTATTCAGTTTTCCATATCAGAACGAATATAGTCAACGAAATAAATGGTTCCTATGCAACGCGTTGATCTCAAAAGTGTTAATGAAGTAACTGACTGGATGAAAGTCTGTGCTATACACTTTCTGTCAGATGACATTGAATTTGAAACCGACAAAAAGAAGAAAATAAAATCTTACGTTACCGGATATCTCCGTTTATTTAATTGACAAACACTCCTTTGATTATGTCCCCGGAAAACTGCAGTCGGATCCTATGAATGTGGATTTGGCGGTACTTCTATTCTTTCCTCTCCACAAATCATCTATTTCAAAATCAACAAATTTAGCCGAACTTAACTGCATTTTCTTTTAGGATAGGTTAGATCAGTCGTAGAGGTTAAGTTCACGAAATAACACAAAGACGAGCAGCAGAGAAATTAATCAAGAGGGAAACTCTTAGAAACTAATAACTTAAATAGAAACTTATGATCAGAAAGAGACACAAAACAGTGGTGAAGGACTGAAGTGATGAAGTCATAAATTATTCGCAATGAGTAACAGGTGGGAAATGTTCACGCTGAATGAGTCAATAGTTATCGTCAGTCAAAAACTCCATTCACAATGTAATGGAATTATGCTATTAGGCTTTTCTTGTATGACCATTGCCATCAACTAAAAGTAGACACATGTGAACATTATTTAACAGGAGGGGCGAAATTTTTAACAGGGGGGGCGGCGCCCCCCTTGCCCCCCCGCTGGCGACGGGCCTGAGTCAGAAACTTTACTATTCAAAAGTATATTGTCGATTGATAAAGCGTATCTAGTCCAACAAAACTGGAACTTCGAAAGTCATATTTCGCTCTATTGCAATATATCTCAAGTTCCATATATAATATCTATGAAAGAGAATTTCTTGCCGCACACCAACTTAACGTCTTCAAGTACTATTGCACTATAAATGCTACTGCTCCATACTAATATAATAAATTGAAAAATGTACAATTTCTTCTACAAGTAATTGAGAATGTTAAAGTTTCAGCATCAATTTGGGGTCAAAACTGGAGAAAAAAGGTAGCCCAGCTTGAAAGCAACACAATTATCTTTTATTGCGAGTAACAAGTATATAGAAAGCTGTGAGACCATCTTTGGAACTATGTAGCTCCGTTCTACATGCCAGTTGCCCGTTGAAATTCATACAAGAATTCATTTATACCAAGCTAGTGCTGCATACAGAGTTTGGTTAAGTATCGAATATACAGAGAAAAGTTACAGCTGCGTGAAAATATAAATTTTGAGAATTTCAACATTTGGAAAAAATCGAATTTCTAAAAATAGCTGTAGATCCCGCTATATTCAAGATTGGAAGCTAATATTACAGATCCGATGTTTTCTTGCGCATAACAGATAGCAGACATATATCCTTCAATCAACAAAATTGGGGACTAAGTGCCACAAGAATTTCCAAAATTTGGGTGAATTGTCGTGGAATGACCCATATACGAGTATACATAAAAAAGATTAAAAATCAAAATGAATATACATAAATGCAAGATTTGACTGAACAAGATTGTTTGAATTCCCGACCGGTTTCTCCTTGTTGGTGACAGGCCACTCATGGGAATGAATTTATTATAAATCATTAAGCAAAATTCGAAGCAGACTTCAAAATCAAAACCAAAAATATCGCTACATAGATGCTTGCATGCGAGTATCTTAGGTCAGTCATGATTTAGTGCAGGCTTGAGCATTGAAATAAAAATGGATTCTTTCCGCTCTCTTTCTATGCAAGTAGAGTTAGGCCCCAGCTGAAAGAATGGAGCAGTCTCAAATTTTGATGGCAGATCTTTTGCACACGCTGCAATATGCCTACTCACTTCCAGAGTCATGCAATTGGCATTATCCATTTGCTGTCTATGAATAGTAAGACGATTAGGGAACATATCTCCCGTTTGCCCAATATAAAATTGTTTACAAGACTCGCAACGTAAGGTGCAGACAACATTTTTAGAGGTGCAGGTTAAGTTGGAATTAGTTGTTTAAGTTGGAGTTATTGTCAATTTTGAAACTAATCGTCTTCCCTGTCGACAGTGTTTGACAACATTTGAATTTTGGCTCTCCACATTTAGATATCCCTGTAATCGTCCTTCGATTATTGTTGCTTCATATTCTGAGTAACGATGGAGCTTGTTTGAAGCTCTTAACTAGTCTAATATCTTGAAAGCTGCCGTGCAATGACAAAGTGACTTAAGTGCAATGATGTCAACTTTTCAGGAGAAGCAAAAAACGTTCTTGTTCGTTAATTATGTGTACTTTTGATCATTTTTTTTGCAAAAGCCAAATAGCATATTTGAGTTGAATACAATAATTTCCCTTATATTAGTTAAGCGGTGGTTGCCATTGGCAACGAGGAAAAGTCACCAAGTCATTTTATCATTGTACCTTATATATATATATATATATATATATATGTTATTGGACTTACAATGACAAAAAGGCTTAAGTGCATTTAAGTCGTTCTGTCATTGTGCATTTATTAAATATGAGACTATAAACAATGACAAAGTGATTTAATTATGCATTAATTGAATTCTGATTAAATCTTCTGAGTATAAACCATTACCAGGTTTGATAAATGACCTGAGAACCTACCTGTAACCATCGCTTCTGCACAGACCGCCGTCTAGATGCTAGGCCCGGTCATCACTGAATTTAGAATTGAATGAATTATTGTTGAATCTTTTAAGTGTTAACCCTTACCAGGACTGACTAAGGACTTGTGAACCTAACTATAACTACCACTTGTGCACAGACCACCCACCAGATTCTAGGCCCCGGTCATCACTGAATTTCGAATTGAATGAATTCTGATTGAATCTTTTAGGCGCAAATCCTTACTAGGACTGACTGAGGACCTGCGTAGGCCCCCTACCTGCAATTCATAAGCTTACAATTTCCAGACATTGTAAAATAAACATTTTGATTTAGGCAATCTAGCCTGATTCATCGATGTAGTTGTATGCCCCCTATAGGTCAAAGCTGCTTGTTGGACTAAAATCAACAAAATCAATAAACTTAGAAGAGCTTCTTGTACAGGAAGGTTGCAGTACTTTTGTAAGATCTTGGATATGCTTATTCTAACTTATGCTTAGGAATAGGGGAATGTAGCCTTGAAATTTGTTTACAGTAGGTCTATATGCAAATTTTACTCGGTTACTCATCATCAAATATCATGAAATTTCGCCTTCAAAAATCGGTCCTGGGCTGCCATACTGATCGTAATGTTGAGCTAGGCAAAGGCCATCTCTCTTCTGCCGATCTCGACAATCATTCGAGGCCTAAACTGAGTATGTACTTTGTACCCCATAGACAAGAGTTTATCATATACATGTAAATGAAAAATCACATTGTAGTAACGGTACTTGAATTCAATTTTTACAAATCAAGAAGTTTTACTGAACTCTGGAAAGTAAATCAACACTGTCAGCTGATTCTGGCATGTTCATCCATGTATACCGATGATGCGGAGGCATATGTGGCAGAAGCTTGGTGATAATTTTTTTCTTCTTTGATTTTGATATTCCTCGTGGTGCCATCCTTCTGTCAACTACCGCGTGAACGTCAAAGTTGTTTTTCAGGATACCATCGAATGGAATGGAATGTCTCGCTCAAACCTGAATTTGAATAACATTGCCTGAGTGTCTCTTCGAAACATGACGCTTACTATTTGCGATAAGAAGGGGAGATTGTCACCCAATTTCCTCAACTTGTGTTGTGAAGTCGAAGAAATCAGTAAATTGCAGAGTTCTTCCTACAACACGTTTGGTTGTTATTAGTTCTCTGAACTCAACATCGTAAATACACGGATGTTTGTTTAGCTTATTCCCAGCTTTTCCGTGTTCTGAGTCGTGGCCAGTTTCAAGGTACTTGATCTCAATTGTTTCTGCCGCTATATCTTGACGGTTAATCAGTTGCACTAATGATGAAAACAATAACCAGTTCTTGTTCTGCGCCGCACAATTATCCACCCAAAAAATGAACCTCTTATCGTTGCAGTGTTGAATAACTAAGTTATGGAATGTGCTTGCAATGTCCGCAGCTGATCGTCCCGCTACAGCCTCATCCCAACAATAGGCCAAACCTGTTGTGACACTGCTATTAGTCAGTGGACTGAAAGTTTCGCTGAATGTCACAACTCGTGAAGTGAATCATGAAACTTTCAGGGGAAGTTCCGGCAACAAAAACACTTCATCAGATAAGCTGATACGATAAATGTTCTGTCCTCCCGAGGTCTCTCTGAATCTCTCTTGTAAGCCTTTCTGGCTTCTTGGTAAGCTTCGCTATGACGTTTGTAGGACAAGCATTCAGGACAATCACTTTCCAAAGTTCTATGAACAGTCGTATGGTACTTTTGAGCAGTGCAAACTTCACATTCTTCATTTCCTAAATTTGTAAAAGTAATTCCTGCTTCAGCTACAGCCTTCCGGCATGATTCGTACGATACGAAATCGTGTGTTTCTACAATGTCATCATGCATCATTTTTATCGTGATCTCTGCAGGTAGGTACCTTCTGTCTTCGACAAATCGCTCCACCAACTAAGAACGGCCATGCACCACCACCCACCGAATCAAGAAAGCTTTCAATCTGTCAATCATACCAGTGTCCGGGCCGGGTGAGTTTTCCCGTGTTGAGTCAAATTAAGCCGCAGGCTCCACTCCTTGTGGTGCCTTTCCGTCAATTCCTTTATTTTTTCCAAGTAAATCTTTATTTGTAATACCAAAAAAAGTTTACACATTCCCAGTCCTACTAGAGGACGGTAAGCTTGAAGCTTAGGATAAAAACACAAAGCGCAATTGTCTCTGAACACCGCTTTCCTTTCATTCGGACGAAAGTTCCAACTACTGAACACCGCAGCTGTCCATCTTGTCAAGGACCGTAAACGACACGTTGATGGTAATAAGAACGACGAAAAGGACTATTTACAAGAGATTAGCGCTTCAAGCGCTTTTTAAAATTACGACTAGGTACCCTCCAATGCATACGATTTTTTGTATTGCGGAAAAAATTCCAAAGATTGATCCCGTGATTTAGAATAACACACTGCAGCTGACGGGAAATGGATTCTAAACGAAGTTTAGATAATGAATTTAGGGTGAGACCCTTTATGGCACCCCTTGACCCCACCACAACCGGGAGGACTTCCACCTTCGACAAGTTAAGCTCGGGATCTAACCTCTCCCTGATTTTGTCTCTAACAGCATGAGAGCTGTATTTATCATGCTTTGAATGATACCGTTTATCGAGGCTTTGAGTGGAGTGGTCATATGGCACTGTGACTTCCACTATATAACAATGTTCTTTGTTTGACACGACTAGATCAGGCACATAACCTTCCTGATCGATATAGATTCGCGGTTCGATAGCGACCTTGTTTGCAGAATCTTTCTTGAGCCCCTGTTCTATGCATCGTACGACATTGTCATGACGAGCAATCCATCGGCTGTGTCCGGTTGGACACTCATTTAGTACATGAGAAATAGTTTCACGTACATTTTCTGTCTTAGGACAGTTCCTACATCTAACCAAGTCCATATCATGCGAATTACCACGATGCATTGCCATACGAGTCGGCCAATTTCCGGATAGTAGTTGCATCAATTGGACGTACCGTGCTCCACGAAAGAAATAGCCTTCGTGAATCCAGCTCAAATTAGCTTTGGATTGAGCGACAACTCGGTAGTCAATACCCCAGGCGGTATCACAAAATGAATCAATGTACTGAGTTTTCAAATCTTTCTTGTAGGTACTAACTGTGGAATCTGAAATGTTCAGTTTCCTAAACAATAAGGAGTACCTTTCTTTCACTTCATTGGCCACAAAGCGTTCGATCGCATTTCCCTTATGAGACAATTTGATGAGAATATTCCATAAATGAACGGGGACTGTTTTCGCCAACTCAGTGAAACCAAGACCACCAGACTTGGTATCCATGTACCAAAACCCATTGGGTGTGCCCCTTGACAACTGGAATTTCGAATTTCCAATCACAACTATATCGTCCGCGAAAGCCATACAGCTGATTACATTATTACAAATTTTGACTCCAATCCGAGTCCGGTCTAGTGCCGTAGTTAAGTCGTTTAAGACGATATTGAAAAGTAAAGGTGAAAGCGGACAACCTTGTTTGACTCCTCTTTTTAGAAATACCTTGTCGGTTGTTTTCGACTTTCCCAAACGAATCTTTGTGCACGCATTGTCGTACGAACTTTTAATCACATTAATAATACTCTCGGGGATACCTTGCCTACCCAAGGCGTCCCAAATTGCTTCATGTGGAATGGTATCAAACGCTTTTGAAATGTCAACAAACGCTATGTTTAACTCGCTTCGCGTAGGACGCGAATTTTGGATGAGATGCCGTAAAGTGAGAATATTTGCTGCTGTTACTTCGATGGGAACGAAGGCTCTCTGATAATCCTGGAGATGAACAACTTCAGAGAGACGAGCACATAGGACTTTCGTGAACAACCTCAGACCGAGACTACCGATAGTAATTGGTCGATAATCTCCGATATCCCTTGGTCGAGGAATTTTCGGAATAAGTGAAGTATAGCATGTGACAATATTCTCAGGCACTCTCCCACAATACAAAAATATATTGAACAATATTGTCCAATTCATAGCGCCAATTTGCTTAAGGGTGTTGACATCTAGCCACTTATCAGGTCCTGCACACACCTGATTCTTGATGAGACTGATAGCAGTTTCAACTTCCTGCAACACAAAAGGTCTCTCGATGCTGTGCTGCGTCTCAGTACGAGTACTATCCAAGGACGGTGGGGCTTTCCAGCTTTTTGCTGTGCCTAGGATGGAATTAAACCGTTCCTCCACAACTTTGGGCTCCAAAGACTCCTGAAGATCACTCAATTCAGAGAATTGAGTACCTTCCAAAACCATCTTCGCTGCAGTGGCGAAGTCCTTCTCAAGATAGGCCTGAGCTGCTCCAAATTCTTTCTTTCTCTGGATATCTCTGGGCCGCCGGCTCGATTGGTGGTGCAATCGTTTGGTTCTTCGCTTTGATATGGTCTGTCTAATCTTATCAGTCCTTTCTGGTTTTTCAGAAAGGCATTTATTTGATAATGTGCCGTAGAATTTATTGAATGCGGAGTTATAAGGGCCTCCACCTGCCTCTTGACAATCTTGCCAAAGAATTGCCAACATCCCAACAAAGGTATCATTAGAAGCATTCATCAGATCCGATAGATCTTTCGAGATAGTGTTCCGTAGGATAGTTTGAAAAGTCTTGCTATCCTGGACTTCACTCTGTGAAGCCTCGTTGCTCATTCGGCTAACCTCTTCGTCAAGCATACTTTGAGATAGTGATTCCACCAACAGTTTGTACTGTGGTTTCGCCCTTATCGACGAAATACTCTTGACTGTGCGTCCTGGATGTAGCTCATGAAGAGCAACGAGGATGTATTCATCCTCCTAATGCCGGGACCGAGCGAAATCTCCAGCTTAGCTACAGTGGCTAGTTCATGTTCGGTCCACTTGTCGATTTTAGATGCCCTACTAGAAGCGCTGTAGGCTTCAGGGTGCTTCCAACGAGTGTGCTGCGAGTGCCCCGACTTGGAGTCGAAACTAAGACTGCATAAACTGCAGGGAAACGCCTTAGGTTGCTCAACAGGAGCTGGGCCCTTACAGCAGGCTACCGTGATACGGTAGCCTGCGTGCTGACTCTACTCTACATTACAGATTACAGAGACCGCACGCGTAAACCGTATGCATTGTTTTGTACTTCGTCTGAACATGACGCTCTAAGTCCTTGAGCTTCTCGAAAAAGCAATTCTCCTGACACGGGCACGCACACGTGACGATGCCCGGTCTAATACTGTTCTTGGTGTAATATTCGCACACCATAATTCCACCATTATCCATCGGTCTTCTACCAGTTGCGCCTTTGTGATTTTCATCCTGGGTTGTCCCGGTTGTATCGGCAGACGGGACTCCGCTGTCTCTTTCACATTGTTTCCTTTCTGTAGCAATTTGAAAACTCGGGACGAGAAGGTCGGGGAGCTGGCCCTTCCTTTTTAACGCCATTATACCGTGACGGGTCCCGGAATACTCCGGCTTTTCGGCATTATTTATTCTCCCGCCAAAGGAGTCACCGTTCACCTTTAGTTTCACCCTGAGTTTCGATGGGCTACTTACGGGGGTCACCGGCCCTGGCATCCGCCAAACTATTAGGAAGACTGCGGGGCACACGAGAAGGTAGGTGACGACATTAGGCAGCATTGCAAGAATGCCACCCCAACCCCCTCTTCAGCTTTGCAACCATACTTCCCCCGGAACATAGACTTTGGTTTCCCGGAGGCTGCCCAATTCCTTTATTCAGTCATGTTTCCCGGATCGCAGAGGATCGGTGGAAAGAATGGGCGACCGAATAGGCAACCCGCAGCCGTCTGACTCAGGACAGGCGATGAAAAACGTCATCGAGAGCCCAACTATCATCGTAGCTAAAAGAGCTATCCTCCCGCTTGGTACACTTAGCTCGGTGCCGTACCGTTGGTGGCCGATTGGGCGCTGGCCATATGATCATTCGAAAACACCCAATCGACTTGCGAACTGCCGCTCTATTTGATATACGACTTATCTTTCATTAGAACCCAGAATTCAACTTCATCAAGGCTTAAAAAAACAGCATGAATGCTCAGATTGAACGACGCTCTGTGTCAACTAGTAGATCTTATCACCTGCTCGGAAGACATCGAACACTTTGAGTGAGCCGATTATTGCCCTACTCTGAACCACTGTCATGTGGCGGCCGATCCCCAGAGATCCTAGGTACCTCTTCGTACTGGGGTCGATATTCCCCCTTGCACCAACAACAATTGGTATCACCTCTACGGTGTACCCGGGCCATCTTGCCCTCACGGCCTCCATGCAGGCAGGCCGGCTGTACTTAGACAGCTTCTCAATGCCACGTTGATGAGCATATCGTGGACTTGAACAATAGGGCACCGTAACCTCTATCACTGAAACGGACCTCCCACAGATCAGGGTCAAGTCAGGTCTGAATCGGTCACCTCGGCTAACGTATTCCATTTCGCGGAATACCTGTCTGCCTTCCTCTTGAGGCAATAGTCTACTTATTGTAGCACATACTTCATTGTGCCGGTGAGAGTAAGCGTTCCTCAGCTTGTCACAGCTACTCAGAACATGAGCAGCCGTTTCTTTCGCACGATCACACCTTCTGCAAACGATGTCCTGCCACACGTGATGACCACGGTGCAAAGCCATTCTCGTTGGTAGATTGCCCGACAGCAGTTGAACAGACCGAACCAACACGTGACCCTTTAGGAACTCTCCACTACCCACGAAAGTCATGGGAGCAGACGATCTCACAACAGACTGAGAATCGATGCCCCAATTCGTTGACAAAAATTTAGCCGCATAGTCCAGCTTATTTGATATACTGGCGCCATTCGGTATCATATCATATAGCTTACTTATCTCGGCTTCGTTTAAGGCGAAAACTTCTCTAAGGATACAATCGTCTCTCATGATCAGCTTTTCGAATGATCGCGCTCTTGCCGAAGGAATGAAGGCTCGCAACTGGTGCAAACCTAGGCCACCTTGACGCAGGTTCATGTAGAAAAACGAGGACGGAGTCCCCGGCGGTAAATGAAGCCATCGTTTCACCATTGTTCGTATAGACCGGTCAATGTCTTCAAGGAGACGTCTGTTCACGGTCATCATACGGAGTTCGAAGACCAGTTTCGGGATAATCACCGACCTTATAATCTTCACTCGCTCCTCTGCTTTCAAACGATACTTCGAGAGGTTCGTTAACCAACCCCTCACCGCTTTCCTTGGACACCTTGTCGTACCCTGCCGCCCGAACTGGATACCCAAGTATCGAACTGTCTCCCACACTTGTTACGCCGGGATCATTTCTTCACCCAGGTGACACTGATGACGTCATTACCTTCAGCACTTTTTGCCATTTGCTGTAAAAAGTCTGATCGTCATAGACTTAGGCAGGTTACCGTACAAACGCAGGTTACCCTGCAAATCGATGTCCCTCACGAACTTATGGACATGATTGATTGTATCTTGCAATTCGAACTTAGATGCGCCAATGAGTACCAAATCATCTGCGAACGCCATACAAGAAATCCGCTTATCCTGTAATTTGATGCCACGTTTGTTGTCATCAATGCATTCGTATATCCCATCCATCACAAGGTTAGATATGTAGGGACTCAGCGGGCATCCCTGCCTCACTCCTGTGTTGATACTGATTGGATCAGTTCGTTTCGTACCGACCTGAAAACGAGTGGTCGCTCCCTCATATAGAGATCTAACACATGAGCATGTAGCTCCTCCGAATCCCTTCTTGAGCAAAGCGTTTTCGATCGCACCATGTGGTACTGAATCGAATGCCTTACTAATATCGAGAAAGCATATGCATGCTTTGCGCCGTTTTTGGGATTCTTTGAGTACGGTTCGGAGTGTCGTGATGTTCTCGAAGCATCCGTCTTCGGTAATAAAGGCTTTTTGCCGAACATTCAACTTCTTTCGAGACTGCATTCTGACAGCCAGAATCTCGGCATAGAGCCGCGACAATGCTGAGGTGATTTTGATCGGTCTATACTTGCCGACATCAGATCCAGCGTCATGGCTTTTGGGAATCAGGACAGAGCGAGCTTCCCGCAGCTCTTCTGGAATCCAACATTTTCAAAGGAAGACGGTCATGATAGCCGATAACTCTGAGGCAGGTAACCTCTTCAGGACGGGGGCTGTAAGCCACCCATCGGGCCCGCAGGCCGCTTTCACCTTCATCGTCTTGATTGCTGACTTTACTTCCTCGACCTTTATTGGACGATCCTCGTGAATCTCAACCTTCCCAATAGAGCTATCGGGTCGATGGTCAGATTCCCTTGGCACAGCAGAATTCTGCTCGAGCAACTGCCGGTAGAACGTGTCTACCTGCGCGAGAGCTGGCCGTCGCTCGTCTTGGGACATTGGCGCAAAAGACCTATCCATCATCCGCTCAATGGTTGCTTTATGGTTACTCTGTAAAGCTTCCTGTGTAAGCTTAAACTCAATCTCCCTCCTTCTGACCCTCCGCTTAGGTCGGGCGCACCCTTCCCGTCGCTTTGTACCAAAATTTGTTTGATTTCTATGTGATCGTTGACACGAATCACGCGCCCTAGACTCCCAGCTCGTCCAGAGGTTAGAAAACCCCTCTCCTTGTAGTCCAATAAGCGCCTTTTCAACAAAGCTTAACACGCTCGTCAGATGTGGATTCCTGGTTCTTGCATTATCCCTCAGGAAATCTTGTAAATATTGACGAAATTCATCATCAAATTCTTCAAGGCCGGTCATTGTCTCTAGGTCGTCAGATGTATCGGACTACTGATGTATCGGATCTGATGTGTACTGATGTGTCCTCGTCTTCGAGAAGTCTTAGAAGTGCGTTGACTCATTCTCACGAATTCCTGCTGCTGTTCTGTACGGAACTACGTCACACAACTGCCGAATGAGATGTTCCTCGGCACCCTCGAATGCTAGTTTTGCCTCTCATTCTGTTAGACTCGCGGCTGTCATGCTGTTAGATTCTGTGGAAAACTCGGGACGAGAAGGTCGGGAAGTTGGCCCTTCCTTTTTGATGTCATTATACCGTGACGGGGCCCGGAATACACCGGCTTTTCGGCATTATTTATTCTCCCGCCAAAGGATTCACCGTTCACCTTTTGTTTCACCCTTAATCTTGTTGGGCTACTTACGGGGGGTACCGGCCCTGGCATCCGCCAAACTATTTGGAAGACTGCGGGGCGCACGAGAAGGTAGGTTACGACCCATCCCCCAGCTTTGCAACCATACTTCCCCCGGAAGATAAAGACTTTGGTTTCCCGGAGGCTGCCCGTTGGATCGAACTTGCAATCGCAACGGATTACCGGTTGGCATCGTTCATGGTCAGAACTAGGACGGTATCTGATCGTCTTCGAACCTCTGACTTTCGTTCTTGATTAATAGAAACATTCTTGGCAAAAGCTTTCGCTTTTGGCCGTCATGCGATTTCATCTGCATAGAAGCAGAGAAGACAGCCACTCATGAGTATAGGAGCTCAACTCGGTTGAGTCGTATCTCTACAATTACGGTGTGAAATGAGAGTCGTTTCTCACTCACACTTTGTCACTTGCTGCATCTGCTTCTCTACCGAGTGTCCACTGACACATGTACATGTACATGTACTTTTTTTGCATGTGCATGTAAATTGTTATCTTCCTCCTACAGCTGCTTCCTGACTTCAATCATGCTGTCGGGGCATGCCAACTCGTACATTGGTACATGTACACAAATACATGTAATTTCGCCAAAATTGCCCTATCGCCACCAAAAGTTAGGAGCGTGTTCAGGACCTCTTACCCACTCCATTCCATCATATTAGGACAGTATTCAATCACTAACAACTCACTCTGCCTCCTCTTCAAAGTCTTTATGTTCCGGGGTGAGTATGGCTGCAAAGCCTATTGACGTCGAAGTGACCTCCAACTTCTGGTGCAGCAATAATTCATCAGACAGTCCTAGCATGGTTCCTGGGTCATATTCACCCACCTGACACACCCGCTGTCCTACATCTACGACAAATAGGCCTCTACACTATAATATAAAAGTCATGCACTACACCAGTCATCCCAAATGAAATATATGACAAACCTACTCTTTTCTGAATCCTCTCTTCACCCTCTACCTAGATCCGGAGCCCTCGTTGCTCTGAAGTTGCCCGTTCTCTAACCCTAACCCTAGGTGAATTGCATATTCAATCCTTACAGATTGCATATTCTTTTACCTCCGTCATATTTTCAGTCAACATTGGTTTTCACTTCCCCTGCCTTACGGATCCGCCTCCTACCTTGCATGAGGTTAGTATATGATGAGAACAAGTCATGGGCTTCACGTTTTATTCATATAGAATATCACAATAGTTTCACAAGTTCGATTCACAGATCGACTTTCACATGACATATACAAGTTTCTCACATATTCAGACATTGCCAAACTTGAACAAAATTTCTCTCATCTAATTCGTGACGCTGTCCAAGTCTACATTACAGAGGCATACACACCATTCCATGAATTCACCATATTCATAATTCTCAAGCCACTCCCCGTTTTTCACAACTAACACGACTTAACCGACTTAAAACACGACTTAGAGCCGCGGCTTTCGATTTTCTCTTTTTAAAACGAAACGTGTCAAGGCATCGTAACGTGGCGCGGTGCAGACGCTCAAAAAAGAGGGGACAACACGTCCGAAACCAAAGACCCCGAGTCGATGTGCATAATAATCGAATTCTTAATAGAAGCAATAGGAGACGAGTCGACGATACCATCGATCGCCTGCAGAACGGCCTCTCTGACCTGAAATCCATTCGAGGGGCTGAGGGATTGAAGTCCTTCACAACATTTAGATCAACGCTGTTCGAAGAATCAGAAATTGGAACGTAGTGCACCGGAGCAGAGTTGGCTAGCGTGCTTTTATCATTGGCCAAAATACACGCTCGACGATGCAAAGTGATTACGAGAGCTCTCATTGGACGAGCGAGGATTCCTAACCCATGAGAATTGACTATAAAGAAGAGATTTGCCTGTAGCAAGTGTCGGTGACTCTGCATATCAGGCCATTTCTTAAACTCACTGAAAGGGTGCATGGTAAGGAGGTTTTCAGTGTAATACTTCCGATGCATATGGTTGGGTGGTCCAAATGATGTATATGGTTGGGGGGGGGGGGGTTGTAAACCAAGTTTTTACAAGTGTGTTACATCAAAGTGTAGGGATGAATAGATAAATGTTTTGTACACGGACGTTTTTAAATGCATGGTTGTGTTACACACCTTTGCGGTAAATGCAGTCAACGATGTTTTTACAATGTCAAGTACATTTCTTAACACGTCAATGACATGGATAAATTGCTGAAGTCCATAATCCAAGGGTAGGGTTCTCTACGATTGGATTTATCGATTTAGATTGGGATTATCGATTTCAACTATTGCACAAAGACTAAAGATTCATAGATCTGATTTCATAGACTGAAGTTAAGGTATCACAGTTGATTTACATCTGAAAGCTTATGTAAATAAGACTTGATTAACTCACATTGTGTGTTATGTTTAATGAATAGTTGAATTGATATTTGTAAATGGAAATATGATGTATCGAGAAACAGTGTTAAGTCTATGTGTATACGTCGTAAATGTTTCCATTTTGCACATGAAGCAGTATGCTTATCAATCTCGTCAGTCGGTCTATAACTTTTCTTTATATTCTCTTTCTATATGCCGTTTCTATATGTTTGTTATTTTCTTCTTGCACAAGATTGGTTGTTGGGTGGGGTTGTAGTTGTTTGAGAGTGGGCAGTGTAATGTAGGATGCTCATTAGTAAGAATAAGTTCAGTGTATGTTTGCATCATGGCTTGATAGAGTTGATAAAGTCAGAAAGGAATAGGTTTTTGTATCTTCGACAGTGTTCATAGATGATGAATAGAATTGTGGGAAGGGAGCATTGACTGCATATTGAATGACTAAAAGCAAAGACGACTTTTCTGTTAAGCATGACATATTTGTTTAACTTAGCACACAAACATGAAATTCTTGTCTGTTGCCAATCAATGAATCAAACATTCTTCGAGGCATCACATCCAAGTCCGCCACATATCTTCGGATATGGAATGCCGAGGGGAAGGATGAAAATAAGATGAAATGGAATGAGGTCACACTTGCACCACATGCAACACAACACACTTCTCTCTTGACTTGAAACTTGAAAACTGAAGTCCTCTACTGCATTCAGATTGAAAGAGAGTTAAGAATATTGTTATATGAAAACAGTGTTCACCACAGCACCAGAATGTTTAATCTAAAAGGCTTAAGGAGATGAGACGTTTACTGCACTGTGTAGATTGTTTTTGTATTACTTACTTTCGTCACTCTCACAGTGTCAAAAGGTTTTATATTGAGTGAAGTTAGTAATAACGCCAAGTCTGTTGCATTGGTCATAGACTACGTCAAATGTACGTATGAGATGCATTATTAAGTTACTAGTCATGGTTAATACTAGTTAATTTACTATTCATGGAAATGGAACTCAAACATGAAGCTCTGAACTCCGTGGTGTAAGAAACTTAACTGCATGACTAGTTACAACAAAAATTCGCGTTTAAAGTTGGTATAAAGTACTGTAGAAACGCAGAAGTTTTAGATGCAGTTCAACGTTGCGACTTAGAACACAACTTCGTACATTGAACTATCAAAGGATAGATGCACATGAACAAGTCTGTGCAGAGGTACATAACACTTTCGTCGATCTGAAACAGCAAGGCATGTAAAGTCATTGAATTATCAAATGATACAGGGAAATATGAGTTACAAGTCTGTGTTGACGAGAGTTCAACTATTTCGTCGGTGTGAAACAGTGAACATCACGTTAGAACGTTAGGGCTGTCCATGTTGTCACATGATGCAATAATGATTGATCAATTTGTTGACTGTGACATCAAGGCTCGTTTAATTGCAGATGTCAATTACATTCGTCCTGAAAGTGTAAACTATGATTTCTCATCATATCCACAGGAATATGTTACTTCTGAGGAAAACAGTCCCTCATGTTCTTTAAAAAGTCGTCATTGTCTTGTGAAGAAGAAGAAACGTTTGAAAAAGCATATTCTTGCTGTCAAGAATGGAGATAACCATTACCTTGAAATGGTGTTTCTTGATTCCTATCAATTTATGACAAGTTCCTTATCATCCCTCAATGTTCGAAGAAAGATTATCGATATCTGACTGATGAAACGATTAACCGCAAAGGCATTTTCCCGTATTCATACCTTCATTCACCTAAAAGATTGGATGAAGTGAATCTTCCCCCAATTGACTCTTTATGACGATTTGTCGTTAAAACATGTTCAGAAGAGGATTGCGTACATGCATAAAAGGTGTGGAAAGAATTTGATTTTCAATCCTCTGGTGACTACATGGAATCGTACTTAAAATTGGATGTTTTCCTATTAGCAGATGTTTTCGAAGAATTTCGAAGTCTTACACTCAGGGAAGACGGACTGGACCCCGTTTACTTTATAACATTACCGGGTTTGTCCTCCTTGTCATGTTGTAAAATGACGAAGGAAAAGATTGATCTTCTAACAGATCCAGAAGTGTACAATTACTTTGAGCGTGGAATTCGCGGTGGACTCGCTCTGCAATCGAAACTGGCAAAACAAAGACTCATTTTTTATATCTGAATCAGAATAACCTGTACGTTTCAGCAATGAGCAAGCCTCTACCTCATTCAGAATTTAAATGGTTAACTGAGGAAGAATTGATCATATTCCATAATCCTGAAAACATCCTTTCAATTGATGCAGTGAGTATGGATGTGTTCAAGGTAACACTCGAGTATCCGAAAGATATTTATGATGCTACATCGGATTTCCATATGGCTCCTTACAGTGATGAGGTGCATTCCGATCAATTTAGTCCATTTATGTATCAATTAAATGAAAAGCTGTGTAATGAAAGATGTGGTAGATGGCGTTATATACCAATTCGCAAATTGCTTGTCACACAACAGCATTATATATGTCATTATCGCGTTCTGCAATTTAAACAGAAAGCCTTCCTGGAGCCCTATATTTCCTACAATAGTAAGCGACGAGCTAAATCTAGAAACAGTTTTGAGAAAGACTTTTACAAACTGAAGAACAATTCCTTGTCTGGAAAAACTATGGAAGATGTGCGTAAGAGACATGATTACCATTTGGTGTCTGATACGGAAAAGTATCTCAAACTATCCCAAAGGCCTTTATTTATCGATAGACAAGTTATTGCCAGAGGCTTACCAGGAGTAAAAATGATGAGACGTAAAGTTTTACTGAATAAAAGCAATTTATATTGGACAAGCTGCATTGGACTATGCGAAATTGGAGATGTATGAATTGTATTACAACATCATCAAGCCTTGCCCACTCATAAAACATGTTGATCTTTTAGGTGGTGATACAGACAGCCTTTTTCTAGCAGTCACAACTGATAAATCTATTGAGCGAGATGATATCCTTAAAGAACTGAGTTCATATTTTGATGCTAGCAACTATCCAACATCTCTTCCCTTATATGGTCCCTTTAAGCTCGCCTTGTATGTTTTAAAGATGAAAGTGCGGGACAGGAAATTGAAGAGATGATTCTTCTCAGACCGAAGATGTACAGCATAAAGTATAAAACCAAGACGGACTGCATAAAAAAGGGCAAAAGGTAAATCAAAAGCAGTTCGTAAAATGACTCATGAGAACAACAAAAATGTACGGGACAATCAAAGTGAGAGCTTCATTGAGATGACTACACTCCGTTCAAAACATTATACTGTTTCAACTCACAAACTCCGTAAACGTGTTCTCTCAGCTTGGGAGGATAAGCGGTGTTGGATTGATACAAACTTTTCTTTACCTCATGGTACACTAATTGGCTAATTTTGTGAGTGAAGATGTCCCATTATTGTGAAAACTATTGATATGAAGCTTGTACTAAACTGATTTTGAAATATGTCATAATATGTCATAAATGTCATATTTCATAATGGGAATCTGATCATAATATAAGTTTGAATTGATGCATCGGAAGTATTACACCGAAAACCTCCTTACCTACAGGCAAATGAGACCAAGAAAGTCAAATCTCTTCTTTATAGTCAATTCTCATGAGTTAGGAATCCTCGCTCGTCCAATGAGAGCTCTCGTGCACACTTATAAATGCCTTCGTTGAATTCAGCAGGGTCGAAAACCCCGGAAAACATCCAAAAATAACGAATTTAAAATTTTCGGCATGTAAGCACTACTTATAAAGCGTTTATAAGTAGTCTGTCACATGAAGCGGATCATGACCTTTCCAACAAATGTTGAACAAAGTCCATCCGACTCCTACAAGCAAAGATACGCGCCTTTAAAGTTTAGGCCTACTGCGATGGTCTGATCTCCAGGCCATCTCCTGGCTTTCCACTCACTCTGACAACTTAGGTGATATCACTCATCAAAAAATCAGCCTTGGTAAACCCGGTTTTTGGAGACATCTGATGATGCTCCATCCTGGACAAAATCCCTTCTCTGCTTGTAGTCTCACCCTCTCTCCCGGAGAGATCAGGTCAGGTCAACTTAAGGCCATCAGTAGTTAAAACCATCAGTAGTCGCATCACGTATTTCATGACGCGGGACGGTAACCAAGGGTCACGCGAGGTCACGGAGGATGAGTCATCGCTGCTTATTTGGCCTTCCGTCTGGGATGGGATTACTACGAAATGATTTCCAGGAACGAATCCCTTGCGTAAATCGGGGTAATCGTGCATCAGCAGAATCACTTGACCAGTCATGTTGAAATGAATTACAACCCCACCCAGAAACCCAACACTCCCACAAAAGAATTGGAAATTGCAATCACACCAAAAGAAAATATTTCCGCCCTCAAAAACGTAAAACAGCCCAAAAAATATTAAACGTTGGAAAAGTTTATAAAAATAATACATAGAAAAATCAAAAAATAGTCAGAACACGCCCACAAAAAAAACCCGACGAAAAACTATCAGTAAAACATAAACAAAGGCAAAAAACAGATTTGTGAGCAAATTGCCTGCTCACAAAAAATCAAAATTGTAGATCCCGGCCCAGCACCGGGTAAAAACAAAGTCCCTAGTGCCTGAGGGTGCCTTTACTCTTAAAAAGAGTCAGGGATACCCAAAGAAAGACCTAAGGACTACTGGGAGAAGAAAAAAGAGGAAGCAAGGTCACCTGGAGGTATGGTACGACTCGATGACCTTGAGGAAACGAGGAACCACCGGAGGGTGTAACCAGCCAAAAGAGAGGTGCAGCAGGATAGAAGAACCGGAAATCCGCTTCCAGTTCGCCGGAGATCTCCACCGGAGGCACCAGGATAACACCGCAGCAGTACGAAGCACAGGATCTACAATTGGACTTTGGTAGGTCCTAGCGCAGGAACCAGAGAACGGAGAGAACGGCGGGCTGGTCACAAGAGGTTCGGCAGGCCAAGAAGAACACGTAGAGCAAAAAAACCAGGTCCAAAACGCCAACAAAACCCCGAAAAACAGCAAAACCTGAAACGAAAAATGAATTGGTGCTGTGTTGGTTCTGTATAGGCCCGACGCTCCAGCGCCCTAAATTTTCAGGGCTGGTTGATTCGGCAGGTGAGTTGTCACACACTCCTTAGCGGATTTCAACTTCCATGGCCACCGAGGTAGTGTAATCGGAGCTCGCCAACGAAACAGCCGCCATATGAGCCCTAAAGGGCAGGCATTATCATTCAGTGCGCCATACCGCTCCGTGCATCTGTCTATAATACGCAATCTGAAGAGAGCGCTACCTTCCAGGTACGACAGACGAATCAGCTCACCGATCGTGGTCGGACCCACAAACGAGGAAAGTGCACCTATGATATCAGCGTCAACCGATGGAGCCGTCGTTAAATCGAACACCTCGTTCACGGTGAAGAATTACAAGCCCCGATCCCTGTCACGAATAGGTTTCATCAGGTTGCCCGACCCTTTCGGACCAGGAGAAAAACTCGTTACGCTATTCAGTGTAACGCGCGTGCGGCCCCGGACATCTAAGGGCATCACATACCTGTTATTGCTCAATTTCGTATGGCTTGAATGCCACTTGTCTCCCTGAGAAGTCGGCACTCACACAAATGGATGAGTGTACTATTTAGTAGGCTAGAGTCTCGTTCGTTACCGGAATTAACCAGACAAATCGCTCCACCAACTAAGAACGGCCATGCACCACCACCCACCGAATCAAGAAAGAGCTTTCAATGTCAATCATACCAGTGTCCGGGCCGGGTGAGTTTTCCCGTGTTGAGTCAAATTAAGCCGCAGGCTCCACTCCTTGTGGTGCCTTTCCGTCAATTCCTTTATTTTTTCCAAGTAAATCTTTATTTGTAATACCAAAAAAAGTTTGCACATTCCCAGTCCTACTAGAGGACGGTAAGCATGAAGCTTAGGATAAAAACACAAAGCGCAATTGTCTCTGAACACCGCTTTCCTTTCATTCGGACGAAAGTTCTATAGGGACGGAAAGCACCACAAGATCCCTCAGCTGCCGGTTCCGGTTCACCAACTAGCCCCACCTGAACCCACAAGCCCAGACGAAAACTCACCCGAGCTAATGATGATCTTTCCAGTTCCAACAACTCTTTGCAGCCTAATCCCTGCATGACCCACACCACCAATACAGTGTTCACGGTCTTTAATAACGGACAGCTGGAAAAAACAGAAACTCACCTGCGACGCCCTTTCTCTTCCTCTCAAGGCACGTTCTTAACCTCGCTGAAACTTCGACCATACGGTCAAACTTCCCACAACCGCGGCCAACTGCAAAGTTTTGACGCAGCCAGCAATCTTCAAGGCACGAAGCGACGCAAGCGTTGACTCGGTCACTTCACCTTTACAGCCTACCACTACGGGTAGCACTTCCACACTTGAGGCCTGCGGAAATCTTCGTCGTAGAGCTTCCTGGCAACCTGAGCGACAGTACTTCTCCTTCTTTTCTTTAAACCTCTGCTCAAGGTACCTCATACTGTCACCGTAGGCCACCGTCAGCTCAACCACTTTTATGTACCCTTTCTCATTGACCACGATGTCCGGTCGGTACATTTCACTCCTCCCGTAGAGAGAACTCTTCATAGACCTCACTGTCACCGCGCCGCAGTAGGTGAGCCAACCTTTCTCTCACTGTATTATGCCTCTTAGTAATCGCCTGCTTCACACACGGGCAGGAGGATAGCACATGTTTGGCGCTTTCCGTCGCCGTGCCACATCTCCTGCACTTCAGCTCAGCTGGCGGAGTAGGCCTTCCTCTATTCAACGCCAGCCTGGTGGGCAGGTTACCTGATAGAAGTTGGCTTACCTCACGGTAGGCAGAGAGCAAAATTGCTCGTATTGCTACGTATTTGGCAATTAGAGACTATTTGTATAGTCCGCATTATGCAGTGAATACACGAAAATAAATTCAGACAGCAGAAACAATGATTACGCTTTTTTAATAGTAGTATGTGACGATTATTAAACTATAATGTAATTATGTGATGTAAAAATCACCAAAATTACTATCCAATTTTGTTTCTTTTATAAATGCAACAATATGAAATTATGGAATTCATTTTTCATACATCAACCCAAAATTTCGCACTACAGCTTGTAGCAGCTGTTTTCTACGCGCTTTACAATTCATTCACGAAAAACAAACGTTCAAATCATTCAATATTCCATTGAAAAAAGGAAAAAATAACACAAAATCAGAAGATACGCAAATGCTTTGCGTTGTAATCGTTAACTGCCTTCAACAACTGCTCCGGATAACGCGGGTTCACTTCATGGACCTTGTATTTGGCCCAAGTAGATTTAAAGTCAGCATGAACTGCCTCAACAGCCTGCTTGTTGATCGTCCGAGTCCAGTGTGCGCAGAATCACAAAAATCTGTAATATGGTGAAAGACTGTGTGGACCTTTGGAGTGATCGAAATACCGAGAGAGAGGTAACTTTTCTCAAAGTCACGGATAATCTTTCGGAAATCTGGATCGAGATCATGGCCGTAGCAGGCGTCCACAACTTTACGAAATTTTTCAAAGGCCTCGACATACTCGTATTTCAAGCCTTGCAACGGGCACATGGATCGTAGTGCATCGATTTTGGATAGCAACTTCTTGCACGAGTTTTTTCGTTGAACAAGCCTCCATGTATGGCTTCTCTCTCAACAAAGCATGTGCGTGGCCAAGTCATGGCTTCTGGCCACTCTTTTTCTAATTCTTTAAAGGTCCTATGAGAAGGTGTAACTCAGGCGGAGGAAGAAGATCAATCACTCGTTATGATGATTCGCCTCTCAGAATTGGACTATGTATAACATTCCCGAAATGTTTTGCTTTGGACTTGCCCTGATCAGTCTCGTCATACCATCGCCAGAAAGCAGCATTCAAGCTTCCAAGCGTTCGAAGATTGCCCTTAAATCTCAGAGAAGATTTGCTTGAGTCAAACCAAGTGCACGGGTGTGAAGAGCCGTGAGACATCAGACCGAGTAAGAGATTTGCTAATTTCAAATCTGTAGCAATAACCTTCGATGTCAATGAGGAAACGGAGTCTGGACCTACCAAGCGAATCAGATACCAAATCTTTAAAAGATTCGAGTAATTTTCTTAAATGTTTGGGATAATACCTATAAGGAAAATGCCTTTAAACGCTGTTTTCTCTCCTGGAGGCATTCGAGCAAACAGATAGACAAATCTTAAAAAAACCATTTGAAAAGTAACCCCGCTGCCGATCCAAAATTACGGTGCTCGATAATTTCTCGAATCAAGCCATCCAAATTTGTGCAACGCACAAACGGTCTGTCAACATGCTTGCACTCATCAGCAGTCTTACTAAAAAAGCTTTCACATGAAACTGCAAAAAACGAATCAAGCGAGTGATTTAACTCAATCAGTTTGCTTTTAGCATTTGATTCAACACTCTTCCTACTACCTGAAGTAGATCTAATGATACCAGTTAGCTTCAGTGTTGCATTGGCACTCAAATTCAGATCGGACTGAATATTCGAAAGATCATTTACAACTAGTCTACGGAGTGGAGATCTCAACGTGGACGTCGGAGAAACTTCAATTTTCAATGGTTGACCTACAAGTGTTGAAAGACGTACTGAATTTGTGGGAGACTGCATTGCTTTTGACTTCAGCACAGAGGCTGCAAGATGCTCAGACGTTTTGCCTTTAGACGACAGTTGCTTCAGATTATCAAATCTAGTGGTCTTGGAGCACTGATGAGGAAGGCCTTTCCCTAAATGTGTAAGACACTTGCCACAAATCTTCAATGTTGAATTCGGATATGGTTCAGCCGATGGTCTTCCCACCTTCGACTCAGTCCATCCCTTCATACCTGCGGTCTTACACAGAAGACATGAGAACTCAGAATTTGATCGTATTGACATAGGTGGAGGTAATTCCGCAAGCTTCGAATTGTCAAACAGACTTATTGAACGGGTGACTATGTCCTTGTCGTATTCACCAACTACCAACCTACATGTGTTGCATAATGCTTTTGGAAGACGTACATCAGTAATGGATAAAAGACCGTTCCAGGACACCATAAAATTCAAAAAAAATAGTATCTTTAAAAACGACATAAATTCATGAATTTAGACCCTTTTTCAGGTTTTTAAGACCTAAATACATGAATTTAGACCGTTCCAGGACACCATAAAATCAAAAAAATTAGTACTTTTAAAAGCGACATAAATTTATGAATTTAGTCCCTTTTTCAGGTTTTTAAGACCTAAACTCATGAATTTAGTCCATTCAAAAAGTACCATTTTTTCAAAAAATGGTATTTTTAAAAACGACATAAATTCATGAATTTGAACCCTTTTTTCAGGTTATGAAGACCTAAATTCATAAATCGGCTAAAGCCAGAGGAGCTTCGCTCCGATTTGGGCGTTTTTAAAAATACCCAATTTTTCAAATTTTTCAAAATCTCAAAATTTGAGAATTACAATCGGGCGAAGCCCTAGAACCTTCGGTTCGATTTTCACCCGCCTCCAAAATCATGACCGTTCTAGGACACCGAAAATCATAAAAGTTAAGAATCTCAAAATTTGAGAATTACAATCGGGCGAAGCCCTAGAACCTTCGGTTCGATTTTCACCCCCGCCAAAATCATGACCGTTCTAGGACACCGAAAATTAGTATTTTTAAAAACGTCTTTTAAATCCATTTTTCAGGTTTTTAAAATATATCATGTGACTAATAATATTTCTTTAAAAATGGAAGAAACAAAAGTGGAAGGAACTTCAGAAATGGAAGGAACCGCAAGAATATATCCTTCGTTATCATATGAACGTAGTTCTACTTTAATGGACATTGAAAAAATGAATAAAGAAAAACACAAAGATAGAGTTAGGTATATGAAAGATAAGGAATCACAATTATTATTAAGATTAGAGCATTATAAAAAATTAAGAAAGAGATGGACTAAAGTTAAGAATGTAACACAAGGAATTGGCATATTCTTTACAATAAGTTTGGGTGCTTTAACAATTGTTATATCTTCAGGTGTTTTAGTAATTCCAGTAGTTGCTACAGCTTTAACAGGTACGGGTGTTTTTGCAACTTCACTTGTTGCAATGTTAGATAAATCTTTAATAACTAAGAAACGAAAATCATTAAAAACTAAGCATTTACATATTAAAGAAGTCTATGATAAACTACATTACTACTTTCAAAGAGTATGTGATGATAATGTTATTACGTTAGATGAGATTGAAAAATTTGATCAAATAGCTAATGAAGTAAATCAAATATCATTTCAATTACAGTCAGAAAAAGTTGATGATAAGAATAAACAGGATGGCAAAATTTCGAGTGATGGTAAAATTTCTAATGAAGAAAATGACAAAATTTTTTTAGAAGAGCTAAAAACTTTAAGCGAAAATTTAAGCAAAACTTTATTAAACAAAACTTTATTAAACAAAACTTAAAACGAGAAAACTTTAACCGAGAAAACTTTAAACGAAAAGATGTCAAACAACAAAGCAATAAAAAAATAATTTGGTTCAGTAAAATGTTTTTGCTGTATTCCAATGTTACCACAAAATTCAAATATTATATTTTAAAAATGAATAAAATTAGAGCTGATAATTATAAAAGAATAAAACAATTAGAAGAGTTAATAAAACAAAGAAATATTATGAAAGAAAATCATCTTCAACATAGAATGATAAAAGCTGGTATTCAATCTGATATGTTTGAAAAAATGCAGCAAACCGAGCAAGTAAAAACTGATTTTGAGAAAACTATGAAACCATTTAAAACTCTTGAAAAAGAAAGTACAAATAATGATAAACAAATTGATATAACAGATCCAGAGCACAAAACTGTATTAGATGACTATGGATTACTAGAATCAAACATTAATAAGAAATTACCAAAATCTATGCAATTTGAACATTCTATTTCATTTATAGATGGAAAAACAATACCTAGATTTTATCTCGGACAAAAAGAAATATTTCCACAACCTTTTCGAGGTATAATTTTTTCACCAGATAAATCTCCTTTTAATTTAGATAGAAATTTTGTTAATCTTTTAAGAGGAGCAGATTTAAATAATTATGCTGTAGAAGATCTCATAAAATATAAAGCTATGTTAGACAGAGTTGGTGCAGTAAAATCTCTTAGACGTTATAAACAATTAGAAAATTTATTATCAACGGGAGTTAAAGTAGGGAAAGGTTTATCTGAAAAACAGAAAACTGAAACAACTGTATTTTTACCAGATGATCCACAAGAATTACTAAATAGATTAAATATTTTAATATCTGCAATAAAAGAAGGACATAATTCTAGTTTCAATGAAATTCATGCTATATTGAAAAGACTGTTAGAAAAGAAGATTCTAAATGAAGAGGATTATAAAAGTATAACGAACCGAATGTTCTAGGGCTTCGCCCGAACCGGACATCTCTGATGTCCTCCAGGGCTTCGCCCGTGGCTGAAATATGTTGTTGTTTTTAATTTTTTATAAAAAAAAATATTTCATAAAAAAATATTTATTTAATTTTTTTAGTTTAAAAATGTGTTCAGCAGATTTAGACAAAATTAATAATCATTTAGAAAATTTGATAGAGATTTTGGGTTCATCAAAATTTAGTACGACGTTAAAAATTATAACAACTACTTCATCACACTTGTAATTTAGAACCCATTCTACATTTGGAACAAAATAAAAATTATCAAATTGCATTGACTAGTTTCTCTACATTTAACACTATTCAAAACGTTATCAAAGATGTGAATGATCAATTTAGATATTCTACTGATAAAGGCAAAACATGGAAAATACTAACTTTTCTTCCTGGTTCTTACGAAGTTGAATCAATATCAAATGAAATTAAGAGACATTTAGGTATATCATTTAAAGATAAGAAACAATTACATTTTGCAGTTGAACCGGCAGTTAATAAATTTTCTCTTACTTTAGACGAAAATCATCAAGTTGATTTTAATCATGATAGATCATTGTCAAAGCTATTAGGATTTAATAAACAAACCTATAGTGAAGGTTATCATTTAGGTGAGAAGATTCCAAAAATAACTGAAATAAATTCAATTGTTGTACATTGTGACATTATTGAAGGAGGATATATAAATGGTAAATTATCAAATTTAATATTCAGTTTTCCAGCTTTTACTGTACCCATTGGTTATAGATTAAATGTAATTCCACAAACATTAATATATTTTCCTATTACAAGAAAAACTATTAACAACATTAACATGAGAATCACTGATGAAAAAGGACAAGAAATAAATTTTGGAGGTGAAGAGATTATGATAGATCTTTTGGTTCGGGAGGTATAAACTCCTACGCGAAGCTAGAGAAGTTTAATTTTCTTCTTCTTTAGAAACAAAAAATAAAAAAAATAAAAATAAATTTTTTTATTAAAAAATGAGTGAAGTACTACCATTAAATAAAAAAAAAACTTAAATTTAATCATCATCCAAATTTATCTAATAAAGTTTTGTCAGTTATTTGTGGAAGATCAGGTTGCGGAAAAACGTATCTATTATTTAAAATTTTAACGACTCCAAATTTTTTGGATTATAACAATCTTATAATTTATACAACAACGGCAGAATAACCCGTCTATCAATTTTTAAAATATGGATTTGAAAATAATCTTAAAAAAACAGCAATTGCTTCATTGTTCAAAGAATATGAAAAATCTGAAGATGAAGAAGAAATAAGTTCGTGGTGTGAAGAAGCAGCAAAAAATAATCAGTTAGTAGAATCTAATAAAAATAAACACATAAATATACAATTACTCTTTGGTTGGCGAATATTTTTGGCACAATTTAGAAATTTTTTGTCGATATCTTTACGAGTAGTATAGAAAAATGTATTTTTGTACTTAGAACGACAAAATTCACGTGGGTTCTAAAGTTTAATGGTCGTTAGACGACATTTAACGTGTACAATTCAGGCTAATAATAATTACTTTATCATTGTAGATAAAAATAACAAAAATAAATGGCCAAATATGTTCACGGCGACGTTAGTAAGTAGTATGAGTCATATATAGAGTTCTTTATCTTTCTAAGAAAATAAATAAATTCTTATTACATCTATATGAATGACACGGGTCAATTCGAGGACGCTGAGGCTAAAACTGATTTCCATTTCTCCAATTATGGCATCTTACATGAAAACGTATTATTCCAATATGCATGTACATGTATTGAATTTCAATAGTACAAAATAATAAAGTATGAATTCAATTCATAATGCATTCATAGCTCATAGGCAGTTGATTAAAAATGACTTCCGTTATACTCCTGTACGGACCGGAGAAAACGATCAGCAAATCTTTCATGTGTTGTCGGCACTTTGTATTTTTGCCACACATATGTAAAGTCTGCATGAACCGATTGTCAATCTGCTACAAACTGCGTGAGAATAAGGTGGACGAATAAGCAACTAATTAGATGTCTATGCTCAATTCCAATGCACCTTCACATTTGAAAATTGTGTTTACAATTGAAAGCTTAACATAGACATCTCATCAGCTTAATCATCTAACGGTATGCTAGTGCCTTCACGCTAGTCCCTTCACAATTAAAAGGGATGTAATGTATGAGGAGACGTAAATTTCAATAAATTCCACAGTAACAATACATTGCGATATGTCTCCTTTGTGCCTGGAACGATAGCAATGACAAATAACTTGCGCACACTTGTATCTTTCATATTTCTCTCTGCCTTCAGTGTACATGAATAATGATCTCGATCAAGCTTTGACAAATTGATTTCATTGAACTTAATTTTAGGTTATCAAAAGTTATTTAATATCGTAAATTAGTCTACTATGGTACATCTATGAAAATACATTAGATGTATCCTCAGCGTCCTCGAATTGACCTGTGTCATTCATATAGATGTAATAAGAATTTATTTATTTTCTTAGAAAGATAAAGAACTCTATATATGACTCATACTACTTACTAACGTCGCCGTGAACATATTTGGCCATTTATTTTTGTTATTTTTATCTACAATGATAAAGTAATTATTATTAGCCTGAATTGTACACGTTAAATGTCGTCTAACGACCATTAAACTTTAGAACCCACGTGAATTTTGTCGTTCTAAGTACAAAAATACATTTTTCTATACTACTTGTAAAGATATCGACAAAAAATTTCTAAATTGTGCCAAAAATATTCGCCAACCAAAGAGTTTTCGAATGGTGTATGATTTATGCGAGTTCTAATTTTTTTCAATTAAACGTCATTCTGGACCACCGTGACCTAGCAGAGCAGCTTTCATACTGCGATCTATTGAGACTCAACATTTTGACAGGGAGATTTGACCGCTTTGACGGCCATTCTTCTTGCGTCTTTTCATTTAAACATATTCTTTTGGACTGATCTGGAGGCCGACGCTGTGTGAGTGTTGGCCTATTTTTTTGTCGGAGAAATTTGAAGTTGTGTGATTTCAAGATGAATTTTTTTGGGTGTGTACAACTGATAGACGATATTAATATGACCCAGGAACCATGCTAGGACTGTCTGATAAATTATTGCTACACCAAAAGTTGGTCCGAGAAAGTGTTTGTGTTCGGGAGGAAATATGGTTACAAAGCTAATAGGCCTTGCAGCCATACTCAACCCGGAACATAAAGACTTTCAAGAATGAGTTGTTATTGAATACTGGCCTAATATGATGGAATGGAATGGGTAGGAGGTCCTGAACACGCTCCTAACATTTGGTGACGATAGGGCAATTTTGGAGAAATTACATGTATTTGTGTACATGTACAGCCACATGTACACATGTACATGCACCAATGGGCCCCAGGCTTCATCTGGCGAGAAACGGTCAATTCAGAACTGGCACGGACCAGAGGAATCCGACTGTCTCATTAAAACAAAGCATTATGATGGCCGTTGGTCGGTGTTGACATAATGTGATTTCTGCTCAGTGCTCTGGATGTCAATGTGTGAAGAAATTCAATGAAGCGCGAGTAAACAGCGGGAGTAAGTATGACTCTCTTAAAAGTTCAAAAGTGAAAAAGTGAAAACTGCACTCTCTTAAGTGCAGCGAGAGAGTCCGGTCGTATTTTATGCGTGCTCCTGACATTTTTCTTTTCTTTTGCAGGTTTTGCTGTTTTTCGGGTGTTATTTACCGTTTCCGCTCCAGTTTTTTGTGTTCCACGTATTCTCCTAGGCCTGCCAAACATCTTGCACCCGGCCGTATCTTCAACCGATCTCCGGTTCACACGCTAGGACCCACGAAAGTTTATTTGTAGATCCTTGTGGATTTACGTGCGTGGTTCCTGTCCTACGCGTTCCAGTAACGTCTGCAGTGAGTTGGAGACGGTTTTCTCTCTACTCTTGCCGTTCTCACTCGTCTCTGCGCTGGTGTGCCCTCAGTTTTGGCGGTTCCTCTCGTCAAGGTTTGTTTTTTCTCCTTGCTCTTACTTTTCTTTCCAGGTGGACTGAGTTTTGTGTAACTTTCGTCGTTCCGGTTTTTTTCCCCTTTTTTTTGTCTTTTCCCGATTATTTTAGTTTCACCTGGTTTCGTTTGCCTCTCTTTTCTTACGTTTATCCTTTCCTTCAACTTTTGCCTCTTGCGTCCTTTTCGTTTGGCCTCCTCTATTTTCTCGAGGGCTAGGGGCTCGCCTGTGTGCCTCCCTGAATACTCAACCCTTTTTTTGCGACTTTTATCATTGGTAAGTGAGTGAGTTTTTGTTTTTTTTATGGTCCTCGGGGTAGCTTCAGTGGACTTGTGCAGCGATCACTGTCCATCGAGGCACTGAGCTACCGCCGGTTCCTGGGGCGAAGAATAGGGATCCAGGAAAGCAGGCACTGGAATTCCAAACCTCCCTTGCTGACGGACGCATAGAAACCTCCGGTAGGGAAGTCGTTTGGTAATCTCAACCATTCCCGTAAGTGATGACGTATGAGATTGTCTATACATTTCAAAGATTGACGAGATACCTTCTCAAACGTGAGGCCATGAATAGTCCTCGGAACAAGGTAGTCCTTCAGAACGCACACCTTTTGGCCGATGGTGAGATGAGACCTATCGAGGTTGTTCAAAAGCCTACGGTAGGTGGAAGTAACATCACTTGAACAAATTCCTGAGATGTTAAAGGAGATTCCAAGATACTTGAAGGTACTGTCATCCTGTAGGGCGTTCAACCTCCCAAACGATAGTTCCAAGGGATCTGAATTGATGGCCGATCTGTTAGTCACATTGCGATCTATAATGAAACTTTCCACGATGTTAATGGGTAAACCAGACGACTCGGCTGCTTCCTTGAACGCCTCAACTTTAGCACGTAACAAATTACGATTCGATGCAAACAGAAACACATCACAGAACTCAGGTTTCGAACAGGCCAGAATTTCTTGCATGACGAAATTGAAGAGGAGGGGACTTAGGGGATCACCCTGTCGTACACCTCTCGTGGGAGTAATTAATTTGTCCACAACTTGGATCTCACTATCGCTGTAAACTTGTCTGAGGTAATCCACGAGATGGGATGGAATCCCACAAGCGACCGCCGCCCTAAGGATGGTATCGATGGACACTGAATCAAATGCTTTGTGAATGTCGATGCAGGCCGTCGCGAAGGGGAATCCGTTAGTTCTGGCTTTCGCAAGAACACAATGAAGTACGGAGGAGGCCTCCAAAATCCCGTCCCGAGATTGAAAGGCAAACTGGCATCTATTCAAATCGATATGCTTGGAGAGACGAGTTGCGAGGATACGATGGAAAATACGCACTATCAAAGAACTGACAGTAATTGGACGAAATTCGGCTGGAGCAGAAGCGTTTTCGGTCTTGGGAATGAATGTCACTCGACCGTATATCAAATTAGGAGGGATTCTCCCCTCCAACAGGAAACAGTTTAGCAGGATCGCAATGCCAGGGAAGGACATTTTGAGGAGAGCCGCATGATCAACCCTATCAGGCCCCGGAGACGACTTGCCATTCACTTTAATAGCGGCTGCAATTTCAGATTGCGAGATAGGAGCAAGGAGGCTGACAATAGGGGATAGTTCATTAACTGGCCTACTGTCAGCAACAGGCGGGACCGTGAATAGATTATAGAGTCATCCGAGTCATAGTTACTCCCGCTGTTTACTCGCGCTTCATTGAATTTCTTCACACATTGACATCCAGAGCACTGAGCAGAAATCACATTATGTCAACACCGACCAACGGCCATCATAATGCTTTGTTTTAATGAGACAGTCGGATTCCTCTGGTCCGTGCCAGTTCTGAATTGACCGTTTCTCGCCAGATGAAGCCTGGGGCCCATTGGTGCATGTACATGTGTACTCGTACATGTGGCTGTGCATGTACACAAATACATGTAATTTCTCCAAAATTGCCCTATCGTCACCAAATGTTAGGAGCGTGTTCAGGACCTCCTACCCACTCCATTCCATCATATTAGGCCAGTATTCAATAACAACTCATTCTTGAAAGTCTTTATGTTCCGGGTTGAGTATGGCTGCAAGGCCTATTAGCTTTGTAACCATACTTCCTCCCGAACACAAACACTTTCTCGGACCAACTTTTGGTTTAGCAATAATTTATCAGACAGTCCTAGCATGGTCATCGGCATACGCTATATGATCAACTTCAGAGTCAAATGCCTGGACGCCGATATCAGGACGGGAATGCTCAATAATAGACTTCATTACAAGGTTAAACAGCAGAGGACTCAAGGGTCCCCCTGCCGAACTCCGCGCGTAGGGTGAATGATGCTGGACACAACTTGTACCTTGGATCTCGAGTAGATTTCGGTGAGGTAGCGTATTAAATGAAGAGGGATGCCGTTCGAGGTGGCACATCTGACAATTGAATCAAAAGAAACCGAATCAAAGGCTTTACGCAAATGCAGAGCCGCGCAACTGAAAGAGTAACCTTTTTTCTCAGACTTCTCAAGGAGATAATGCAGGAGACTCACAGCCTCAAGGATGCCGTCCCTCTCCTGGAAGGCGTACTGCTTGTCACCAACGTCAGTAACCCTAGCTAACCTCGTAGCTAAGATACGATGAAAGATCCTTACCAGGAGAGAAGATATCGTAATCGGACGGAATTGAGCGGGATCCGAAGCGGAGGAGGATTTAGGGATGAAAGTAACTCTGCCGAACTCCAGCGTTCTCGGAATGGTGCCATCGAGAAGAAAACAATTAAGAACCACCGTGATTCCAGCAGGAGACCAGGAGTCAAGACTGACCTTCGAGATCTTATCCGGCCCAGCTGCAGACTTACCATTCACTCTGAGAGCAGCAGCAACCTCGGTATCAACAATAGGTGCAAGCACATCGAACTTCTGATCAACTATCTCAGGACTGCGATCGTCGACAACAGACGGAACTGTCATGACGCGAGACCAATAGTTGGCCATGCCCGCCTGCAGCTTTACATTGCCAGCTGAGGAGCTGATGCCATCGATAGCCATTCTGGCGGCATCCTTTCTCTTTTTAGTCCATAGTTTCTGGAGAGCATCGTATTTCATCTTGTCAGCCTCTCTCTTATTTTTGGGACGCCGAGCTGGACGACAGGAAGTCGTACTACCCCAAACGACAGGATGGTGTGTTTCAAACCAATCTTGCAAAACACTGTCGGTGATGTTAGAGCCATTGCGTACAGCGGAATCAATCTTGCTGCTGATCTGTTTAATTGGCGAGTTGTCACCAACCCGCAAGAGGTCAGCTAAAATGGCCTTGCGGATGTTTTCAAGCATCGCATCTTCAGGGGAAGTTCCCTAGATAGGATGGAATTCGGAAGAAGTATTTGGAAGATGAGAGATAATAGTACTGGGCACACCGTCAACAACACTAATATCCCCGGAAGTGGGAGAGGAGCTGTTGGAGGGGGACACGATGCTCACAGTAGGTGCAGCCACGGTAAGGTCATCATTATTGGGATTGTTAGCCTGATGAGCGATGGCGACATTGGACTGGATAGCGGACCGGTGGGCACTGGTGTTGTGGGTGGTAGACTTATAGAGGGAAGGATGGGCTAGCCTCTGATGCTGCGAGCACCCAGCCACCGACTTGAAGGATCTTTGACACCACAGACAAGTGGACGAGATAACTTTGGAGTTGGAGAATTTCAGCTCCATTCGTGGAGCAGCAGGATCGAAATTATTGATAACCTCGGCCGGAACAATATTGGATGAATCAGAGGTAGGCACGTAGTGAGACTGACCGTTGGATACCGTATTGGAATAGATTTCTCAGCTAGAGCACAGGCCCTCCGGTGGAGAGTGAGGCCAGCTCGATTCTTACACACCTTCTCACAATCCAGACATGGGAAGTCGGAAGCGGAAGCCATAGCCACAGAAACACAAAGTGAGACTGAACCAACAGAGGGAGAGAGTAATAAGAAAGAAACCTGCGGGGAACGTTGAAACGAGTTGAAACCGGGGTTACAATGAGAAAAGTGAGCTGGGTTAATCCCTACTCCCACTCCCCTGGTACCGCTCCCAACAGGCAAAGAAAGGCAGATTAGACTCTGCAGAAGAACAGCCGGAAGTAACAACGACCAACACTAGGAAAAATAGGAAAAAGAAAAAAAAACAGCAACCCTTACTGAAGGGCAACTATAAATAAAAAGGTGAACAACTAAAGAAACGAATTGGACCAAAGTCCCAGGAAACCGGCGATGGTTGGATGGCCCGACGGACAGTGATCGCTACACGAGTCCACCCGTGCACCCCAGAAACCAGAAAAAAAACAAGAACTTACTTACTCCTTAAAGATACACGCCGCAAAAAAAAGGGTAGAGTATTCAGGAAGCACACAGGCGAGTCCCTATCCCTCGATAGTCGGTGGAAGACAAGTGAAAAAGGCTGAAAAGACCAAATCGGAAGAAGAAAGACAGAGAATTGAGAGAGGCAAACGAAACCAGATGTAAATTAAAATAATGAAAGAAATACAAAAGAAAAGTGGAGAGCAAGGACAGTAAAATAGTGGGCAAGAACATAAACTCAACCAACACGGAGAGATACAAGGAAGCACACGGGAGAACTGGACGAAGCGACGACAACCTGTCGGAGAAACAGCGGACCTGAGAAAGGCAGCAGACTGAACCACAAAAGAGGACTGATACAAGTAACCCAAAGCGACAAACGGATGACCAATCTCCTCCGGACGAAAACAGATAGGAAAAGGAAGGAGGACTAGCTACCAGGAACGACGAAAGCGGTTCCGGAGACCTGCCTCCTTCAAAGGCCGAAACAGCCACGAAACACGGAGGAGAGAGACCAGACGCTTGCAGGGAAAAAATGAGGTAAACCGGATGGGCAGTCCACTCACACAAACGCCCAAAGGCCAACAAAAGGAGGGAGACCAGCTACCGGGACCAAAAGAAAAGGTCCAGGAGACCTGCTGCCCTCGACTGGTCTGAAGGACCAAACAGAAGGAGTAGACTACCCAAGCCGGAAGCAGGCAGGAGAGCCAGACAATAATCGCAGACGTACGAAAAAAAATTACAGTTCTATACACAAAAAAGATTAAATTAAGGTCTACTATAATTCCAAAATAAGTAATACATGAAAACTCGTCAAATTAATGAGAGAATCAAAAAACACCTAGATCCCAAAACGCGCAATAATACAGAAAAAAGTGAGTAATATCGCCGAATATGCGATAAAAATATACAACAGAATTGAAAAAAACTAAGGACAAAACGCTTAGTAATATTGACCTAGAAAAACGCTCATTAATATTAACCTTGAAGAAAAAAAAGAAATAGATCCTTGACAGGACCCACGAAAAAAACTCAGAAAGATTGAAAATGAGCAAGGGGAAATTATAAACAGTCCAGGAAGGCCACAGACCTCACAGATGATGAAGAGCACTGCAGGAACCACTGACACTGAATATAGATCCAATAATGGCGTGATTCGCGGGTATAGGAATTCACCGCAGCAAGGAGACACCATAGGAGGACGCAGCGAAGGAACCAGTGGGCGGAGAAGGAAACCAAGGACACCACTGGAAAGCCCGTGTCAAACTCCACCAGTGTACGAATTCACAGGAACAGGCGAGGCCAGTAACACGTCACAAAGGGCAAAAAACAAATTTATGGCCGGAGCTCTAGAATGTACGACCTCTCTCACAGACGTCCCTTAAGAGAGGGATCTCGTTAATCCATTCATGCGTGTCACTAATTAGATGACGAGGCATTTGGCTATATAAGAATTTTATTGAGAAGCCTTTAGGCTCAAACACATTACAACATGCATCAGAAAATTAGAAATCAAAGTAAAATGGAAGACATACATGCAGCAATGCTGCGACAGGCAAATATAGGCAAAAAGAGTACAAGGTCTGGATATAAGTACAGGAGATTGACGGTGCAGGCAACGGAAGCTGGAAGCAACCAGAGAAAAGGGTTAGCCTGCCAAAGTCAACCGTCCGGTTGAGGACACCACAGTAACTCCATGCACAGGAATGTATACGCGGACCTGACGCAAAACCCTTACACCAACGTGTCGCGCACTAAGGGGGCCAAGACGGCACAAGCGCTAAAAAAAGACGGATGAACCAAAAATAAACATAAGCACAGAACGGCGGAGGAATCAGGAAGGATGGAAGGCTAACGAAAAGAATCATGTACAAGTATCAATAACAGAACCGAAGGTCTGAAGGGCAAGAACTCTAGGTACCGCGAAAAAAGCAGGCCGCAGCCAACGCAGACCCAGAGAGACAGCGCACAATCCATGAGGTCAACATCAGTCATCGAGAGGGTGGTCTTGAAATATTGCAGATGGGAGGTGAGGATAATACCTCTGAACGTCACAACAAATGGATGATGGGTAACAGACATACAATTGGGGAAAAACCGCTTTACTGAAAGACAGAATTTCATTGTTGTACTTAGCGTATTTTGCAATCTTCTCAGGGGCAGCCATTTCAGCATTTTCGTCGCCGGACACCTGAACGTCAATGATGTGGACGACGTTGTCAATACAGCAAATGAGATCCGGCTTTATGAACGTTGCATCCACCGGAATCCTGGGTTCAACTCTGTAGGATAATCCTTTCTTTGAGGCGTGTCTGGCAATACGGTCTACGATACTGTTATGACGGGTACAGCGGAACCCGTGAGTATAACTGCACTATTGTAATATGTGCTGAACCGATTCGATTTGGGTCTTGCAATGTCGACATTTGTTATCATTAGAGCGGCCGCCGCGTGTTGATCTCGTTTTGGACGGCTCGGCATTGAAGCGGATGTGCACTGCGTCAATTAATTTCCTGGAAAAGACACGCGAGCAGTCTGCAAACATCAATGTGGATGGGCGATTGAGGTCTTTTATCATCTTGCCGTCAACTGAATTCAGTAAAGCAGAATTCCAAGCAGCCTTCATTTCCACCTTCGAATGAACTGGTTCTTCATAAACCTTAGCAGGTCTGGAGTCGAGCGAATGAACTGACGATTGGGTCAAATAATCGCCTACGACGCGAAAGAAAGAGGTGACTGAGTTCGATAGCTTCTGGAAACGGCTAGACCTAAGTATCGGTATCCAAGAAAGGAATGCCTGAAGATCCAGACCACCTTTCTTGACAGAAGTGTAGAACGCTGCCAGGATGAGGTCTTCAGGCAGCCGTAACCAAGATCTCACATAATGACGGAGCTTGTTGTCCAGCTCCCGGAGGTCTCTCCGACGGACGTGTTCGAAGATCAAACGATGCAACATACGGGGCACGAAAAAGTCTTTCAGAGCCATGAACTTTTGGCTGACGGTAAGCGGCGAATTGCTGAGATTGGAAAGCATCTTTTCAAAATCGCCTAAGCCGGAGAAATTGGAGATCCCGCTAGGGGAGAATCGCACTCCAAGGTAATCAAAACCAAAGGAGGAGTCAACTGCAGGGATAGTACCGAACGAGAGGCTGAGAGGAGTTTTGTCAGGAATGATAGACCCACCAGTTCTTTGTGTACAGAACGTAAAAAGATTTCTTGATGTTGATAGTGAGGAGTCTTAAGAGTCTTAACAAGACTCTTAAGAGAGTCATAGTTACTCCCGCTGTTTACTCGCGCTTCATTGAATTTCTTCACACATTGACAGTCTCATGGTGTGGCGTAACCACGTCATCAAGCTGAGTATATTGTTGCCTCGCAACACGAGAACACCGACAGTATCGTTGCATATCTGGACAGGAGACATCGAAGGACGTCGCTATGAACGCTATGCCGCCACAAGGCAGTTAGCCCTGTGGTAACTTTTCTGACACCTCTTGCTTCAAACTCCGAACAATCAAAAGGATCGATAGGCCACGCTTTCACAGTTTGTATTCGTACTGAAAATCAAAATCAAGTGAGCTTTTGCCCTTTTACTCTACGCGAGGTTTCCGTCCTCGCTGAGCTCACCTTGGGACACCTGCGTTACTGTTTGACAGATGTACCGCCCCAGTCAAACTCCCCGCCTGACACTTTCTTCAGAGGGGGTCGTGCCGCGGCGCGAGGCCGCGCACTTCAACACAACAATCGAGAGACTTGCGTCCCACTTCCCGCTTCACTGAATAAGTAAAGAAACGATACAAGTAGTGGTATTTCAATGGCGCCGGAGCTCCCACCTATGCTACACCTCTCATGTCTCTTCACAAAGTCGGACTAGAGTCAAGGTCAACAGGGTCTTCTTTCCCCGCTGATTCTGCCAAGCCCGTTCCCTTGGCTGTGGTTTCGCTAGATAGTAGATAGGGACAGTAGGAATCTCGTTAATCCATTCATGCGTGTCACTAATTAGATGACGAGGCATTTGGCTATTTAACACAAGTTTTCGCTTTTGAGGCGGAAAGCTTAACCAGAAAATCAAACACAAAAATGAAAGTTGAACACACGACCGCCGCTCCAAACTAGAAGAGGAACGTCGACCTGAAGTACTGGTGGTAGGTGGACAAAGAGCCACGGACCACCTGTAAGACAACATCATCAACATCCCGACAACTCAACCCCAACTCCTTCAACAACACACCAGCAGACTTCTCAACAAGCCCACGAGACCCAAACACCAGAGGACGATGCTCAACACTCATGACGTTCAGTCCGAATGTCGACAAGTACGAGCGGATCGAATTGTTGATGTCGTCCGTATCGTATTTGGCGACCTTCGCCCTGACCGTCTCCACCAAAAACTCATCAGAAGCAACTGCAACATCACTCGCAATCACTCTGCCCTCCTTAACCAACAACAAGTCAGGCTTCACAAACGTGCCCGCCCGTTGAAGAACTGGCTCCTTAAAAACTCGGAACCCCCCGACCCTCTTCCTCACAACATCCACCACAGCGTCATGCCGCTTCACCCGCGGTCCATGCGTCAGTGAGCAACCCTGAATGATGTGGTTAACAGACTCAGGGCGCGCACACGGGCCGCGACAGAAGGGGGGTGACGCGGGATCAACAGGGCGCCCCCTTGTGGACCTGACTCCAGAGGGAAGACAGCCGCCACGCAACTTTAGGGCATTTACAAAAATGCCTGGGTGCATTCCCCGTGGCACGTAGCGGAGCCACCTTGAGGATTCGGGTGTAATACCCCTTAAGGCTTTTCCGTCTACCGTGCCGTAGAGGGCAACAGCCCAGGCTGACTTGGCTTGCAACGTTGAGGTCACAGCAGAATCACCAATCCGTACATCAGACCGTAAAATTCTATCACAATTAAGCTGCTCAACACCAATCGCACTCAACATCAGGCTAGATGACATAGCCAACTTTCTAAAACGTGACAACTTACTCAACTTCACACTCACTTCAAAACAAGGGATGCCCAGCCCACCATGGCGGACCGGAGCATGAAGGAAGGGGATAGAAGAGTCATTAGGGAGCTTCAAGAACTGTCTCACACCTTAGGATCTTATCTACAGCTCTCAACGTGTTCACATGCACACTCCCAACCACAAGCTCATGCAAAAACCTACTAATCAATCTCTGCTTCACAACATACAAACGCTGCTGTGGCTTCAACGGTGCTCGCATAAGATTATCGAGCATGGCGGCAATCTTCTCTCTATGGTTAACCGGAGAAAGACCTCTCCAACACATCATCACTCCAAGATAAATAAATACACACGAAGAACCAACTGCAGGGATGCTTCCACAACTCAAGGGTCTCTCTTCTACGAAGATTGACTTATGGTGCCTCACAGTAGACACCATCCGTGACTTTGAGGTGTTAAGCTTCAAACCACAACACTCCAGAGCAGGGAGCAGCTGACCAATCATTGCAGCAAGACCCTCCCTGCTCTCAGCAAACAACACCAGGTCATCAGCATACGCAACAACCTTCACAGAACTACCATTCACCACAAACCCACCACTCTCCACTTCATCAGTCACTTCACGCATCACAGCCGCAAAAAGGAGAGGTGAGAGGGGGGTCACCCTGCCTCACACCCCGCCCGCAAACCTCATCAGACCCATCAGGCAACAACACCCTTGCAGAGGAATAGATGCTCTTGAGATGTTCCACCAAAGAGGGGGGAGCACCTATAGCCTCTGCCGCACGCAACACCGACTGCCTACTGACAGTGTCAAATGCCTTTGACATGTCTAGGAAGGCAGCCGCGACAGGACGACAATCATCAGCATACCTCTTCAACCCCTGACTAACAACTGCAGCAGCCGCCAAACAACCATCGAAACGCTGCCCAGCAAACTGCCAATCATCAAAGACCCTTAAAGCCTTTAAGCGACCCCTTCCACTCATCGAGAGCGCGACGGGCAGATGATGCGGTCAATGACGTGGACTGAACTATTGCGATAGATCTTTTCACGATGGCATATCAAACGTGGGGGGAGTCCAATTCTGGAGGCCGCTCTGAGGACTGTATCTATCGAGACAGAGTAAAAGCTTTCTGCAAATCAAGGCAGGAGGCGTAGAGCAGAAAGCCACACGATCTTGAACGGGAGAGGGAGGCATGAAGTAAAGTGGTAGCCTCCAGGACGCCGTCGCGAGTTTGGAATGCGAATTGATTTTCATCGAGCTTAATGCAACGAGAAAGGCGAACAGCGATGACACGATGGTAGATTCTCAGTAACAGAGAATACACAGCAATTGGTCCATAGTCAGCAGGCGATGTTGGGCAATCAATTTTGGGAATGAAAGTAGTTCGACTAACCAAGAGATTGTCTGGAATGGAAGCCTCTAAAAGGAAGACATTCAGCAACATGCATATTCCATGCATTGACCAGGAGTCCAAAGTTGCTTTGTCTAGCTTGTCGGGACCAGAGGCTGATTTACCATTAATACGGAGAGCGTTTTCAACTTCAAAGATCGTAATTGGAATTTCAAGATCACCAATAGAATTGCTAGAGATGGCTTCTCTAGGATCAGGAGTGAAGGGGACGGTCATTAGGCGAGACCAGTAGTCGGCCATCGGAGGTGGAAATTTTATTTTATTTACACACGTAGATTGACCATCTACGGCCATGCGGGCTGCGTCCTTACGCTTTTTTTCCCAAAGTTTTTGCATCGCTTGGTACTGTTGTTGGTCGTACTCTCTTTTATTGCGACATTTCTTATTTGAATTAGTGGAGTTGTTCTCTTTCCAGACAATAGGAAAATGACCGGTAAGCCAGGGCGAGATGATATCATGTACGAGGGTACGGGAATGAAGCTTTTCCAGAATGCCCGGTATTAAACAAGCGATCGGCGATTGCTTGGGAATCTGTCCAGCCAGGGTGACGATCGCAGCACACAGAATATCGTCTGCGGAGGTAGGGGCATCATGCCTATCAGTAGAGTCGTCGTGTTCATTGGAAGTCTCGATTGAGTGATTACATGGCTCACCAGCGGAGGCAGATTGTTCGGCTGAAGAGTCAGCTACAAGCTCCGACGCAGACCACACACGGGCACCGGAATCCTCGTCACCATCTACCGGCACCGATGAATCTGAATCAGCAACTCCAAGCCTCTGAAAACCATGATGGGCGTCAACCTCATCAAGCGACTGGACAGACGGCGACGATCTTCTCAACCGCGAGATCTTGGTACGGACGGCCTCGAAAGATCTCCCAAACGGCGCCGACAGGCGGGTGTACAGCTGTTGCCTCGGAAGTTGTTCAAGGATCGAATAGGCCAACCACAACTCTCTGAGCTCATCCGTCGACCAAGGTCTGACTCTACGCGATTCTAAAGCCTCAACACCGTCGGCGTGGAATTGATCTGCATGTCTGACTCTTTGGTGAAGTCTGCACCCAGGCAGTGAGTCAAACAGACGTAGACACTCAGAACATCTTGACTTCTGCCCGACGGTCTCAACCACGAGCAAACGTCCTTCCATAAGAAACGGGGAACCAAAACTGATAGAGGATGTTCTTTCCCCGCTGATTCTGCCAAGCCCGTTCCCTTGGCTGTGGTTTCGCTAGATAGTAGATAGGGACAGTAGGAATCTCGTTAATCCATTCATGCGCGTCACTAATTAGATGACGAGGCATTTGGCTATATCAGATCTTTATTGACCGCCCTTAGGCCTATAACAGCATGGCATGCATGAATACAAATGAGAAACAGAACGAAAGAAAACACATAACATACTGAGAGGCCGCACAGCCAGATAGAGTCTGACTGGTTACAAAGACATTTATAAGCGGAAACGGCCCGCAGTAAACCCGAACAACGACCAAACCTCCAGCGCCGGTAGCGCTGGTCGGGCGACGAGAGTCAGACAGGTTTGGTAACGAAAACATGAGACGACAAACGAACTGAAAAGTACGGAAAGACAAAGTCAAAGTTATACAGATAAAAGGGACAACAACGACGACAAAGAAACCTAGACACTGCGAAAGAAGAAGGCAGCAGCCTTCGCAGAGCCGGAAAGCAACAACACACAACAGTCGGACAAGTCAAATAACGTAAAACCAAAAATCTTAACAAAGTCATTGTAAGTTTTCTGAAACATGACTCCCCTGAAGGAGACCACGAAGGGAATGTGACTGATAGAATCAATCGGCGAACCCAGCAGCTGTTGAAAGAAGGACCTGAGCGATCCGTCACATTCTTTGTACTTGGTAATTTTGCCGCTGTGAGACTGATTAGCATTAGCATCCCCACAAAGTTGAACGTCAATAACGAAGAGAGATCGTTCACACACGACGACAAGGTCAGGTTTAATAAACGAGTGATGGTGGGGGACTTTAGGCTCCATGAAGAAACGAATCTTTTTGCGAGTGAAAGCTTTGCCGATGCGACGCACGATGTTATCGGGACACCCGATGGTCGTGAGTTTTGGCACACTTTTGAAGAATATGAGCAGAAGATTCTACCTGTTCATCACAGTGCCTGCAAGACACCTCTTGACGCCTGCCTCCTCGAGAGGCTCGGGTTCTAGTTGGAAGAGCATTAAACCTTACGTGCACTGCATCGATGAGGACTCTCGGGAAGATTTTGGAGGGGTCTGTCAGGAAGTTAGTGCAACTCCTGGTAAGGTTCTTCAGAGCCGAACCATCATGGGATTGCAGAAGCTCATTCTGCCAAGCAGTGGACGCGGAAGCCCACCGAACGACTGACGGAGCTGAGCGCACCGAACAGTTTGCTGAAGCGACTCTGCCGGAGGATAGGGATCCAACTGAGGAAAGCCGGTATGCCAAGCCCTCCTTTAGCGACACTAGAATGGAATGCCCCAGCGGAAAATCGCCAGGAAGGCGCAACCAAACACGGAGATGATGGCGCAACGCGTAATCAAATTGACGTGGATATGAGCGGGAAATGCGCTCGAAAAGGAGGCAATGTAAAGCCCTCGGGATGAGGTAATCGCGTAAGACACACATCTTCTGGCCTACTTTCAGCTTAGAGCTATTGATGTTAGACAACCATCTCCTGAACTCAGAAAGGAGGGAGCTCCTGGCCAGACCAGACGCATTGAACGCGACACCAAGGTAATCGAAAATCTCGGAGGATGAAACAAACCGAAAAGAAATGTCACCGAGCTTGAGAGCCTGGGAATTATCAACGGAACTGGAAACTGGCGAACAGACTTTGTTGATGACGAACGACTTTTCACAGTTGATGGAAAGGCCAGACAACTCAGAACTCTCTACGAAAGCTGCGATCTTGGAAGCAAGGAGGTTTTCGGTCTGCGCAAACAAAAAGACGTCATCGGCATACGCGATATGATCAACTTCGGAGTCAAACGCCTGGACGCCGATATCAGGACGGGAATGCTCAATAATAGACTTCATTACAAGGTTAAACAGCAGAGGACTCAAGGGGTCCCCTTGCCGAACACCGCGCGTAGGGTGAATGATGCTGGACACAACTTGTACCTTGGACCTCGAGTAGATTTCGGTGAGGTAGCGTATTAAATGAAGAGGGATACCTTTCGAGGTGGCGCATCTGACAATTGAATCAAAAGAAACCGAATCAAAGGCTTTACGCAAATGCAGAGCCGCGCAACTGAAAGAGTAACCTTTTTTCTCAGACTTCTCAAGGAGATAATGCAGGAGACTCACAGCCTCAAGGATGCCGTCCCTCTCCTGGAAGGCGTACTGCTTGTCACCAACGTCAGTAACCCTAGCTAACCTCGTAGCTAAGATACGATGAAAGATCCTTACCAAGAGAGAAGATATCGTAATCGGACGGAATTAAGTGGGATCCGAAGCGGAGGAGGATTTAGGGATGAAAGTAACTCTGCCGAATTCCATCGTTCTGGGAATGGTGCCATCGAGAAGAAAACAATTAAGAACCACCGTGATTCCAGCAGGAGACCAGGAGTCAAGACTGACCTTCGAGATCTTATCCGGCCCAGCTGCAGACTTACCATTCACTCTGAGAGCAGCAGCAACCTCGGTATCAACAATAGGTGCAAGCACATCGAACTTCTGATCAACTATCTCAGGACTGCGATCGTCGACAACAGACGGAACTGTCATGACGCGAGACCAATAGTTGGCCATGCCCGCCTGCAGCTTTACATTGCCAGCTGAGGAGCTGACGCCATCGATAGCCATTCTGGCGGTATCCTTTCTCTTCTTAGTCCATAGTTTCTGGAGAGCATCGTATTTCATCTTGTCAGCCTCTCTCTTATTTTTGGGACGCCGAGCTGGACGACAGGAAGTCGTACTACCCCAAACGACAGGATGGTGTGTCTCAAACCAATCTTGCAAAACAGTCGGTGATGTTAGATCCATTGCGTACAGCGGAATCAATCTTGCTGCTGATTTGTTCAATTGGCGAGTTGTCACCAACCCGCAAGAGGTCAGCTAAAATGGTCTTGCGGATGTTTTCAAGCATCGCATCTTCAGGGGAAGTTCCCAAGATAGGATGGAATTCGGAAGAAGTATTTGGAAGATGAGACATAATAGTACTGGGCACACCGTCAACAACACTAATATCCCCGGAAGTGGGAGAGGAGCTGTTGGAGGGGGACACGATGCTCACAGTAGGTGCAGCCACGGTAAGGTCATCATTATTGGGATTGTTAGCCTGATGAGCGATGGCGACATTGGACTGGATAGCGGACCGGTGGGCACTGGTGTTGTGGGTGGTAGACTTATAGAGGGAAGGATGGGCTAGCCTCTGATGCTGCGAGCACCCAGCCACCGACTTGAAGGATCTTTGACACCACAGACAAGTGGACGAGATAACTTTGGAGTTGGAGAACTTCAGCTCCATTCGTGGAGCAGCAGGATCGAAATTATTGATAACCTCGGCCGGAACAATATTGGATGAATCAGAGGTAGGCACGTAGTGAGACTGACCGTTGGATACCGTATTGGAAATAGATTTCTCAGCTAGAGCACAGGCCCTCCGGTGGAGAGTGAGGGCAGCTCGACTCTTACACACCTTCCCTCAGTCCAGACATGGGAAGCCGGAAGCCGGAACCAACAGAGGGAGAGATTAATAAGAAACCTGCGGGAAACGTTGAAACGAGTTGAAACCGGGGTTACAATGAGAAAAGTGAGCTGGGTTAATCCCTACTCTCACTCCCCTGGTACCGCTCCCAACAGGAAAAGAAAGGCAGACTAGACTCTGCAGAAGAACAGCCGGAAGTAACAACGACCAACACTAGGAAACAGAAAAAAGAAAAAAAACAGCAACCCTTTCTGAAGGGCTACTATAAATGAAAAGGTGAAAAACTAAAGGAACGAATTGGACCAAAGTCCCAGGAAACCACGTGTGTGAAGTTAGCACCGCCACTCAGCACCGCCATCTTGAGAATGGAATGTGCCACTCAAATAAACCTAACAGATTGATGCATTTGGTGTGTCAGCATGTGCCACCCATTATTTTTAAAGAATTCCTCCTAGTTTAGGAAAAATCGCTGCTCGAAAGTTCGACATGGCGGTGATGTGAAGTTAGCACCGCTACAGAAATTTTTTTTCCAAAATACACAATCAAAACATACGAAACACGCGCAACAGATAGAAGACCATCAAAAACATTGTGCCAGCAAGTTTCTTCTCCTAAGACGCCGTACTTGTGGAGAAATTAGCCCCCGAAAGCTCAATGCAGCTCAATGAGCAGAAATCACATTATGTCAACACCGACCAACGGCCATCATAATGCTTTGTTTTAATGAGACAGTCGGATTCCTCTAGTAGATAGGGACAGTAGGAATCTCGTTAATCCATTCATGCGCGTCACTAATTAGATGACGAGGCATTTGGCTATAAATGAATTTAGTGGCCTTTACACCCAAGGCTGAGGTTTACACAATTTACAATAGTGTTTTTTACGGATTACACTCAACCGGAACAAGAAATCATTTCTATTGTAAGCATGACAAATAACAACAATAAAATAGAAGAAAGCATATGCACAAGTAAAATCACACGAAGGTGCTCCTGTAGTACTGATGGTAGCATGTAAGAGACCCTGACACACACAGCCAGACCAAGTCCTCGATGAAGCATCGACTCATGGAGATTGACCGGAGATCCTTCACAACCTGACCCGACACGTAGCCCCGGTGGTTAAAAATGATTGGAACCATCCTGATTGACGCTGGGTCAACTCCGACGAAGGCAGCAATGGATGACTATGCTGCTCGATTACCATATTTCTCGGCCTTGACTCGAGCCGATTGATCCAGGAAGCCATCTCCCACGTACTGACGTCCACCACAAAGGTACGATCATCCTTACAGAGGATGAGATCGGGCTGCAACCAAGAATTAGAATGAGGTACATGTGGCTCAGTGAGAACCCCAAACCCGGCAGAAAGGGCCTCTTTCCTAGCCCTCTGGACTAGCGAATCGTGGCGCTTAACCCGGGGCCCATGAGTAAGAGAGCAACCTTGAATAATGTGCTGGGTACTCTCAGGCCTATTGCACGTAGATCTGCAGAAGACCCCACCGGGGGGGACACGACCTCTGGAAGCTCTCGTCTTACAAGGTAGACAACCACCCAGAAGAGCGACACCACGCAAAAATCTCGAAGGAAATACACCTGGTTTTGGACGAACGTGCCACGATGCAGAGAGAGAAGATGTCGAGGCGACGCCCGCGCCGTCATGGGATGACCGAAAAGCAACCCGCCAAGCTGAAGCGGCAGACTCCCCACTGACAACAACTCTACCTCCCACAAGATCGAGACGAGCAGCAGCGAAAGAAGACGAGTTAACCGTACTCTGAGCAAGATTACGAAGAAGGGGGTCGGAGGCCCTAGATACCTTGTCAATCCTCCTACGCTTAGCAAGAATCACAGTGACCGAAGGGGCAGGTATACCCATGCCACCATCAGAAGGCCTACAGTGAAGGAAGGTGGTCGTCGTGTCTTTCGGAAGATGAAGAAAATTAGGGGCCGAGTTACGAAGAAGCTTATCCATGCGAAGCAAAGTGCCCCTAGACACCGACCCCAACACTAGCTGGTGGAGCAAGGACGGCAAGACGAATTTGCGGACGATGTAAAGCCGCTGGTGAGGCTTGAGGGGAGCTCTACCTATATTAGCCAAGGTATCCGCAAGCCTCCGATTATGCCTAACCTTAGCAAGGCCATTCCACGTGAAGTGGACACCCAAGTACGTAAAGGTTTCCGAAGGACGGATACCGCGAATATAACCGACGCCACACGACAAGGGACGAGAGTCAACGAAGACTCTACGTCTGTGCCCATCACGAACCAAACATAAGACTTTAGACTTGGTAGCATTCTAGGTCAAACCTGCAAGGGACAACGGGACAACCAAGGAATCAACCAGGAGAGCGAGATCCTCCCTAGATCGAGCAACAGCCAACATATCGTCGGCATAAGATACCAGGCGGACGACCTCTCCACCCAGCGAGATCTAGCCTCCAGTAGAAAGCTCAGCTACCTCCCTCATAACGGCAGCGAAAAGGGAGACAGAGGATCCCCCTGCCTGACGCCACGCGAACAGGTAACACAGGAACCATCGGGCAACAGAACTTTAGACATGGAATACACTGACCTCAGATGCTCAAGAACGTTACCGGACGCCCCAAGTGCAATGGCGGCCCTGATAATGGTACTTATAATAATACATGCAATGGGGATGGGAGAACACTCCCACTCCCAAAGACCTCTCCCCGGTACTCCGACAAGGACCGTCCAGACACAGACCAAGAAGAACACTGGTCACGCCACTTCCCACTCATCACAATCCGAGCGACCTCACCAGGATTCCTCTTCCAGAGCTCCTGGACAGCAGCGTACTGCGCCCTCCTAATGACGCGGGAAGTTGGCCTATACCCTTCTCTGCGAGGAGGTGGAGCAGGGGGATGATCCACTCGAAGAACCTGCCACGGGACGACTCAAAGGAGGCAGTGCTGTCGGACAACACCTGATCAAGAAATTCTACATCAGGAACGCCCGAGGAGGAGACATCAGGAGGAACAGCAGCTGACGAGCCAAGATCGCAACACTGAAGATCTAACCTGTCATTCGGGGACAAAATTGCAGTAGAAGAAGCCGCGTCATCAGAGGAGGAGACACTATGAGGACTGCACCAACACTCAATGTCTAATCTGTCACCATTGGAAAACCTGTCAGAGCTGGCACCAGCAGAGGAGAGATCCGAATCGAGGACGCGCACGTCCAGATCCACAGGAGACTCCGGACGAGGCAAAACAACCGAACCAGCAGGTGGAAGAGACGCTGACGGGACCAACACAGACTGACCTTGAGAGCTGTTAACATCGGTGTTAGCATTGACAGGGAGGGCACCTGACACAGTAGAGGCAACATGAAGAAGAGGGGACACCTCATTAAGAGGCGGAACAGGCCAACCGAGCTTTTTGATGTAAGTTACTCTGGCGGAGATAGACACCGAAGACCTCTGTAACTCGTTGGCTAATTTCTTGAGTAACACACCCCTCTTCAGGAAACCGAACTCGTTGTATAAAGACCACAACCTTCTATCCTCCTCATCAGACCACTTGACCCGAGCCCTCGCCACAGGAGGAGGAACCCACTCAGCCGAAGAGACAGCTGGAACGACGGGAAGACGAGAAGGAGGAGACCTGCGAATTAAACAAAGCCTGTGCCTAACCGCATCCTCAGACGCCGTAACCGAAACTCCCAATCTGACACGAAGACCCTCAAGGTTAACTGGAACAGTCGCCGTACGACCCTCACGATGAAGCCCAGAAAGCTTGGAACGAACAGACTCAAACGACCTCCCAAACACCGCAGACAACTTATTGTACAGGTCACTACGACTCAACCCGGACCACACTTCAGCAGCAACAAGCAAATCCCCCTCCTCAGCCTCAGACCAAGCCCTAGACCGACGAGAAAGATAAGCCCGCAGACAGTCAGAGTGAAAATCATCAGGATGAGCCATACTCGGATGGAGCCTGCAACCAGCGGGAGTAGAAAACGCAGACTCACACATAGAACAAGAGAACAACCCTTCAGACTCAACTACCGTCAAAGACATGACAACAGAAGCACCCGTAAAAAACCAGAAAAGACAGGGGGGGGGAACTAGGGAACCCGAACGAAAGGCCAACACCCGGAAAACGGATAGGACAACCAAACAACCAAGGTGGACCTCGATGCAGAGGCACAGAGGAAAGCAGAAAAGGTAGAAACGCAACCCGCCTAAAAGCCTCAAGCGTAACGCAACGCAGAGGGGCCAGCAAGAGATGAAACCCTCACAGGAAGGGACTGGAGGCACTACACGGAGACCAACTCCACCACAGGAAAAGGCCTAACGAAGAAGGGGGAACGAGCCCACGGGAAATCTGCTTAAGAGAGTCATAGTTACTCCCGCTGTTTACTCGCGCTTCATTGAATTTCTTCACACATAGACATCCAGAGCACTGAGCAGAAATCACATTATGTCAACACCGACCAACGGCCATCATAATGCTTTGTTCTAATTCACAGAACATTCACATGTACGAGACAGTCGGATTCCTCTGGTCCGTGGCAGTTCTGAATTGACCGTTTCTCGCCAGATGAAGCCTGGGGCCCATTGGTGCATGTACATGTGTACTCGTACATGTGGCTGTACATGTACACAAATACATGTAATTTCTCCAAAATTGCCCTATCGTCACCAAATGTTAGGAGCGTGTTCAGGACCTCCTACCCACTCCATTCCATCATATTATGCCAGTATTCAATAACAACTCATTCTTGAAAGTCTTTATGTTCCGGGGTGAGTATGGCTGCAAGGCCTATTAGCTTTGTAACCATATTTCCTCCCGAACTCAAACACTTTCTCGGACCGACTTCTGGTGTAGCAATAATTTATCAGACAGTCCTAGCATGGTTCCTGGGTCATATTAATATCGTCTATCAGTTGTACACACCCAAAAACTTTCATCTTGAAATCACACAACTTCAAATTTCTCCGACAAAAAATAGGCCAACACTCACAGAGCATCGGCCTCCATACCAGTCCAAAAGAATATGTTTAAATGAAAAGACGCAAGAAGAATGGCCGTCAAAGCGGTCAAATCTCCCCGTCAAAATGTTGAGTCTCAAGAGATGACAGTTTGAAAGCTGCTCTGCTAGGTACGACATCTCGACCGAAAGCTAAGTCGTCTACAAACGCTTTTGTGTTTTCACGCTCAAAATATGGATATCAATCGACCGGCGAACATGAATGACAGTCTCATGGTGTGGCGTGACCACGTCAGCAAGCTGAGTATATTGTTGCCTCGCAACACGAGAACACCGACAGTATCGTTGCATATCTGGACGGGAGACATCGAAGGATGAAAAAGCGACGTCGCTATGAACGCTATGCCGCCACAAGCCAGTTAGCCCTGTGGTAACTTTTCTGACACCTCTTGCTTCAAACTCCGAACAATCAAAAGGATCGATAGGCCACGCTGTCACAGTTTGTATTCGTACTGAAAATTCGTGTGCAAAAACACACTAGATGAGGAAATCGCTCCACACGAAAGCCTCGTCGGCTTCAAGAAGTGTCCTCGATAACTGAGTACGATCGGATGGACATCAATCGTCAGACTGGATTCACCGAGGAAGCGCCTCACCGCATCTCTCTCTTCACTCCCGCCATACTTTGAGACTTTGGCAGACGCAGCAACGGCCTGAAAGGAATCACTGACAATGGTTACGTCAACAAGAAAACACTTTTTGTCTCGAGAAATCACCAAGTCCGGCTGCAGCCAAGTACCCTTGAACGGGATACGATGCTCACTTAACACACGAAAACCTTCCCTCACCGCCTCCCTGCGTACTCTGTCGACTACCTTGTTGTGACGATGGACACGGGGGCCATGTGTAACCGAGCATGCCTGGAGGATATGCTGCAAACTCTCAGGTCTTTCACAAGAAGACCTACACATGACCCGCGCTAATCCATTCATGCGCGTCACTAATTAGATGACGAGGCATTTGGCTATATAAGATGATATTTAAGCCCATAGGCCCATATTAAAGCCCCACCTCGACCAAAAGATAAGAAAAGACAACGGGACCAATCACATTCCAACAGTGAACGAAAAAAATTCACATAATACACCATGAAAAGAGAAACATTAAAACATAATATAACACAGGGTGAAGAATCGGAAGGGGAGAAAAGTCGAACGAAAGAAAAGTTCAGCCGCCCTCGCCGACCCCACTAACGCACACACACAGCAGTCACGCAAAACAATGCTCGTAAGAGCCAAATCCTTAACAATACGAGGGGTGATTGATAAGTTCGCGGCCTGACATAGAAAGCTTAAAGCCAGGCCATTATGCACACGTGGGCTTCAGAATTCAAGCAAGGTAGAGAGCTTCGAAGATGATCCCCGTTGTGGAAGACCAGTGACAGTGAGCACAGAAGATGTGATCGATCCTGTTCAAAAGATTATTCTTGATGATCCCCGTACAACCGAGCGAAAGATTGCCTTCGAACTGAAGATTTCACAAGAGCGTGTCCATAACATCATCCATCATGAACTTGGCAAGAACAAAGGTTCCGCTCGATGGGTGCCACGAATGCTCACACCAGAGAACAAACGAGCCCGCTTTCTCATCTCAAGGGACAACCTGGCGCTGTTCGTAAGAGATCCTGAAAATTTCATGGACCGGTTCATTGCGATGGATGAGACTTGGGTTCACCACTCATATAAGCCAGAGTCGAAAGAACAATCGAAACAATGGAAGCACCCAGGATCACCAACTCCGCGGAAAGCCAAGGTCACCAGGTCCGCGGGAAAGGTCATGGCCTCCATTTTTTGGGATTCGAAGGGAGTTTTGTTGTTGGACTTCCTAGAGACTGGTCGGACAATTACTGGCGAGTACTACGCTCATTTGTTGCAGCAGTTACGAGTGCAGATCAAGATCAAGCGGAGAGGGAAGCTCACGAAAGGCGTGCTCTTCCATCAAGACAATGCACCTGCTCACACCTCCGCTACCGCCATGTCTGCCATCCAAGGTTGTGGGTTTGAAATCATTTCCCATCCACCCTATTCTCCTAATCTGGCACCATCGGACTTTCATCTCTTCCCAAAAATGAAATTGGAGCTCAGTGGTCAGCACTTCGCATCCAACAGTGACGTCATGGAGGCCGTTGATCTGGACTCCAAAGACTCACACTTCTATGAGCAAGGGATCCGCGCAGTGCAGCACCGTTGGGCTAAGTGCGTTGATTGTAGGGGCGATTATGTCAAAAAATAAATATGTATCGTATGCGAAATATGCTTTTTTCTATATCGTGCCGCGAACTTTTCAATCAACCCTCGTAGCTTTAAGCGACTGAAGAGCAAAAATGCCTCCGAACACCTGAACATCAACAATATATACCATTGAACCGGAGTACACAACAAGATCAGGCTTGATGAATGATCTCCCAGCCGGAATATGAGGCTCCACATCAAACCGCACACTACTTTCCCGAAAAAAGGAGGCAAGACGATCCACTATCCGATCGTGACGGTTAATCCGAGCGTCGTGTGTCTTCGGGCACTTTTGTAATATGTGGGCTGTACACTCTACCGGGTTGTTGCAGTGCCTGCAAGAGACAACCTCAGTCCGGCCACCACGCGAAGTTCTGCACCTGGTGGGGATGGCATTAAACCGGACATGCGCACACTGAATAAAAACCCGAGAGAACAAGCGGGATGGATCCCGGAAGAGGGACACACTACTGGCATCAATATTTAGAAGGGCAGAGCCGTCCCGCGACTCAACAAGCGCTGATGTCCAAGCATGCTTGGCCTCGTTTTTCGTGAGGACTTGTCTTCCCTGAACCCTAATAAGCTTCCGGGATATGGAGTGGACGGAGGTGTCCATGATGGCATTACCAATACCCCGGAAGAAAGCAGAGGGACTCTCCTTGAGCTTGGTGAATCGCTTCCTACGAAGAAGGGGGATCCATGAGGTGAAAGCTGGAATCCCCAGACCACCGTTAGCCACTTTAGCATGAAGGGCTCCAAGAGGAAGATCGTCGGGCAACCTGAGCCAGTGGATGTAAGAACCTCGGGATGAGATAGTCCTTAAGGACCACAAACTTTTGGGTAATTCCCAAGAAAGAGTTGTTGAGTCGTCCGCCGGACGGAGGAGGAGAAAGCTTCAACGACAAGAGGAAGAGGAAGAGAGACAAATGATTGAAGGCTGTAAGCAACTCACTCTGCAAACGGTTGAGAGTGAGCCTTTCTTGAACGAGGCTGACTTTCACGAGTGAAAAGCCTTGATGAGACCAGAGAATGCCACAAACGGTCTTTATGAGAACACGGCCTTAACGGCCACCTATTCAAGAAAGAAAAGACATTGACTGCGCCACACGCAACATACAAATTTAATGATTTGATGTTATCTGACGAAAATGAAGTGTTAAGACAGTGCGCCCACCAATAAATTGAATAGGATTACCACTATCATCATAGATACCAAATTTGCAATGGGATAATCGTGATACATTGACTGGAATGTATACCTTGTTCAGGAACTCTCTGTGCATGGTCACACCAAAGTCGCCACTGTCAATAGGAATATATCTTAAAAGGGGAACCATTTGACCACCGACTTGTGTTGAATGGATAAAGTTAGTGTTAAATGTAAAAGTGATTGATATTCATATCGAGCAAGGACGTTGAGCCACAGTACTTCTCGTCGTAGAATATGTCACGTTTGAATCCTAAAATCTTTGTTAGCTCTTTTGAAATGTGAATGGCCGTTTTACCATGTACACTGATACAGAATGTATTTGCTTTAGGATCATAGTCAAAATGATGAGAGTAGATTTGATACACCTTTGTTCAAGTATGTACAAACATCATAGCCATTGCTATAATGCTTTGGAGGTATCGGTATCTTTTCATTTGGCTTCCATGTAAGACTGGGACGTAAAACAGGGTCTGTGCGTTTGAAATAAAGGACCATTCGACAATAGGATTCGACAAATCAGTCTCAGCTCGTGTTAGGCTGTGTTAAATCAGTCTCAAACTCGGCAGCTGTATTTTCATATCGCTCAGGTTGAGCATTACTGGGAAACACCGCTGTAAACTCTATGTTAAAGTATCAACATAAAGCGTCGTTTGCTTAGGCGTTATGTCGCATGACATAACGAATTGCTGCTTTTAATTTGTTCACAGTAGGCACTTTTTGTCGTCCTAGGAATTTGGTTAAGAGTGATTGCCCTTTCACATAATGTACTCCCCTAATACCTTAGATAATTTTTTAATTGAAGAAAATGTTCAAAATATAGATGATGATGGTGAAATCGGCTACATTTTTGATTTAGATTTAGAGTATCCTGCAGCCATTCATGATGACACTGCCGATTTCCCATTATCTCCAGAAATGCAGGTGATTGAAAAGAGAATGTTTTCACACTATATGAAAAATCTATATGAAAAAGTAAGACCAAATACACATTTTTCTTCTATCAAGAAACTTCTGCTCCATCAATTTGATAGGGAAAATTATGTAGTCCACTACTCAATTTTAAAATTTTACTTGACCATGGGCATGAGAATCAAGAAGATTCAAGTATGACTCAAATCCTTACCTAATACAAGAAGAACATGCTTCCCTTCCTTCATCAATTTTGTTGACCCCTTTATGACTGGTTTGTAGAATTTATTCAAAGTCAGCTTGAAGAGATCATTTATTCGTTCAAACATTCTACCGATTTCCTTTTCTGTATCTTGCAAGCTCATTGTGGGAACCTTAGAATCAAAAGTTGACGTTGCAAATGCCTTTTGAATTTTAATCATGTTTTGGACAGATGGTAAAGATGTTGAAAAAGGATGTAAAGTTAGATGATGAAAAGCCCATGTACCATGTAGACTATTGTGAAATATGCGAAAACAATCATCCTTCTCTCGTACTTCTTTATGTAATTCAAAATAATTGTTTTTTAGCAGACTGATATCGTTGTAATAAGTAATTTCAGTTAGAGCAACTTCAAGGGGGTTCCATGCAGAGTAATTGGATTAGCGAATTCAACAGAGTATAGAGATGGTTTGTTACTTGGGAATATCTTGGGGTTGCTATTGCTTGGAAGAATGATGTTGAAGTTAGTAGACATGTTGACCTCATATATGTAAGAAGTCACATGCTATATTAGCTTAAAAGTTACGAGTGTCTCCCACCTCCATATTTTGTAGATCCTGGTGCGTTATCCAGCTATTGAATGAATCAGGATATCCTTTCCATTTAACTAGATATTTCCTTTGATTGCCATGACCTTCCCTCCTAATTATTTTGTCAATCATATACACCTCTTCACTTCTGTCTACTACTTGCAATTCATATGAGTAAAATTTTCCTTCAATTGGATTGCAATCTATTCCTTCAATCTATTAATTTATGCGACAAACGAATTGGCACAAAAGAAAGCAAAAGTCAAAGTAATATCAAGTCAAAGTCTCTAAAAGAACGGATGAGTGAAAATGAAAAGCTACAACACGCAGGTAGGGGAAAACAAGGCGAGGGTGCAAACAAAGGCTAAGTGCTGCAAAAGAAATGGGCTGCAGCTTTAGCGGAACCAATCAAAGATTGGATGCAACAGTCCGACAGATCAACGTCGGTCAAAGCAAGCTCATTAACATTTTAGCCGAGACAGCAAATATAATTCCTCTAAACGAAACGATGAACGGCTGATGGCGTATGGAGACGCTTTCGAGCGAAAGCATTTGTACGAAATACTCAGCGAAAGCGCTGTCACATACCCGATACTTAGCGATCTTCGTATCATAGGCCTCTGGCATTCTGGTCGCCACAGACCTGGACATCAATGATGGTGATGTTAGTGGCCTCAACCAATACAATATCCGGCTTGACGAACGATTGTTGGTAGGGTACTCTCGGTTCAACGATGAGATATGCCGCCAGGCTGTAGATATGTCGGCCTTGCTCTCCACTTATTTATTACGGACTTTAAGCGGCTGGCGATGCAGAGCAGTGATGGCACTGTTCCTCATGTCCGAGTCGACATCCTTGAATAATTGAGATCCTGACATACGCAATTTGTTAATACGTGTGCGGCGCAAGATTGGTTTCCAGCTTAGAAAGGAAGGAAATCCGAACCCACCCTTCGACACGCTGGCATGAAATGCACCAAGAGGCAACTCGCTAGGGAGACGCAACCACTTGCGGATGTAATGCCGGATGGTGAAGTCAATCTGCTTCAGGAGAGTGCGCGTCAAGTGTTGGAAGAAGAGGCGATGCAGCGATCTTGGGATGAGGTAGTCGCGAAGCACCACCATTTTTTGACTTACCTTTAGTTTCGACTTATCGATATTGCTGCACCATTCTTTAAACTTTGTGAGCACGTCGCTACTCGTCAGACTATGAGAGTCGAAGGCGACACCCAGATAGTCAAACTTCACTCCGGGTGCCAGGATGTCACACCCGGATGTCGGGTACCGGTCACACGATCAACGTTTTGGGCATCAAGCGCAGTGATGAACGATTTCTCTTCATTTATAGTAAGGCCAGACATTTTGGCCGCATCAGCAAAAGCTGAGATCTTAACCCGTAGATCTTCGCGGTTTTCAGCAAACAAGAAGATATCATCAGCGTATGCAATGTGACCAATGAGGTGCTGAAAGAACTTAACGTCAATATCAGGACGAGAGGCATTGATTATGTCTTCAATAACGAGATTGAACAAAATTGGACTGAGGGGATCCCCTTGGCGAACCCCTCTCGTCGGATGCACGATATCGTAAATGGCTTGGACCTTCGATTCATTGTAAACATGCCAGATAACTGACAATATGTTGAGGGACTCCAGCTGAAGTAGCACAACGAACAATGGAATCAACAGACACAGAATCGAAGGCCTTTTTAGGATCAATACAGGCACAGAACAGAGGGAGCCGATCCCTTCTAGACTTCTGAAGGATGGAATGTAAAAGGCTGGTCGCCTCCAAAATCCCGTCTCTCTCCTGGAAAGCAAATTGTTTTTCGTCAATCTGGGTGCAATGGGCAAGTCTCGCCGCGAGCACACGATGTAAAACACGGATAATCATGGAGGAGATGGTGATTGGACGAAATTTGGCCGTGTCAGTTGTATCCTCAGTCTTAGGGATGAAAGTTACTCTTCCGAAGTCCAAGGTGCGGGGCGTGTAGCCACAGCCTACCCACGCCGAAGCACAGGAGAGTGTAAGTTTACCACGAAGGCAAACTCACACTCAGGAGGAGACCCCGGAAAAAAAACAGGAAGCAAACAATCACACCGTAATCACAAACCTCACAAAAAGGAGACAGCCAAAACACAAGCCAAGCAGTCAGACAGCAACCTCTCAAACCAAACACCAATTACACGCAACCACACAGACGGCCAAAAGAAAAAGAAGGTGGCACCAGGGCAACCTCCCACCACCAGGCTCCGTGCCGACGAACCAAACACAAAGGAGCGACACACGACGTGAGCCTCGGACAAAATAAAACCAAAACACAAACGCAACAAGTAAAAAAAAGAAATCTACAATGCAAAGTAACAACAACAGAAACTAAAACGGGGGGGGCAACTTAAAACGGCCCAACACTAAATGTCAACAACGGGAATCAGCAACGGTTGCCGTAGAAGGGCTGACTCCCAACAAACTGAGCCGTAAAACAGTTGGAAAATACAAGAACCAACGAAAAGAAGAAAGGGACTCTCAGCGTAAGGCAAGAGGGCCGTGCACTAAACGGAGCCCAACTCCACAACAGGAAAAGGCCTAACGAAGAGGGGGGAACAAGCCCACGGGGAATCTGCCTATCAACAGAAAACGTTGGGTGGAAGTGATATCACTCCACCCAACAAGTCAGGGTACAGGGACCCAGCCACAACCCAAGACTTGAAGACCGACAGGGTAAAATGGCGAGTGATATCACTCCCACACCTCCTCTGGCCAACGGGACGAACCACGACCAAAGGAAGCGCCGAAACAGAAAATTAACAACAAAGGCAGACTCCTCGAGAGACACACCAAACAGTAAATGGAGTCTTCTATTGATATCAACGGAAGACCAGGATTGATAGCTCTGTGGGCCAGCCAACAACTAAACAATCCCAGACGAAAGAAAATAACAGTGATAGCACTGAAATTCGCAAACCATAGCCAACGAGACCAGCTAACGACTATGGAACGCGCAAAATAAAGACAAACGGAGGATAGTTGACACCAAGGACTCTGAAAATGAACAAGAGAACTGAGATAGCAGCCGTATACAAAAGAAAAACCCAGAAACTAAAAAGAAAAAATTGCTCAAAAATAATTAAATTTGACCAAACCAACAGTAAGGTCAAAAAAATGGTAAATGAAGGAATAATTTATAAAAGAACATATAGAAAAATCAGAACAAAATTTAGAAATACAATAGAAAAAGAACTGAATCAAAATTCGAACGATAACGCATAAACAAAGGCAAAAAAAAGAAATATGCAAATAATGGCCTGCTCACAAAAAATTGAAAAATGTAGATCCAGGTCTCCTGACGCCGCCAAAGTAAAGTCCTTAGTGCCTATGAGCGCCTTAACACTAGACTGTGTCAGGGATGCCCCCAAAAGACCTACAACTAGTGGAAGAACGACGGAAGGAAAAAGGTGGTCCGATGCAGTGACCTTGGAAGAATGAACCAGCAAAGGAACGACACGATGAGGACAGGACTGGTGTAGTAGATGACAAACACCCAACTCCTTTAGGAAAACGAGTAGGAACCACGCAGGAGCTGCAGGAGACCCAGGATCTATAAAAACACTTTGGTGGGTCCTCACGACCGGACCAGTGGACAGGAGCTGAAGAAACCAAGCCAAATGATAGGGATGGCACCAACAAATCGCTAAAGCACACCAACTCCACCCGAGAACGAGAAGAAACCACCAAAAACTGCAAAAGAAAACGAAAAGTTAAAAGCAGCGAAAAAATCCGACCGCACTCTCCAAAGTTCATTAAGAGAGTGGTGTACATTAACAGTTCAAGTTTAAGTGTTCATTAAAGTTCATTAACATGTGGCTGTACATGTACACAAATACATGTAATTTCTCCAAAATTGCCCTATCGTCACCAAATGTTAGGAGCGTGTTCAGGACCTCCTACCCATTCCATTCCATCATATTAGGCCAGTATTCAATAACAACTCATTCTTGAAAGTCTTTACGTTCCGGGGTGAGTATGGCTGCAAGGCCTATTAGCTTTGTAACCATACTTCCTCCCGAACACAAACACTTTCTCGGACCAACTTTTGGTGTAGCAATAATTTATCAGACAGTCCTAGCATGGTTCCTGGGTCATATTAATATCGTCTATCAGTTGTACACACCCAAAAACTTTCATCTTGAAATCACACAACTTCAAATTTCTCCGACAAAAAATAGGCCAACACTCACAGAGCGTCGGCCTCCAGACCAGTCCAAAAGAATATGTTTAAATGAAAAGACGCAAGAAGAATGGCCGTCAAAGCGGTCAAATCTCCCTGTCAAAAGGTTGAGTCTCAAGAGATGGCAGTATGAAACTGCTCTGCTAGGTACGACACCTCGACCGAAAGCTAAGTCGTCTACAAACGATTTTGTGTTCTCACGCTCAAAATATGGATATCAATCGACCGGCGAACATGATGAAAGTCTCATGGTGACCTCTCATGTCTCTTCACAAAGTCGGACTAGAGTCAAGGTCAACATGGTCTTCTTTCCCCGCTGATTCTGCCAAGCCCGTTCCCTTGGCTGTGGTTTCGCTAGATAGTAGATAGGGACAGTAGGAATCTCGTTAATCCATTCATGCGTGTCACTAATTAGATGACGAGGCATTTGGCTATATAGGCTCTTTATTTCTGCCCTTAGGCACATCACATGAAATGTAAACAGAAATGATCAGGAAATAACTGAACGAGAGGAAAAATTACATGACATGGCGGTACAACGGGATGAATTGAGTCATACAGGATCCGACTTACCGACACTCCTGGGCGCGAGCGCGGGGCACCGACACAGGGGACGAAAAGTCACAAGGTGCCCAAAAAGAGAAAACGAAATAAAAAAAGTTGGCCGTAAGCAAAGCCAAGAGAACAAGGCAGCCGTAAAGGACACCAAACTAGAGCAAAAGCAGGGGGAAGACTAACGAGAAAGAAAGGGAAGCCCGAACTTAGGTACTGCGAAAAAAATGAAAACACGCTTTTGCAGACCCAGACAAAACAATCAAACCACAATCAGACAAGTCACGGGTAGTAAAATTGAGGTTATTTACAAAATATGTACATGTGGAATCATTAACAATACCTCGGAAGGTGATAATAAAGGGGTGATGAGACACAGAAACGAACGGGTGATTCAGCGTGGCTGAGAAGTAACTTCTGATGGCATTTTCGGCAGGAGAATATTTCTGTATCTTCTCGGTGCCGGCGAGGACAGAATTGTCATCGCCGCACACCTGAACATCACAAATGACGATCTTGTTGTTCTTCACAATCGCAATATTGCGTTACATATAATGCTCCAATTTCTACATGTGATCATTTGACTTTGAGAGTGTCTCCCTCAGAATCTGTAGGAAATGCAAGTAATGTAAATGTAAGATCTTCTATTGTTTACGACTACAGATTATCTAATCTGCGCAGTTTGTACAGAATAGTTTTCTCCGTAGATTGGAAAGACTTATTTTCTGAGACTGATGTAAATGAACAATGTAGAATTTTCTATTGTATTCTCAACAGTGCTATTGATATGACAATTCCAAAGAACTTTATAAAAATGACCTCAAATGACAAAGTTTGGATGACTCCCTTAACAAAACATCTGATAAACGAGAAATGGAAAGCTTACAGAGACAGTAATTGGCCTTACTACAATCATCTCAAACAAAAAGTGCGCAAGGAAATACATAAAGCTAAACTCTCTTGGGCAAATCAATCAAAGAACTCTGGTAAATCTCTATGGTCGGTTGCCAATTTTCTAAGCGGTAAAGAAAACAATTCAAATGGTTTAAACTCATTGATATCCCAATATGAGTCCCCAGCATTGGCGCTTGCAGATTTGAAAGATCTTTTCGCTGGTTCGCAGAGCTTGAGTTCATCAGTCTATTGATGTTACTGATGAAGATGATGGATGGTCGGTGGTGTCCTTTACCGAATTTGATGTTTATTTATGTCTTGCTAAGCTTAAAGCTAAAACGTCTGCTGGATCAGATATGATATCTAATCGGATTTATTCCTTCCTCGCTGACCTGTTGGCAAAGCCATTATTTCATATATGTAAGTCATCAATCAGACAAAGAAACTTTCCCATGATTTGGAAATATGGCATAATTTCCCCTCTTCCAAAAACGTCTCCAGCAAAATTGAGTGCCCTCCGACCTATAACTCTGTTTCCTGCTCCTTCAAAAATCCTTGAGCGATTGATATTAATGGAAATGCGCAGCTTGTTTGTATCAGCTTTTGGTGCCAGTCAACATGGTTTCCGTCCTCATGCTTCACCTGTTACAGCTCTTATAGAAATTGACGATACGGTAACCAAAATCTATGACGATCAGAATCTGTTTGGAGCCGCTATTATCTCATGTGACTTGTCTAAAGCCTTTGAGAATGTCGAGCACTCCCTACTTTTACGCAAAATGAGTGATCTAGGCTTTCCGTCGGGCTTTCTCATGTGGCTTGAGAGCTATCTTACGCATCGGACTTCCTGTATTAAGCTTCAGATGGAATTTTCGACACGCTTTCCTATGTGTAAGGGTATCCCACAGGGATCTGTTTTGGGTCCGTCTCTTTTTTGCTGCTTCATCAGTGACTTGAATGCCGCATTTGCTGCGACAAGAGTTGTAAATTATGCCGATGACATAAATCTGATTTTGCCTCTGACTGACGGTGATTCTGATATGATATCTTGGCAGTGCAAACGTGAGATAAATAATGTTCAAAATTGGTGTGTTAAAAATGCTATCTGTTTGAATACATCTAAGTCCAAATGTATGTTCATCACCCGGCACAGACTGTCGCGATCCATCGATCTTGAAATTCCGGAGACTTCCTGTCTATCGATTCTCGGAGTTTTGTTTAATAGTCAGTGGACTTGGAGGGATCATGTTGCGAGCATGTGTTCAAAGGCAAGCCGTCGATTCCATGCCATTCGTAAGATCAGAAACTATGTATCTATTGAAGATCTACATGTCATTTACGAGATGTCAATCAGAAGTGTGTTTGAATATGCCTGCCCTGTGTTTGTAAGACTGTCAAAGAATGATGAAGGCCGTCTGAAACGTATACAGCGTCGCGCATACCGGATTATTTCGGCCTCAAAATCATACATTGCCCCTTGAACAGATGTGATGATTTATCTTTACCAAGTAGACGGCAAAACATTAGTTGTAAACTTTTTCGTACCGCTGAAAAGCACCATTCGCATGTACTTCATCCACTTCTACCGCAGCGATTGCAGCATACTCACCAAGTCCGTCTACCTGTGTGTAGAACGAAGAAGCGACAGAACTCCTTCATTCCCTTTGTGGCATCTCTTATTAATGGTACCGGTAATATGATGTTTGCATGACACTATTTAAATTCACATTGTTTGTCGTATTTTTTCTTGACTGACTTGAGTCTACTGTCTGCATTTTAAAGTTTTGCTCTTGTATTGATGATTTCTATTCTCTCAAAATATACACTTACTTACTTACTTACTAATATCGGGCTTAATAAAGGACGACTTGAAGGGAATCTGGGGTTCTTCGAACATATTGAACTTTTTATCCTTTAAGAGGGAAATGATCTTATGGACCAGGCGGTCGTGACGCGCTACGCGGATATCGTGGGTGACGTGGCAACGCTGGATAATGTGAGGGACCGACTCCAAGGGATCAGAACAACGGCGACAAACAACGGTATCGGTGCGGTCACCCCTGGAAGTCCTGGTACGACACGGAATAGCATTGAATCGGACATGAACAGCGTCAATGAGCAACCTAGGGAAAACCTTGGAAGGGTCCCTAAGGAAGAAGGTGGAGGCCTTGTTGGTGTTGGCGCTGTGCTTCCCGTCGAGGGACGAGGCGAGGGCAGCAGACCAAGCCGATTTCATTTCGACGGAAGAAGAAACGGCGGTATCCTTGATTTTGTTGCTTGTCCTATCCAAGGAATGCACGGAGCTATTGAGGATGTAGCTCCCGATCGCTTTGAACAGAGTGGATGAAGAATTGACTTATTTGGAGATGCGTTTCTTTCTCAAAATAGGAATCCAATTAGAAAATGCTTGGAAACCCAGCCCCCCAGAAGCAACAGAAGCGTGGAAAACCCGAGAGGGAGATCACCGGGAAGGCGAAGCCACTCGCGGACGTTGTGGCGGATTATCGTGTCAAAGCGCCTGAGCGTGGCGCGGTTGATCCGCTCAAAGAACAGGCGGTGAAGGGCACGGGGAATGAGGAAGTCCTTAAGAACCGACAGTTTTTGTCCAACTTTCAACTTGGAAGCGTTCAGGTTCCTCATACAATTCTGGAAAGACTCTATGACGGAGGAGGAGGTGATGCCGTCGGCCGCGAAAGAAACACCAAGGTAGGTGAAGGTGTCGTCGGGAGACAAAGAGCGCAGAGTACCGCCAGAGAAACTAAAAGGAGAAGTCTCCAGTTGGGTGGACGACCGAAGGTGACGCTGAATCACGAAAGACTTGTCACAGTTCACATCCAGGCCAACAGCCTGAGCGGCCGTATGAGGAGGTCAGACTGAGAAGACGCGAAGAGGAAAACGTCATCAGCGTAAGCAATGTGGTGGACCATCTCACCGAAGATGTGCACGCCCAAATCGGGTCGAGAAAGGCCAAGAACCTCTTCCATCACCTGATTGAAAAGAAGCGGACTGATCGGATCTCCCTGACGAACACCACGGGTAGGGTGTATATGAGACGAGACGATTCGGGTGGTACCATTGGAGTAAACATGGGTAAGGTAGTCGAGGAGGTGCTGAGGAAACCCTGCAGCGGAAGCTGCACGGATGATTGTCTCCGTGGAAACGCAGTCGAAAGCCTTCCTGAGATCGATGCAGGCGGCACAGAGCTTGAAGCCGTCGGATTTGGCTTTGGAGAGGATGGTGTGGAGAGTGGAAGTAGCCTCCAGAACACCATCTCTTTCTTGGAAAGCGAACTGCCTTTTCAGGGGCCCTATTGAACGGGCAACGCGATTAGCGAGAATGCGATGGAAAATTCTCAAAAGCAAGGAAGAAACGGAAATCGGTCTGAACTGAGACGGGAGGACAGGTTTATCTACTTTCGGAATGAATGTGACACGCGATTGATGAAGGTTCGCTGGAAGCCTGCCCTCCAAGAGAAAGACATTCAGGATGATGGCTACCCCCCTGAACGGACCAAGCGGACAAAACCTTAATGTCAATCTTGTCGGGGCTAGACGCAGATTTACCGTTAACACGGAGGGCACTCAAAATATCGTTGATCTCGATAGGGCGTAACAAATCAAAGTTCTGAGATGTGGGAGTAACAAGACGGGAATCCTCTTTGGAAGGGACGGTCATAAGCTTAGACCAGAAGTCATCCATTAGTGCAGGCAATTTTAGGCGGCCGATGTCACTGCCGTCAAGCACGGCCCTAGCAGCATCCTTTCGCTTACGATGCCATAAAGTTTGCAGGGCTTTATATTTCCGCTCATCGTGTTCGCGTTTGTTTTTGGGTTTCGGTCGAAGGTTGGTGTCGATCTTTGGAGGATCCCAAGAAATGGGATGGGTCGAGGAGAGCCAAGGGCTGAGGATATCACTAACCAAGGTGCCTGAGTTGAGGTTGGCAGAGATTGGCCCAACGAGGGCAGCAATGGGTGAAGAATCATCAAGCGAACTGCTGAGGTGCAGAATGGCTCCTTTGATCTGGAGGAGGCAGCTATCAAGGGCGTCCGCAGGGTCCTGAGTGGGAACGGGAAGAGCAGACGAACTGGGATGAGGCTGACCAGGAGCGGGGTTGTCAACAGCAGGAGTGGAGTTGACTGGAGGGATACGAGGCTCATCAACCGAAGCAGGTGGATCACAAAGAGGAAGATGAACAGCCCTGGCAGTCGCACCAGCGGACAGATCAGTCGGGAGAGCGTCAGGATCATTATCCAAATGTATCACAGTAGCAGCACCAGAAGTGATGATCGAGCGGTGAGAGGTTACATTATGAGTGGTAGACTTATAGAGGTTGTTGTGGGCTCTGCGCTGGTGTTTAGAGGAACCGGCGACACTTTTGAAAGGCCTGTAACACCATAAGCATTTAACAGAGGAGACCTCAGAGTTGTGAAAGGAAATTTCTCGGGGAGCAGCCGGATCGAAATTGGAGCGAACGGTTGGGGGCCACAGTGTTCGACGGATCAGCGATGGAGGTGTAATGCGCGACGGAAGTTCGCAGAGGACCATCAGGGTTGACATCAAGGAAGAGCAGACACTTCTTCTGGTGGAGGGTGAGGCCAGCCCTACTCTTACAAAGTCTGCCACACGCTGAGCAGGTAAGGTCCTTAGGATCCATCGAACGAAACAGAACACAAAACACAGAACGAGACCAGAGACAAAAGAGGTAGAGAACACCAAGAAAGAAACCTGTGGGGAACGTTGAATCGAGTTCAAACCAGGGTTACAATAAAGAGAAAGTGAGCTCGGTTAGTCCCTACTCTCACTCCCCTGGTACCGTCCCCAACAGGCTGAGAAAGGCAGGGTTTAAACCTGCAGAAAAAACAACAGCTAACGCAACTACACGGAGGGAAACAAGGACACCAAAGACAACCGGACGGACGAAAAGAGGACGCCTAAGAAAAGGGGTAGAAACACGCTAAGAAAAGGACGAGTACAGATAATCGTAAGGGGCAAGCGGTTGACCAATCTCCTCTGGCCGAAAAAGGCAGCAAAAGGGAAGGAGGACCAGCTACCAGGAACCAAAAAGAGGTTCCGGAGACCTGCTTCCTTCAAAGCCGAAACAGGCACGAAACACAGAGGAGAGAGACCAGACGCTTGCAGAGAAAAAAAAACTAACAGCTAAAAAACAAAAAGAACAGGAACAGAACCGGTTGAGTAGTCTGCTCACACTACGCCCGAAGGCCGAAAACAGGAGGGAGACCAGCAACCTTGACCAAAGAGGGCAAGGAGACCTGCTAACCTCACGAGGTCAGAAGGACCAAACAGGAGGAGCAGACTACCCACACCAGGAACAGACGGGAGTACAAGAATAAGAATGGCGAACACAAAAAGTAAAAATGAATTCCCTAAGCAGAAAAAGGTTTAATTAATAACTACTTAAAAATTAATAATAATTAATACCCCAAAAACAGGACAAATAGACCAGAGAAACAAAAAAAATCTAGTTCCTAAAACGCGCAATAATACAGGCCCTAATAAGTAGTATCGCCAAACATGCGATAAAAATAAACCACAGAAATGCAAAATAAACAAAGGTCAACACGCTTAATAATAGTGACCTACAGAGATGCTTAATAATAGTGACCTTGAGAAACAGAAGTAGATCCTAGGTAGGACCCACGAAAAAACAACAAGCGGACCACAAACGACCAAGGGGAAAGTAGAAACGGTCAAGGTAGGCCGCGGATGTCACCAATAATGAATATCACTGCAGGAACCACAAATAACGATTCCAGATCCGATGATGGCGTGATTCGCGTGATAAAGGATCCAAAGTTGCCGGAAGACGCAACAAGAGGACACAGCACCGGAACCAGTGGGCGGAGACGGAAACCAAGGGCACCACTGGAAAGCCCGTGTCAAATTCCACCAGTGCACCAAATTGCAGCCAAAGGGGAGGCCAAGAAACACCACTAAAGGCAAAAGAACAAACTGGTGGCCGGAGCTCCTGAATACACGACCTCTCTTGCCAAAGTTTGTTAAGAGAGTCATAGTTACTCCCGCTGTTTACTCGCGCTTCATTGAATTTCTTCACACATTGACAGTCTCATGGTGTGGCGTAACCACGTCAGCAAGCTGAGTGTATTGTTGCCTCGCAACACGAGAACACCGACAGTATCGTTGCATATCTTGACAGGAGACATCGAAGGATCAAAAAGCGACGTCGCTATGAACGCTATGCCGCCACAAGGCAGTTAGCCCTGTGGTAACTTTTCTGACACCTCTAGCTTCAAACTCCGAACAATCAAAAGGATCGATAGGCCACGCTTTCACAGTTTGTATTCGTACTGAAAATCAAAATCAAGTGAGCTTTTGCCCTTTTACTCTACGCGAGGTTTCCGTCCTCGCTGAGCTCACCTTGGGACACCTGCGTTACTGTTTGACAGATGTACCGCCCCAGTCAAACTCCCCGCCTGACACTTTCTTCAGAGGGGGTCGTGCCGCGGCGCGAGGCCGCGCACTTCAACACAACAATCGAGAGACTTGCGTCCCACTTCCCGCTTCACTGAATAAGTAAAGAAACGATAAAAGTAGTGGTATTTCAATGGCGCCGGAGCTCCCACCTATGCTACACCTCTCATGTCTCTTCACAAAGTCGGACTAGAGTCAAGGTCAACAGGGTCTTCTTTCCCCGCTGATTCTGCCAAGCCCGTTCCCTTGGCTGTGGTTTCGGTAGATAGTAGATAGGGACAGTAGGAATCTCGTTAATCCATTCATGCGTGTCACTAATTAGATGACGAGGCATTTGGCTATATAAATATTATATTTAAAGCCCATAGGCTCATTACAATGAGTCATGCATGGAATACAAACAGAATGACCGTAAATTAAAGGATACATGACACACCGGCAAGGTGGGGAACTGGTTGCGGAAAACGCAACACTCACAGAGGCATAAGAAACCCCACCTCGACCTAAAGATACGAAATGAGAACAGGACCAATCACAGTCCAACAGCGAGCAAAAAAACTAATGTAAAACATCAAGGGAGGAGAAACATTAAAAGATAACATAACACAGGGTGAAGAATCGTAAGGGGAGGAAGAAGACGGAGATAATCAGGTCGAACGAAAGAAAAGTTCAGCCGCTCTCGCCGACCCCACAAGCGCACACACACAGCAGTCACGCAAAACAATGCTCGTAAGAGCCAAATCCTTAACAACTGCTGTAAGTGACTGGGGAGCAAAGATGCCCCTAAAGGACACGACGAAGGGACAATGGGACACCCTGGCTATGCCGTGATAACGGCATTTAGAGAAGGCCAAAATCTCAGGGTTGGAGATGGCATACTTCCTGACCTTCTCCTCGAAAGCAAGAGCACTGTTGGTGTCTCCACACACCTGAACATCGACGACGTGAACTACAGAATCGGAGTAAACCACGAGATCAGGTTTGATGAAAGATCTCCCTACTGGAATATGAGGCTCCACATCGAACATCACATTGCTATCTCTAAAAAAAGAGGCTAGACGATCCACTATGCGATCGTGGCGATTAACCCGAGCGTCATGGGTTTTCGGGCACTTCTGCAAAATGTGAGCACCTCTGCCCGACCACCACGCGAAGTCCGGCACCTGGTTGGGATTGCGTTAAACCGGACGTGCGAACATTGAATCAACACACGAGAGAACAAGCGGGACGGGTCCCGGAAGAGAGAAACACTATTGGCATCAATATTCTGAAGAGCAGAGCCGTCTCGGGACTGAACAAGCGCTGACGTCCAAGCATGCTTGGCCTCGTTCTTGGTGAGGACTTCTTTCCCCTGGACCTTAACAAGCTTACGGGATATGGAGTGGACGGAACTGTCCATGATGGCATTACCAATACCCCGGAAGAACACTAGAGAAACTTCTGACTTAATCGTACACGATCGACTTGCACGTTCTTCCCCGATCTTAGATGTCTCATGCAAAGACACTGACACGATCGTATCAGACTTTGCATGACGATTATGAAATGTACGTCCTTATCAGATCGTGTCAGAAAATGTTCGTCGATCTACGATCGTGTCAGATTAAGAATGATCATGTCAGAAAATGTTCGTCAATCTACGTCGTTGACCTCACGTCGCCATGATAAGCGGAAATTCCTAATCAGAGTGAAATAAACTCAGTGAGAGATTCGAACTCTCATTCCGACTAATCATATCGACGTGAAGATCTACCGACACCACAAAAGAGTAGATTAAAAATCATACGTGACACCGCAAATGAACATTTTACGCATCATAACAACTGAGATAATTTCATGAAATTCACGATTTCATGTTCTTTGAAATAACAGTTCTTCATTCCTTTGAAGGCTATTTAGCCAGTACAGTTCGGTTGCTGCAGCTTGCTCAGCTATAATAGATGCCATCGTTTTGGCCACATTAAACCGTACTGCTAGGTCCTTAATGGACGAAGCCATCCTATGCATTTGTAAGGCTTGAAGTGCACACATCACATCAAAGTATTATGTTCAACAGGCATTTACTTACTGTAGCAATGAAAGGCTCACGATGTTGCTGTGACCAATTCCAATACCTCAGCGATATAGGCCAAAATCCCTCTTCATCAATTACCGCTCAATGGAGATCCGAACTGAAGAATAAACAAAATCATTAAATTATTTTTCATAATTGCCTCCTGAACATTAAATAGTTCACGGCCCTTCATAAATATCACAACTGATTTGCGTATTGCGCATGCTCTAAAGGAGTGCAAATACTAACGTTCGTAATATAATATACTCCACTGCAACTAATTTTCGAACTATGCGTAAGAAAGTGCGAAAGTAAATGAGTGGTGCCCCAGGAAAAAATGCATGCACTAATGCAATGAAATTTTCTGCTTGAGAATGTAAGGCCTAAGTAGGCACAATCTCATTCAAAGATATTTCAATTGATTTTCCAGCTAAAATGTGAGAGTAGGGTTTCAAGACATGAGGTTACTAACTAAAACAGAGTTGCTTGAGGATGGCAGACGGCGTCTGTTGAAAGCGCTCGCAAAGAACCTTGGTGGTTTTCCCTTTGCTTTGGGTTACATCGACCCTTGGGATGTCCTCCGAGACAACTAATGGAATTCCATGTCCCTTATTTACTCAATGAAGCATGCTATAAATCATGCTATGAAAATAGGTATGTATACTCATACCATACACGCAAAGCTTTCCTGAGAAAGATTATTTGTATGAAACACACGTAGGTTTTATATCATGAAATGAATGTCTGTTTAATATATGAAAATGGAGCATCAATGATATGGATACAGTAATATCATACGCAAAAGCATCATAATACATAAGTCCACATTTTTCATTTTTCATATATTCGATAACTACAAGTACACATGCATTAATTCATTCAATGTGTCATACTTTGATCTGAAATGGGACAAAAACAGAAACAGCTAGCATCTCCTGTAACTTCATGTTACATGCAAATCAACTGATATGGACAGAACATATAATGAGGGAGACATTGATCAAAAATATTATAAAATCAAATAATAACTATAATATCGCATGAATTGAATCACATTTATGGTATTCATATGTTATAACACAAGCGAACGACGTACCCATTTGATCTCAGATTGAAATTTTCGCATGTTGACTTAGAAGTCATCAATTTCAAAAATGTAAAATCAAAGCTTGAGGAAAGCGGACGGGACCATAAAACAAATATGTTCCTTAGCAGAATATAAAAAAAGAAAATTAAGTTAATCAATTAATAAATTCAGCATTGAAAAATCTACTTGTTAGCATTTTCTAATAAAGACAATCTTAGAAGAAGTTGCCACGAATTGAAAAGCATGAGTCATGGATGAGTGTGATGTAATTATTTCATTGTGAATAATTTTGAGATAATTATCTGACAATAGTAAATCAATTCCATAAGAAGGACACATAGCAAAACATTTTCCAACAAAATGATAAAATGGAATCACAGCGAACAGGAAGTATCGCAAAAAATGAATCGTCACTAACTCTGCAAAATAGCTATTAGGTATCAAACTTTCCTTGTCAGCGGAAGCTGATACATGTAATATTTACATGCTCTGTTTAAGAGCTTTTGCATCCTACACTTCCAACATACTAGAAAATGCCTCTATCTTGAAATTTGAAAGCTTAATGGAAAATAAAAATCTGTATATTTACCTAATAGAGATTACCAAACTAATTTCTAACTGTGTTTTGCACATGTAGACAAAAATATCAGATCACTAAAAACAAATAATACAAACCCTGGTGGAAAATTTATTGGCTTGATTTTTTAGCTTCGCACCTGATACAGAGTAAAGCCTAGTATAAAAGCTTTTCCTGGAATTTAAATTGCTGTTTACTTACACTAATATTTCCAACGAATTTTATTGAGAAAGGTCGACCTCCAGCAACTGATAAAAGATCAAGCTAACCAAATTTGTTAATGGTTTGAAGCGCATATCATAAGCAAAATCGCAGAGTTTCTGCATTTTCTTGCAACCTTGTTATTATCAAGGATTGCATGTATATTTCATCAACAGACCTTTAAACTCTTGTTTCCAACTTGCAATAGAACAACAATAAATTAACCTTAGATCAAATGTACTGATATTTTATCTTTAATAAGCAATGAATTAAATATTTTGTTTATCTGCTTCGGTTTACTAGAAGTGCGATTAATTCGAAAACGATGGCACATACAGGAACTTGTTAAGTGGGCAAAAGGGAATTCCTAATACAATACAGAGATAGGAAAAAAGTCGTGCGTATTTATGAGTCTCTTGTAAATTAGAAATGATTCAAATAAGATATTTACAATAACCAAAAAACAGTAAGTAGCTCTAAGTGCAAAGCTTAACTGTATTCTATTTATGTTTAACTACTTATTGGTATTTAGTTATTTCAAGTATCTGATTATAATCATTTCAAATTTATAAGGGACCCATAAATCCTTCGGCTGTATGTACACAGCATCATCAAACGAAGTGTAGCAACGACTTTCAGTATGAAAGATCTGAAAAACACGGACAACACATACATCAGAGTTTCATAAGAATCAGAATTATTGACGAATTCGTCATCTGCAAATAATGCATTATTTATTTGTTAGCGAAAAAGTTTCATAATACTAAATAAATGTCACCAAATACTAAAATAATTACTTCCAATAACCTAAGATAAAGATGGGTACCTCGTTCATCGAGAAGTCGAACAACAAACACAATGCAATGTGTGTATTCAACTTAAGTTATACTTGGTATTACCCATTGTCTGTCTAGATGACTGATAATCACCAGCATCATTGCATCTGGGTACAAAATGCATATGAAAACTTAATATAGAGAGAAATAAGAGACAGTTTTTGTTGAGAAGAAATATCATGAATTGGTTCTAGGTTAGACAACGCAGACTGAATGAAAGCTAAAAGTAATCTGAAATGTAATCACAGCAACATAGCAGATGATGTATCATTCATCGTAGTACTGTTAGAAACATTTAACAAATGCTTATTACATTGCGTTCTGCACTTCATGTTCATATACGCTATATTTATATTATCATTCATGACAATGTGACATATTATCTTAATACATATATAATCGACATTCATACCATTACATACTATGCTTCATGGCATATTAATGCATACGTAACCGAAGTTCATATTAATATAGATAAAACTACATGTATGTTACATCGCATGTTAATACACACGCTTGCGAAATTCATGCCAATACATACCGTGCTTCGTGGCATGTTAATTCATACCTATGCATAATATGTTATTATAAATGTTTCATAGTATGTTAGTACATACGCATGCGCTATTCATACCAATGCATGCTATGTTTCATAGCATGCTATTACATGCGCGTGCGTAATCATACTATTTCAAACTATGATTCATGCGGAATTATTTCTCTACGGGAGCATTTTGAAGCCTTTCCTGGGACATTTCTATCAAAACCAAGTTTCAGAAGCATTTTGACCAGCTATCAATGTGAAGTAAATAAATCAATGCTTATTAATGGACGCAGAACAAAAATTCCAGCTACTCAAAAAAGCAAGGCTATGGAGCAAACATCCAGTTTAAATACAAATTGAGCCAAATTATTTTACAATTAAAAATCTTTTATTAGTTGTCTTAGAATTCTGAACACGAAATTTCATTTAGACAAATATTCAGAAAACCTTTTTCGTAGCTAAGTTCGTATATTTCGTGAATGGAAAGATTCATAAATGTATTCGTGCATGTAGCTACACGCATCGTGAAGTTAAAACTAGCTGCTATCATATATTTCGGTGATGACAATTATTTTATTGCACAAATATATAATTTTCCCAGATACATATATAATTAGTTTGAGTCAAAACCTGTTTTTGCAGCCTGCACAAGTTTTACTAGTCATTAAACGTAGCTGAAACACAGGAGACTAAGATCATCCATCATGACTAATTAAATGATTTTTCAGCTGCACGCAGGGACATTTTTCTAGAGTTATGACTATAACTCCGATAAGTTTGGTAAAGCGCTGGTCAGACGTAAGACGTGTGCGGACGGTATCTACATTATATTGTTTGTGTGTGATTCTAGTAGAGTTGTTTTCAACCGCTTTAAGTATGTGCACTCGGTAGAATAAATCAACAGTTTCGTAGATATTACTAGCAATATCAAATCTTAAAATTTGCAGTCGACTCCCGTGTTTTCTAGTTGTGTGATTGATACTCGCATTACTCAAAACAGTTTCTTGCGTTGAAAAAACGGATAATTAGTATGAAAAAATGTATGTATCAAATAAAAACATAGCATGCAGACAATCTGGCAACCTTTAACTAACATGCGTTGTTTTGCAAAACAAAGATCATTTTCCAGCAGTCGTTTAAGCCCGAGTATTAAAGACGATAATACCAGTGACTAGAAAAATCGTGGAGTAAAACCAAAATGCTTCAAAAATAGCCCTCGATATAATGAAAGATCTATCGACAGTAAGTTGCGTAATAAAACAACAGCATACTATGAACGGAGGGAAGTGCCTTTCGTGAAGAACGTAGCTTATATTGTTGCAAATAGTGAGCCTGGGTTATTCATTGTAACTTGAGGCGGAAACCCAGTAAGGCTGATAGTAGCCAAGAAAACCAAAACGTCGTTTTGCTACTTAAAATCGCTTAGATCTTTCGACCGGCACTGCCGGCCATCATCAGAGGAACTCAAGAACACCAGTTCCTCTGATGATGGCCGGCAGTGCCGGTCGAAAGATCTAAGCGATTTTAAGTAGCAAAACGACGTTTTGGTTTTCTTGGCTACTATCAGCCTTACTGGGTTTCCGCTTCAAGTAGCTTATATTGTTCTCTTATAGGAATTAACCGACAAATAATCCTCAAACAAATGATTTTAAGTAGTGCAAGAAATGCTAAGGCACACAGCATGAATCCTTGATCTCGAGTAACAAAATTTGATACTCGTGACCAAGGTTACGCCGAAACGTGAGTGTACATACTCCCTTATAGTTTTATTTCGAATATAACGGTCGAGTCAAATGAGGTACTTTAACAGTGGATATATTATATTTCTTGTAGCACTTCGACCGATGACCGCCTTCAAAAACTTGTTCAAATAGATGCTTCGTTCATCATGAAATGGGTTTCTCCCGATTCACAGCTGTGCTACGCTACAATATAAGCAGAATATCTATATTACTATCTGTAACAATTAGGTGCTCAAGTTCATGAAGCAACATTACACGTGACACTATTTGCACGTTTTTTACACGTGAAACAGATTTTCTCAATTAAGTCATGCGTCCAATTGAAGCCGACACCTATAATGAATTGTATTATTAAAATAACATTTACTATGCACTACTACGAGCCAATAGTACAACTTCCGAATGTTAATAAACATATTTATTTGCTTCTTTTCAGATTAGTTTCAGAGAAGTGAAAATGATGATTGCAAGATTCTTAAATATCTATATCTATATAATAGTCACAATTATCATCGTTAACTTCAGACCATTGGAAAATGCGGTATACGTCTTCCCCATTTCGAATATATTCAAGTGATGTCAAAACATCAAGCGTTGAATGATAAATCGTCAGTTAATGCCACACTCGTGTTTTAGTCGTATTTCATTACACAGAACTATGGAGGTTATACTGATGTTGCTAGAAGCATTCTTTTAAGTTGCATTTAGACTGATATCCATTTATTCACAGCGTCCGGAATCTTGTCAATTGATTTGAGATGTTTAGACTGATGATCAAGTATAATTTACTTACAACTTTAAGGTAAAATTTCGTATCAGGCGAAACATATGTTGACTAACTTCCAAATTGCTGAGGAGAACTGTATTAACCATATATATGAAGTAAATAAAAAGTAGTAATTTTTTTCTAGTCTAGCGTTCCGGATTTCTTATTCATGGGATTTTGATATGATCAATGCAAACACAATTATTGCGCACTGCCACTTCTTACATCGGACGCATGTCTTATAAAATTGAGATGTAAAAAAGCCAAAAAAGCCTTGTGATACGACCGGTTAAACAGAGGGAAAACCAGTCTGATGATGAAGTCAATAGCTGGATGAAAATACACTACCAGACTATCAAAGTTGTTGACTAATAGAAATACTGGTTAAGAATTGGATAACTGCAAGCAAGATTTTGGTTCGATATGATCATTTGGTGTTCATAGAAAGAACACTTAATCAATAGTGGGGATAATACAACCAGTTGCGATTAGAAACTTAAGCTTCACACCTACATTCGCCAAAAATTATGAAACTTCTAAATAGCAGTTTTTGACATATAATGTGAAAGGAAAAAATCATACCAATCATTTCAACTATAAGAAAACAAGAAGCGATAATGAGAGTATTATACCATAGCAACGAATAAAGATCCCTTCTATAAAATCAAGATGCGAACTCCTCCGATAAATGACTCGTGACTCCCCACATAATAGGTAAATCACTTAATTTCGTATATAAAAGCTAGTTACTTGGAGTTCTCGAAATGAAACACTGCGTATAATAAATTGCACGAATGAATCTTTGTGGCATTATAGGGTTACGAAAAACAAAACAGAAAATCACTGAGGAGCACTGCTAATTCGTGCTTTTTTATACCCCTTGTCACGTATTCTTTGGTTCAAAGATCGCCGGACACTTTCCCAATCGTAGCTGTCGTACATTTTATTAAGAGAATCTGAAAAAAATGTGAAGCTATTAACGGCAAAAATATTATCGGGATGTCTAGTTATCATCTCTAGATAGAAGTACTCAATCTTGAATAAAAAACCCTTTACAGTAAAGATCTCCCTATCTGCTTGCATTCCCTAGAATATCAAATCATGAAGCAGATTAAAACGTGTTGCAATAAGCTCGTAGATATTTATAAAATTCCTCATAATGAACAAAATCAATCATCAAGACATGTGAAAGTTTTTGTGCTGAACAATATATTAACGATCGTCACTTAACGTGCAAGAGATAAAAATATGCTTAACACTATTTATGACCAGAGACATGCATGCGGTCGCTCGTCCGAACAGGCGGAAAATTTCGGGCCGATTACATCTCAGCTTTCATCTGTCGTCATAGAAGTTCATCGAAAATATCACTATGATCAAAATTGACATGAATCTCCTCACCCTTTATTTGATTCGTCACAGTTGATGAAATGACTTTATCGGGATTGGTGCTTTTGAGAGGCTCTACAATTTTCCCCATGACATCGTCCTCCTTTATTAATGTTGTCAGTATTTTCCAAGCCGCACTTCTTTCATCCAAGGCATGGATTTCGTCGACGTGCACTGTCTGTCCATTAAAATCAGTTAGCGTCTGTAATCATGACAATATAGCAACTGGCAAAATGGAATTTCTTAGCGTTAACTGAAAATATTGTTGTTAACTTACCAGGCTAGATTTTCTCCTCTTCGAAGCCATCACGTTTCCCTGAAAATAGTCAATTTGCATGTTGAGAATTCAACACGGGAATTTGTACCTCTCAGAGGTATTTTACATGATATACCGATGAATGCAATACTGATATATGTAAAGGACTACATTTACCGTCACGAATAGTTCCCTCACATGCATGGAAGCTTCCCGATTTGCCGGTTCATACTTTATTGCATTTATAAAATATACTAAGGACAAAAATACTTTTTCTTTGGTCAAGGGCGTACTTACTATGACAATCAATCAGGGTCTTCAACAGGGAATTCGTCTCTATCTGCTGATCGACCATGTTGTTCAATATCCTGATTAGGTCGCTCTTTTTAGACGCCTTTTTGGGATTGTTGATTGAACGAGGAAGATTTACTTCGTCATTTGATGTAGTCGGGGCTGAGGGCACTAATACTTCAGAGCTGACGCAAGGATGTGCGTGCTCTGAGTCGTCGTCCGGAGGGGGTGAAACTTGTGACGGTATGGCGATAGAGATATCCGCCTGGTCTTCTGCCTCTGCGGTTTCCTGAGCTTCCATGATCTCCTCCACACGCTGAACCAATGCGTCAGAGTTTACGCCTTCGTCTATCACCTCATCGAGAGTCTTCGAGATGTGGATCAGCTTTTCCATTGAGCCCCGTTCCACAAGGACAGCAGGAATCACCTGTCCTTGTACTTTAACTTTAACAAAATCCCGCTGAAAAGAATATTATATTCTTTGGCATTTGAAGCATGCAGAGGAACGTATGTTGCATAAAAACTGTATGTAAAATTGCTCATCTATGTTTATAATACAGAATTAAACCACGTCCTATTATGTGCCCTCTCACTCTCTAATGTTCAAGTAATTACTTACGCAATTATTCTAAATGATCTGAGACGCTCAAAGTTTGCTAAACGATGGACTTTACTTATAGCCATCATAAATGAAACAACTCAAGAATTTCATTCTAATATTTTACAGAGAAAGTATTCACTTGTTCAAGCATCTGGCTGTCATTGTATTTAAATTAATGCAGAAAACTGTCTTAAATTATGTCAGAGAATTGTCTTCTAATTAGTAAAACAGGAATAAACAATCTTATAGATTGTTGGAAACTACTATGGCTAAAACCATGATTTCTTACATTAATAATTAGCATGGCCTATTACTGCCCATCCATCCAGATGAAATTCATTTTTCCATCTCGGAAATCTGTTGATGTTGTTAGAATATGTGGTAACCTCACCTTCTGAAGCACCAATTTCTCAGCCATATCCATTAAGATGCAGGGATTTCCGATATAAATGGGATCACTATATGTCTTTGTGGAGGAATAGTAGAAGAGGAAATAGTCGTTACTACCTTCTAACCCCGGGAATACATGATAATAAGGCTTTCTACTTCTCGATTCCTCCATTATAAAGCTGAAAAAAAATTTGTAATTAAATCACAACCAATATATGAGCATGTGAACGCAACCAGAACCAGGGTCATAGCGTCGCAAAAGAAACGCTTTTGATAATGAGTTGGGAATCACAAATTGTACATTGCAAGTATCACAATAGATAAAATAGTAAATATATTATATATAGTACGCATATATGTGCATACTACTGAAATAGATATTGTACAGTAACCTCCTTACATGGTGCATCATCATGTTCTTAGCAAGCGGTCATTATCAGTATCTTATCAAATCAACTTGATTCAATCCTTCATCAAACAAAAGCGTAATGCATAAGATATCTCGAAGTGTGAAGAAAGCATGTTCCTCTTTCGGTCGCAGGCGAAAGCACATGAAACTAGCTCTGTCAACTAGTAGATTTTTGAAATATGTATAGATCAGTAACTGCTTTTTTCATTATTTGCGTTTCCGTCCTAAAAATTGTAGCATGTGATAAACTTTCATTTACCTTATAATCAGCATTAATGCCGATTCAGATTATTTCCACAAACTAACTGATCAAATTATATGTTGAACGTTTAAACCAAATGAAAGCATGTAGGAGACTGCAGGCTATTGTTTAGATGCACGAAGGGCATTGAAATCCGAGGAAAGTTTCCTATGCTTAAGTGAATTGACTTACATTCATTAACTAGCTTGAAACATTTTGGAACTGGTACTATTTCAGCCCTCCAAAAACGCATAAAACACAGCCAGACTCGATGCTCATGCTAAGTGGGCTTGCAATTACAGGCGCAAATAAGTCAGAATGAAGCAACTCGTCCGGGCCAGCATCTTTAGTTCTTCAGTTCTCGCATAAAACAAGCGACAGAGCAGCTGCAAGTCGTAGGAGCTTTCACCCATAAGATAAATTTTGAGGTTTCTCAACTGGTTCGAACCATTATGAAACAAATTCGTCGGGAACGAATTGAAAAGTGGCAAGTTAATGACACGAAACATTTATCTCAGAAGTCCATTGCGCCATTCGGTGGCTTCGTGTTTAAATTGAAAGTTGCAGCAGTAATTAATCTAAGACTGCTAACCTAAAGCCCTTGTGAATTGACACTTCAAATCACATTTTTATTTTAAAAGGCATTATTTACTTCATTCTTATGTGACAAGTAAACATGTAGTTTGGACGCATTTATCTTCCGGAAGAACCAAATGGGGCATTCTGTACTTGAAGCGCCATTTAATTTACAAAAATTCACTACTCCTATCCGGACTCTTTTCTTTCAAACCACCGCGTAGATTCAAAAGTAAGAACAATCAAAAGAGACATCGGCGCAATCGGGCAATTCGCAGACTAGCTAGTACCTGACAATCCATAATATACTGCTATTAGTTAATAATCCACACCTAAGTAAATATCAATTGTCGTGAGATCTGACATTACAAATCATATGATGCAATTTTAATAAATTCAAGAAAAAAATCGCCGAGAATCTATCGTCTCCGAAAAATATCTCAATTATCTCTGAAGACATTCGAAATATTTCAGCGGAGACACTCTATTTTCTGAGTGGCAACGCTGTTATAATTGCAGTATAAATATTTCAATGCGTTCATGTAGTGAAATCAACTGATGTACATGAAAAAAAGTAATAAGAAATCGCTCATCTACCAGTAATCTTTACATTTCAAAAGCTTCGTAATGACAGTTCTTCTTTCATTACTGAGAAAGTAATCGAACAAAATACACTTGCCTTTTACATTAACAGCAGGAACAACAGTTATATCACTCTCAATTACATCATAAAACGGGCAATATTTAACAAAAAGACGTTTCGTGTTGCTTGTTGTATCCGAAAAGAAGCTATCCACGAAATCTCGTACAACAATGAGTCGTAACAATTTCGCATATACAACACCATCTTTTTCAAAAAAAGATGAATTATTCCGAAATGGGTGCCACTCTCATCTTCGTAATAACAAACAGAGCTATCACTGGACGTTGTCTTAGAATACGTATTACTGTGATAAGTTTCGAAATTTATGACGCATCTATCTCTACTTAGGTATCGAAATCCACAACTTTCGTTGAAATGTTCGGGAAACACATTTCTGCATATGTCATGCTTTTGGATGAAAAAATAAAATGCTTTGTACAAGAAAAATTTTTCACCAATTTGCTTCGCATGATGACGGGTCCCTTTAATCATGTTTTTTAGGGTCTTCATATTCCGTTCTAGAGGAAACATGGAGCATGACCAAATAGGTCCAAAACGTTTTAAATCGTCACACATATGTTGAAGAAGATGCACATTAATAGTGTGCATAGTTTCTGGAAAAAAGGAGTAATATAAATTGAAAAAAATTGCCAGGAGTTCAGAGGCATCACGAATAACATCATCGTCAAGTTGCTGTAGATTACAGATCAGCAAAAAACATAGAAGGGAAAATGTGCACTGGGAAAGAGTTCGTGATTGTAAACCACCAGTCAGTGGAAAGAAACAATAGATGAAGAAGTTTCTGTATTCATGCGCTTTCCAAAAGCGAATATCGCTGATAGTTCTCAGTTTCGGGTACTTATAGGGAAAATTGATCTCACATATTAATTTGTCGATTGTCTCTGAAGATCGGCCCATGAAAAAAGGTGAGGAATGATATTTTCTATCAAAAAGCGCGGTAAATAACAATTTCAAAACTCCCTCGTAAACCATGTGCATGGAATCGAGTACAACACCGTCAGGAATCGTAATGAAGGATGATACAGAGCACTCTCCACGAACACCACATACTCGCTTCTTCGTTCTTTCTGCTGCACGACTGTATCTTCGGTAATCGGAAGCAGTTTTCAAAACGCTGATCTGAGGGGGGTACGTCCTTGATGTTCCACTACCTGATTTTGTCACCTTCCCTTTGTGCTGACATTTTGGACATCCATATTCTCCATTAAACTGCGTAATATTCAGAAGTGATGCCATGGCGGGTAGATCTGCAACACATGCACTAATCTGTATTCTGAAAGTCAGCATTTCGTTGCCTTGAGTCACCTGGACAGGTGATCCTGGCTCAAATCTGTCACGGATGGCAGATACAAGAGTGTTCCAGTCAGGCTTCGCACCCTTTGACACCCATAAACCGAGAAGTATTATGTTTTCTGTTTTTTGACGCTCATAGGGTGGAAGATTCAACAACAAAGCATGAACCGGCCACACTGACAACTGTGTTGTTTTAAAAAAGGAGCCGCCATCAGAACTCAGCAATAGATGGAGATCGCTTTCCCTGCGTTCTTGAAAATGATCTGAGAAAAGAATGTCTGACCGGTTATTCCTGATGTCGCGTCTCGATTGTATGATCTGAAGATGGGAAGTAGCGATCATCTTAACTTGTTCTATTACATTGATGAAGACCATGGATATCTCGTTTCTGAAAGAACACTGACAATTTCTTTCTTTGCATCGACGACAAATACTTATAATCTCCACCATCTGATTGACATCGAAGTAACGCTCCAACCGTTTCGACATTTTGACATATGACTCGAGGTTGACTTCCTTTATAGTTCCTGCAAATCGAAAGAATCAATGAACTGCGTGTGTGGGGAATCTATGTTGGGAAGAACGGAGTCACTTCCTACTTAAATACTATGTTTCACAAAAATTGCAGCACAGCAGGAAGCTACACCTCGTCAAAGTCTACATAATCCTAACTTAAGAAAGATTTAAATCCGTTTCAACTTTGGAATCACAGCCAAATTTTAAGACTGCAAAATGCGCATTAACATACAAAACTTTCATTCGAAAACAAATAGGCAATATGAATATATGATGCTACTTTGAAATGTCGCCCTAAGTCTCGAACATTTTCTTGAGCTGTGAGCACAAGAAATAAGTATTTGTAAAATAAGGAGTAAATCAGACAACACGCGAAGTGAATCAGATATAATAGCTAACCAAGGAAGAATTGAAGAGCTTGGCTGTCATCCTAGTTTATAGCTGTAAAATAAATTACCTTACCGTAAGTTACGGTAATTTATTCACGGTAAGTTACGGTAATTTATTTTTATAAATTACCCGGTAATTTATTTTTACAATTTTGTTGTAAAAACAGATGAAATTGAAAGTGCCATAGAAAAACTGACTTCTTGAAAATGAATTATTCCATTGTACATTAGCACGCACCTAAAATTTAAATAGGATAGCATTTTTTTTCTATATTATATATGATTTTTCATGTCATAGACTTTTGAATAGTCTATACTTATAATTTAGTAGAAACAACGCTTGTTGAATGATTTCAATAACCAAAAACGTTATACAGTATCACACATATTTCTGTTATCTTTATTGATATTTACTCTTTCGAAATTAGACCTCTAGATAGATAACAATTGTGGTGTAACGAATGACTTATGGAGTGGAATGATTCATTTCTTGGTCTATGTATTTCCTCAACCTCTGATACGTTTGACTACATGCTGTAGTCTGATATTTTCTTACGTAACATTCAGAAACAATTTTAAAATGTCTTCTACATGATTTTGGTTTCGTGATAAATACATGCATTGATAGTTATTTTCAGTTTTTAATTGATTACTTTTGTAATTGCGTGCTTTGTTATAACACATACGTCGTAGCTGTTGCGCGTCGTTTTCATACAATTCAGATTGTTTCGTCTCTATAGGGCCTATATACCCTCGACTCACTGAGATAATTTTGTAGAATTTTTTCAACTGTTCAATCACTCATAATTGATATCATGAACAAAAATATTTTTAGAAGCTCTTGTATAGATGAATATTGTTTTGTGATAACTACTTAAAGACATTTGTAGTGTATTGGTTATATTTAGTTTTTAATCACAAGTATTTTTGTAATTTTGCACTTGTTATTAAATAAATGAGTAGTTAACTCATATAATCCAGATCACACGCCTTCAGTTATTTGAATCGTCTTTTTTATACGACAGCCTGACTCTGAGCTATTTTTTGTGAACTCTGATCAGCTGTTCAATCTTTTAATTGATATTATGGTTATTCTTTTCTCAATTGAAAAAACATTTCTCTTTTTGTCATTAAAATTCTATTTGACAAAATTTAAGTTTTATCTTTTATTTATTTCATAGATGCCTGTGTATACATGTAAAAATACTGAAAAATACCGTATATTATTATTTGATATCAAAAAAATACAAGACAAACCTATGTGATAGTTCAGTACACAGGCTAACATAATTGATTCTTGCATATTGGCATAAATCTAGATGAAAAACAGGCCGATTATGTTTTCCTGAAGCTGGATGCACATGATCGTGTCGGAATTTATGGAAGAGAGAAACGTTGCCTTCAAAGTTGATAAGTGGCTCAATTATGCTATGATTGATTAAATTTAAGAATAGGAAACACATTCGTGTTGTCATAAAAATTCGAAACAATATTTCCGAAACAATAAATTACCGTAAGTTACCGCATAAATTACCGTAACTTACGGTAAGTTACCGTCCGCGGAATGTTACCGTAATTTATACAGCTTTATCCTAGTTAGATTTGGTGTTTCCTTCAATTTATATTTCATACGTGCGGACTATTATTGTTATTCAATTTTTAAGCGCAGGCATATGCATTTACTATTTCAACATCCTTCATGCATGTTTGCACATACACTTTCAGAACACATGACAAGCAATAGATCGGTTTTAATCATACATCATATGTAATAAATCCTCACATACAAACTCCGCCTTCTCCCTCGACTGCTATTCCGCATTAAGCGTCAACCTTAAATCATCGAGAAGCACGAATTGAACATATTATTAATTGTTCATTATTATTCATTATATTGTATATATATTAATATGTCATCTGAATTGATTTTATTTTTACTTGTTTCTATGCTAATCATGCTCTTCATTCACATTTCTTTGATTTCCATGATATGTCATTTAACAAACTTATCAGTAGATAGTACTACATGTATATAACCCTCTACTGCCTATCACAGCTCCCACCTTTCAGCGCTCGTCCTTATTATCTTATGCAGTCAAAATATAATAAGGTCAGTAATGCATGTCAATATCCGGTTAAAAATATAACAAAATACAGTAAACTTAAGGCATCAGTTGAAATCAAGTCTACAAATACTGCATAATCCAATAAATGAATGTGACTCTTTCCATTATAACTTACTTATAGTTCTAAGCAATGAGGTAACGGCTGACTTCGGGATTCTGTTTGTGAGCTGGGAGAAAATTATGCCAGCACTTGTCAGGAGAGCTTCATTGGGTTCCTCATCATCGTCAGCACCACCTATCGATATTCCTTCGTTTTCAATGGATGCATCGTCCGAGAGGTCAATATCCGACTCTTGACTGCCTTCAGAACCGAAACTTGCATCTTCCAATATATCATGAGCTTGAACAGGGTCCTCATAGTCAATGACCGGCAAAGATCGGACATCATCCTCACATTGCTCTTCATTCTGAATGGATGACTCATCTGTAGAAAGGATATCACTTATTTCACTACCCGACGAATTCATTTCAGAAGTTCCGCCTTCACTTTCTTGTGTAATGTGGAAGTTCCGAGAATCCATTGACAAGGAACCAAATGTAGGTGGATTGAATCTTCTTGATTTGAATGCAGTACTTTTCTTCTGGACAATGCGTCTCTTGTGAGGCATTGTGCTCAGATATCTACAATCAAAATAGAGTAGACATGGACATAGCAAATCTACTGTAAACATTAGATGCAAATATTTGTATGAAGCATATAATATATACCGGTACATTAGATAAAGCTTGATTTCTTTAGTTCTCGAGAATCCGTCGGATATTTTAAATGCGATGTTGCTTAATGAAAAATAATTGATGCACTATTATATCGAAAAACATGAGCCTATGCAAGTGACTATCTGCGAAGCAATCAAAGATAATGGATTTCACCTTAAGTAGAAGGGCTTACGCAGTAATTACTAACGTGCATATTATATCCCAATTCGTAGACCAGAAAGCGACTAGTGTTACCTCTTGATTGACAGAGAAACAAAGACCCATGCATTTAAATAACTTGCTACTACCAAGACAAGAATGTTCAATTCAATATTGGTTTTATATCCGTTTCCATTATATACTATCAACATAAACTCCGTTCATCTGATCATATAAGCATACTGTCATAAATGTACTACCTACTCAATCTCTTGAAGCTACAAGACAAGTCTGACACAAATTCATAGGAAAAATGTGAGATCATTCTAAACAAAACAGCAAGCTTATAAATCAGAGGAATTTACTCATTGATGTTAAAAAGCTTATGAATCAGAGGAATTTACTCATTGATGTTAAACTGTTCGTGAATTCCTTCAGAAAATTGGGACCAATAGTCAATATGACTGTCACCCAATTATAACCGGTAGACAATGTACACAATGCTCTTAAGTGTGAATATCATTGCTTTGATTTAAAAATCCGCTTTCTCATCTAAAACGACCTTCCTGTATTGGAATTTTGGGCTGCATTAACACTCTTAAGTGGAATTATCCATTACAATGGACAGTCGCTCTTTAACTCGTCAATTAGCCAATCTCATGAGGTAGGTAGCATTTCAAATAGCTTCACCCTATTGCGAGAAATCAAATTTCAAGATCATTAAATTTGAAAGTCATTCAAGTATTATCAAATCCTGAGTTAATACAGAAATTTTGAATTAAGGGAAACCGCAAACACCTGCTCGCCCTAAACTAAATGGGATGAAGAAAAAAGACAAGTTCGCACAAATATGAACTTCTAAAAATTTCGGTCACATGCCGTGCAAGAATTGAAAACTTGTGCTAGCGTGCTGAAGGGCAATAATAAAGTGGCCGCGTTTCAAAGTATTTTGCTTCTATTGCACACCAGTTTGTCCATGAACCAATACCTTCAAAGAAGTCTAGGCGACAAAAAGATTTCTGTATTTTAATCCATATTCTGAATTCAATTTATCAACCTTCATTAACATTAGGCAAAACAGCATCTGTATCATTCGAAGAATCAACAAAAGACCAAACATTTGCGTCTTACGATGATTGCAGGTCTTCATGGATTGTCGCTGATTTTAACAAGGCCTTCTATCTGCACCAGCATCGTCGTGACTCGTCAGAATTACTGCCACGAAAACACACCTTCAACATGCATGTGGACGATCTTGAACAGAAACCCAATAACCCTTCAATTGCCAACAGAAATCAAAATTGATAAGACTTCGTCATTTTTTATGTCCGTGAACTATTTTGAGATGAATATTGTGTCGCTGCAAACACTTAGTTTGCATCTTAAAAGCTTTACAATAAGCAGGGCTCGTAAATGCCGACAGAAAAAAAGACGGAAAAATTCAAGTACACTCTCACACGAGTGTGTGTTCTAAAAATAGTGTTTTCAGCAGTTGTATAACTGATTTTAACTATAATGTAATAAGGCTTCTTTCTCAAGGTCGAATATTAACAATTATAAAGATTGACCGTTTTATTTATGAACGTTCATCCAATGTTGGAAAGGGAACAAAAATTCTGTTAAATGCACTGGAATACAGATGTTTGCTATAAACATGGGATGGACCTACATAAAGAAATAAGTTGATATTTCCCCATATTGATTTTACATGATGTTCCAAAAACATTTTGATTGATGGCTTCAAACATATAACATACGTATACAAGGTGTGACAATTAAATACCCGGAATTATCAAATAACTTCTAAACAATCAGTCTTTTCACTCTGGTTCTTTGAACCTAGTTCAATGTTAGTTTATTGAATGAATAACCAGTGACAGTCATTTCAGATATCACTGTTGAATGGTTTGAATGCTTCTCATTTCAGACATACTTTAATCGTTTCCGCGGATTTCACATGTCAATGAACTGTGAAAGCGTCATGACTGACAACATCAAAGAGCAAAGAATTACCATCAAGCTTTGTGTTAAGCTGGGTAAAACGGCCACTGAGACGTTGAATTTGTTGACCCAGGTCTATGGTGACGAATCGTTAAAGAAAACAGCCGTGTTTTCTTGGCACAAGCGCTTCAAAGAAGGCAGAGAAGATGTTGATGACGATGAGCGACCAGGACGACCGGTGACCCATCGAACAGAGGAAATGGTTGACACTGTGCGGAATCTTATCAAATCTGATCGTCGTCTAACTGTGAGAATGATGGCCGATGAATTGAATCTTTCTCGAGAAACAGTTAGAAAGATCCTAACGGAAGATCTGCAGATGAGGAAGCTTTCTGCAAAGATGGTGCCAAAGGTTCTCACTGCAGAACAGAAGGAACGTTGTCTGGAGGTGTGCATGGACCTGTCAACACGATTTCAAGAAAACGAAGATCTTGTCTCGAGGATCGTTACCGGTGATGAGACGTGGTGCTACCAGTACGATCCGGAAACAAAGCGACAAAGCATGCAATGGTGTTCACCTGGATCTCCGAGACCAAGAAAAGCTCGAATGTCTCGGTCGAAAATCAAGACAATGCTCATCTGTTTTTTCGACAGCACAGGAATCGTCCATAAGGAATTCGTGGAGCAGGGAACAACCGTCAACCAACACAAGTACCTAGAGATTCTGAAAAGGCTCAGGGAAGCAGTACGCCGTAAACGCCCGTTACTTTGGTCCGAAGGATGGATCCTCCATCACGATAACGCTCCAGCACATGCAGCACTCAGTTCGGGAGTTTTTGGCAAGCAAGTCCATCACTCTTCTCGATCATCCTCCATACTCGCCAGACCTTGCGCCATGCGATTTTTGGCTGTTCCCAAAGCTTAAGTCTGCTTTGAAAGGCTCGCGGTTTGAAGATGTGGATGACATCCAAGACAGTGCAATTAGAATCTTGAATGCAATCCCAAGAGACGATTTCGTTCAATGCTTCGACCAATGGCAGCATCGTATGTCGAAGTGTATTGCTCAAGATGGACACTATTTTGAGAATTTTTAAATAATGAACGTTTTCATTTGTTCGTAATGACTAGGGCGGTTTTTTATTGACCTAAAAAATTACGAATTTTGACTTTATTTTCAAGTAAATTTTTACCTAAAATTTTGACTTGAATGTAAAATTTTTACCCTATCTTTTTACCTAATTCAGTTTTGTTTAACCAAAGAAAACATCATTTCAGACTCACAAGAAAACGTTACTTGTTTTAATTAAAGAAACACATTTTATTATTGAGCCCACAAATACAAAGTTCTTCCCGAAAAGAAGGAATGCCTCTTAAACAACGAGTTAATTGTTACTGGCGTTGTAATTCATTATTGCATAGTATTTAATGTTATGGGGAGAAAAGTTTTTGTTAAAACGCAGGAGATTTTTCAACTGGGAAAAGCTTCGTTCGGTCGCAGCTGTGGTTGATTGTGCACACAACAGAAGATTGTATTCAGTTGGTGAAATATCGTCACGTGCCAAGTTAACAATCTCCATGATATCATTCTTAGATAAACGCAAGTTTATATATGATTTGATTTCACGGGGATCAATTCCGAAATCCAGACTGCTTACGTCCTGTATTACCTGACGAATGTTGTAGTTGGTTTCTTCGCATCGCTCCATTCGATGATGCAGAGGTCTATACGTTGCCACATCCACACAAGTTGTTCAACAATTACTGTGCTGGAAACTGCAGATTTTGCACGACTTACAAGTAATCCATCATCCTCGAAACCAACACAATTTGTTTGACATCGGAAAAGTGGTCTGCATACCAAAAAGCCGCATTTAACCATGCTCCCCACCGGGTGACGACCGGCTTTGGTGGACTTCCTATCGATGCAAAAAGAAGACGGCGGTCACCATTTTTAATAGTGGCAGCCTTGATTGAGGAAATCAAACTGTCGACAGCCTCATACTTCGACTTCACAAGCAATGCACAGTTGTGCAACAGGTGCGCCATACGTTACATGAAATAATGATGGATACATAGACTTCAAAGTTTTGCCCGCAAGAGTCATATAACGAGCTGCATCAGATAGCAGTAAAAGGAAATTATTGCGATGAACATTTAAATCTTTAACAACATCATCAATAGCATGGTACACTGTTTGATGATTGATGCGTCCTTCTAGCTGTCTACAGTCATATAGATAAGTAACTTCAGGCTTTTCTAGAATTCCGACAAGAATGTTCATAAACTTCCGACCAGAAATTTCCGTTTCGTCCACCATAATAAATATTTTTTTCTCCATTTACATATCGAAGCAATTTCTGTTGTTCTAACTGAAAGAGTTTTGGCACATGTTGCCGACATGATGACTCAGATGGGCAGTGATGACCCATAAAATCAAATAGCTCCAATTTATGTAAAGGAATGTCAGCGGCTAAAAACGCTGTTGTTACATGCTTAGCCAGATCAGGTTTGAAGTTCAAGAAGGTCTGACCTTCATGCTTTGATGAGGTGGGTACTGATGATGAAGAGGTAATTCTTTGTAACTTCGTCGCAAGTTTGGCACTTTTACGATGACTGTCAATCATAAACTGTTTCGCGTATTTCACCGGGCATTCACAAAGCACACAGAAAAGTTCATTCCTTGGTGTTACTTTAAATTCTTGAGGATATTGGCAAGTAATTCTTTAGCACCTGGATGCATCACTTTCAGCTGTCTTGGGCATTTCGAACAATCGAAGATAGTCAGTGTCAGTTAACGTGCGTTGAAATCCTTGCGAGAATATTTGGTGTCCCAATAGCTTAGCTTTTTGTTTTGATTGAAAAGAGTTCGGGAAACCCAGATCTAAAAATAGCGCTTAGGAAGGCCAGGTGTCTAAAAATAGCGCCTGGGAAGACCAGATTCCTGAAAAATTTACTGTCTTATTTAAACTTTTTGACCTTATTTGACTACATTTGACCTTATTTTTACTCTATTGACTATATTGACTTATTTGATTATTTTGACCGTATTTTTACTTTGACTTTTTGACTTTATTGACCGCCCTAGTAATGACTTATTCTTTCATATTATTATACTCGTGGATTAAAGAAACTCGTTTTAAAAATGCTAGAATACTATTCCGGGTATTTAATTGTCGCACCTTGTATTAAATCATTACACCTTTTCAACTTCAAATTCGGAATAATCAACTTCAAATTCGGAATAGTCAAAATCAAATTCGGAATAGTCAAAATCAAATTCGGAATAGTCAATATCAATTTCGGAATAGTCAATATCAATTTCGGAATAGTCAATTTCAAATTCGGATAAGAAAAATGATTTTTATAACTAATATTTTCCCTTTAAAATGAAAACTATTAATTTTGAGGGTCAGTCAAACATGTTTCAAGCAAAAAGAATGCTCATCCTCAGTGACAGTAAGAAACATAGAACAATAAAATTTTACTTTATATACAGAAAGAAGGAAAGTGAACTACATTCCATCAGTTCATAGATCGCCGGTACATTTGTAGTTGTGGACCTTTGGTGAAAGTTTATAACCAGCAGTGCAGTCGGAAATCTTGGTGGCATTCAATGCCGGTAAATCTTTTCCTAAAGATTTTGAAAGACCTAAAATCTTCGGAGCAAATGTCAGCGGTAGCCTATTTTCGGCTAAGAAAGTGATAAGATTTGCCTGGACCCTCACAATCCTATCGCTAAGCGAGATGTGTTGTCCTAACGATACTGAAGAAGAGCCCGGAAGAATAACCATATTCGCTACTGATGCACTGATGTTCCGGTGTTTTTTTGGTATCACTGTGCTTCTCAAATTCCCTTTTCCCATTTAGCCCATTAGCCCATAAGACGGAAAAAGACGGAAAAGACGGAAAGGACGGAAATTTACGAGCCCTGAATAAGTGACGCACATGCAAGGACGTACTAACTTGCACTAAGTTGGGACGCATATACGCGTCATAGCCGTTAACGGGATTCTTCTTATCCAGTTCTATACGACTGACGTTTCTCAAGTCACAATTAACATTAAGTCTGAAGAAAAAGCAGAGCTTGAACATAGCACTCATAACATAATACGACCTCACAACATATAAAGAGGAACATGGCGTGTATTTGATACGTACGAGCGAAAAATATGCACTGAACATTCAAAAATATCAATTACTGCATGTGCGGAAAAAGGCTCACATGGACAGAAATTTATCAACGATAATGGGGAAAAAGAGAGCTACCTATGCGAGCGCAGAGCATAGGAAGTCAGAGAATGGTGACAAGTAAATAATAACATTCATTCATATTCATGTAAAGCAGCAGTTTCGAAAACATTGTACATATATTTTTCAATAAATACGCGACTCATCTCTCCCTCTTCTCACTCAAACGACATGATTGAGTGACAGCCATAACTCCAAAGAAAAACAGGCCTAGTCTTCGACTAAACAAATTACGAAATCAAAACTTAGCATTTGATAACTTTCTAAAATCTCGTACCTCAACCACACCAATCGTGTTTCTAGGATTATCAGACTTTTTTAAAAATGTGAAGCTGTCACTCTTGTGCCAGAAATCTGGTGCGCATCAGGCTAGTGACATGATAAATGTATTTCCCAAATTAAGTCTGGCATGTGGGACCACAAATATCAGCGATATGATGTTTGGAATAATTGAATGCTACATAAGGATGGTCATCCTGACCTGCCTGAAGAATAAAGGTTCAAGCATACTATCACTTTATAATCAATAGGCTACCTGTAGTTATGGCCAAATTTTAATTTTTACAATCAGAGAGAGAGCAGTCACTGCTAAATTCCGAATGTCATAGCGAGCTTATATGAGCGAAAGCCATTTCGTAGCTCTAATTCAGATTTACGCGACTCATCTCTCCCTCTTCTCACTCAAACGACATGATTGAGTGACAGCCATAACTCCAAAAATAATTGGCCTGAATTTGCTTTGCCCTTGTAGTACATGCATGGAGGCTTATTCTATGTATAGAAGTATTTTTGAAATAATTCTATCATCATGTCGTGTACTATCTTCAAATTATGAAGAAACGAGATGCAGGATAAGACCATCCATTCGTTCAGAAAATGTTCAACCCTACGATTCAGTGGCCAACATTTGGCAATTTTAACAACTACTTGTTCGCAAAAACGCAGAATTTCTAATCGCTAGATGAAAACCATGTTCTCACAACGTGACCCTGTCTGTTTGCCTCAACTTAGTTTTGAGAAATAGAAATAAAATGACATGCCAGCAGAATAACATTCTGTAGCAGTAGGTGTTCATAATGACAGCCCACGTACAGCCACAAGTAATATGGAACATGAATTACAAGATAAGCTTGTGCGATGAGTGTTCTGCTGTTGAAGCTTGAGCTTCTATATTTTTCTAAAAATTCATATACTACATGCAAATTTGGGGCCTGCTATTATGGGCAGTGGAAATTCATATTTTAGGAGCCAACGACGGAAATAAAGCACAATGCAAATAATAGGACTCTAGAGCCTCCCTGAAGATCGATTTTTGAACTCAAGAGCTTCAGCTTAAAATCAAACCCTTAAGCCGACACACCATTTCACATGTCAAAAACATCTATGAAAATTTTGAATAGTGTGTTGTCCAATTAAACACATTAATACATTAATATTACATTAATAGGCAAGCTCTCAACACCAAATTTTCAGTGAGACCGCGCAGAAACGTATTTATAAGTACGACATAGCTGACTACAAAGAACTCAACGGAAGAATGCAAAGTTAAACAAATACCCTAATGGAAATTCCTAGAAAGAAATAGTCCATTGAAAGTCCAAGGTTCAATAAAATAAAAAACTAGAAAATGTATATCCACTTTCTTGCCAGGAGTATGCATAATACTAATGGTGAGGCAAGAAAACAAATAACCCAAGATAGAAACTATATCCAAACACGACATACTGACCGAAAGAACGAAATAAAAGAAATGAATTTATGATGGCATGGACCTACATGCTACTTTAACAACTGAAACCACATAAAACCAGCCACGCATGAGATCATAAAAAAATCTATCGTTAATGTTAAAACGTGACGTTAAGTACTACTTCACTGCATGAGTTTGATAATATTAGAGCCACCATGGAGCTCATTTTACAATTTGGCAAAGTGGCTTTTACATCTTGTAAGTAGTTAATGAAGCAAATCTGTCTAACACGGCTTATCTAGACAGTTCCACAACTCAGAAAATAGTTCACAAATTGAAATTTCCAAAATGTCAGTTAGTAGACAAACAAATGGTCAAATCAGTTTTTTCTGTCAGAGTTCAGTTTACTGTGGAAAATCATGTTAACTTTTAAAATAGTAGAGTATGCTGCTTTGTCGCTTCATTTAGTACCCAATTGAAATTCTCTAAATTGCTAGAACTTCAGCTGATGTCATGCAATCACAGCTATCTGAAGAGTGTTAGGTGTAGAGGTTTATGAAATTGGACTGTATTTCCAAATGGAATAAGTTTTAGTGAGTGATGTGTTTGATAGAACCCAACAAAAATTGTAGCTTCATGTCTACCTTGTGTAGGACTCCATATTGACATATGCAAAGAGGATGGATATCATACACCCGTAGCGGAAGCTAGTGTGATCTTTGTGTATGACAGCGCGCTGGCTAAAGTGGCATATCTATTCATTTCAGTCATAATTATGTCACTAATAGAAACAACTTGCAGAAAACTTGACCAAAGCGGATTACTTACTCTTTCAGGCACTCCATTCTCTCTTTCTGAAAGACGAATATTCATTGTTTCAAATGTAAAACAAGCACTGGTCGTGCAAGACCATGATGCGGTCGCTCATTATGTCAAAAGACTAGAACCTCAATGAATGGTAGAAGTGTTGGCTCAAAGTGGTTTAAAAACAAATCAGTTACTTCATGCACATAGACTGAATAAAACACAATGAAAGAATTTGTTTAAATGGGTATTCTATAACAACACATACAGCTCCACATTTAAAGTTCTCAGCTGTGGAAAATCCAACATGACCAATTCGGCATCAAGAAGTAAATGATGCACGTGGAAAATGTAGAACTATATTGATCAAAGTTGAATGTAGATGCAATGAATAAATATAATTTCATCAATTAAAATTGGGAATATTTTAACTTTTCATAAATACCTGGAATTATCTTTGTTTATAAATATAATTTAGATCACTGTAAATTTCTTCAGTGAAAATGTGTCAAGTTTGCATCATCAGGAAGTGCATGCAGCATATGACAAAAAGGGAATGAGGCATGATTGTTGAAATATGTGGATTCCCATGGCCGCTCCAATGCAATGTTAAATTATATACATTGCATTTATATTCCGCATATTGCATGTCACTGTGCGTACCACTAATATACAGTATTTTAAAGTCACCATGCCCGACTGTTTTTTTGAAGATCATTTAGAGCGTAGAGTGGCACATTCTTGCAAAGACAGACAGTTAGAGGGTGAAAGTTTTCACGGCCTCGGGTCTTTAAACGGCTGCATGAAACTGGCCTCTTCTAACTATTGCATGGGGTCAGATAATGGTAACAACGAATTATTTCCATAAACTTATCATACGAAAGATTCTCGTTTTTTGAATATTGCCAATAATTGGTCTAGAGGAAACAAGCATTGTAAAAATTGGCATAAATGCTGCCATCGATGTTAGGGAAGCATGAGAGTTAGCGCATATCTTGGAAACATTTGTCTCTGTAATACTCAGCGGTTGATAATGAACTCACACCACGCAGTTAAGCCATGGAATACCATTAACTTCGATAAATGTTTCGAAGGTCATAACGTCATCTAAGCATGACTTTCCTGACACGATTCTACATGTCTTAACGTGTCATGCGAAGAAATGCACAAAGACGTACGATCGGACATGATCGGACACGATCGGACATGTTGCGTCAGATCTTTTGTCATATACGATCGTAGATGTCTTTTCATAGTATGACTGACACGATCTTGCTTAACTCTGATCGGACATGACTTTGCACGATCGTGTCAGACTTTGAAAGTCTTTGCAAGACGTTTCCTCTAGTGAAGGCAGAGGGACTCTCTTTGAGTTTGGTGAACCGTTTCCTACGAAGAAGGGGGATCCAAGAGGTGAGAGCTGGAATGCCCAGACCACCGTTCGCCACCCTAGCATGAAGGGCTCCAAGAGGGAGATCATCTGGCAACCTGAGCCACTCTCTCACTTTCTGTCTGATCAGAAGATCTAACGATTACAATAACGACTTTGACACTGCTTCAAACACAAGTGGATACAAAAACCTCGGGATCAGATAGTCCTTTAGGATCACAAGCTTCTGAGAAACTCCCAAGAAAGACTTATCTACATTGTGAAGACATAGTTTAAATTTCTCCAGGATTTCACCGGAAGCAATACCATTCGCATTGATCGAAATGCCGAGATATTTGAATTTCTCGGTGATCTTCAACGAACGCAGAGACCCAAACGACAAAGGAAGAGCATCAGTGATAAGACGATTACGTTCCTTGCAAATCACAAAAGATTTCTGTACATTGACCAGCAGACCTGATTTACCCGCCTGAAGGGCAAACGCTTCCAGTTTGTTGATGAGTTCACTGCGGTTCCTAGTCACAAGGAAGGCGTCATCTGCGTAGGCTAAGTAGCCGACGGACTCGCTCAAAACCGGGATTGTGAGGTCTGAGCAGGAAGAATGCAGAACCTCTTCCATAACAGCGTTAAACAGCAGGGGCGACAAGGGGTCCCCCTGACGGACACCTCTGGCAGGTTGTATGATCTCACCAGCACACATAATCTTGGAATTCTTATAAATGAAGGTGATGTAATTCGAAATCACGGGCGGGAAACCAACATTAATAGCTGCACGAAAGATATAATCGTGGGAGACCATGTCGAAGGCTTTCTGAATATCGACACAAGCAGCAGCCATACCAACGCCGGTGGAACCGGACACCTCCAGAATGCGATGCAGGAGGGAAGACGCTTCTAAAATTCCATCGCGGGACTGGAAAGCAAATTGGAAGCGTGACAAGCTGATATGATGAGAAAGCCTGGTAGCCAGAATGCGATGAAAAGCACGGATGATGATGGACGTCACCGTAATCGGCCTGAACTCAGAGGGCAGCCAACAAGCAGAGGCAGAAGACGGCCAATCCGGAGGCGCCCCAACTGAGGGCCAAAGCAGCCGTGATCTTATCCGGCCCTGCTGAGGACCCCACACAAGACATAACAGCCGAGGCAACTTCATTTTCAGACACAGGCTTAGCAAGATCCCAGTTTAACTTCTCATTTGAAGTAGGACGGAGGTCGGGCACAGAAGAGGTGGTGAACAGCCGCGACCAGAAGGAATGCATGCCCACGGGGAACCTGCCATGGCTCGACACACGATGACCGTCGATTGCCATCCGAGCCGCATCACTACGCTTACGGTGCCACAAATCACGAATAGCCTTCAAAGCTCTGGAATCGGCCTCGCGCTTATTGATAGGCCTAGGAAGAGAAGATTTGACCCTGTTCGACCAGGTGACGGGGTAGTTGGTACTGAACCAACGGTCAATGACAGGGGCGGAAGAGGAACCATTCGTAATAGCAGAGTTGACGTCGCTACAAAGGTGAAAAATGGGGGAATCACGTTGCAGCCTACTGAAACAGTTGGTGATGGCCCTCTTCAAGGAAACCGAAACATCTTCAATGTCGACAGAATCACTCATGGTGCTGACCACGTTGCTAATGGAGGCAACCGGGCTACTCGTAGGAGACTCACTATTAACATCAGGGAGGGGGCCAGCAACAGAGATCGGGTTGGACGCCACACTCATAGCCGAAGGATCCGGGGAAGAGCTCAGATTAACCACCGAAGCAGTCACATTGGAGATGGCGGAAACCGCGGACGAAACTTGGCAGGAAGAACTTAGAGCCTGCTGGTATAACGAAGGATGCGTCCTTCTCTGATGCTGGGAGCAGCCCATGACGGTGTTAAAGGAACGTTTGCACCAAGCACAGGAGGCCTGCACAACTTTACCGTCAACCATAGACGTGAATATCCTCGGAGCATGGGGGTCAAAGGAGGAGAGGATGGAGTCATCTACACGATTCGACTCGTCATTAACCCTGGTGAAGTGCTTCGGCGCATTAGCCGGACCAGCCGGATTGCCGTCCAGGAAGAGACCACATTTCTTCTGATGCAGGGTAAGGCCCGCCCTACTCTTGCACACTCTTCCGCATGCCAAGCACTTGAAAACTTTACCGTCCATAGCCGTAATACAAAATGAAAGAGAGGCTCCTCCAGCAACCGAAAACGCAAACGAAAAGAAGGAGGACCAGCCTCCTTCGAGCACGAATTAGCGAAATGGAGGAAACTCTGCCGGCGCAGGACGCCAAAGAAGGACACCACAATACAGAGGAAAAACCACTGGAGACTCCGAGAGACCGACGAATCACGAACGACCCTAGACGCAACAAAGAAGACCAGAGACGAATCGAGTTAAAACCAGGGTTACGAGGAAAGAAAGTGAGCTGGGTTAATCCCTACTCTCACTCCCCTGGTACCGCTCCCAACAGGCGAAGACAGGCAGAATTAAATCTGCAGAGGAACACGAAAGACCAGAGACAACAGATCCTCTACACAGCTCAATAATACAACACCAAGACAGTAGTATGTCACGGAGATGACGCAAAATAAACTATAGAATTGAAAAAAAGTAGATCCTATACAATGCTCTTTAATACGAAAAACACAGTAGTCTGTCAAACTAATGACGGAAAACAAGTTACAGAGCAAAGAAAGGCCTGCGCAACAATATCGGCCTTGATCAAAGGTCCAATAATATCGACCTTGAGAGTCCCGCTTGTAGATCCAGTGAAGGACCCACAAAAACGGAACCCAACACCAAAGAGAAGATAGAAGTAGGATAATGCACCACGAGGCACTCACTAACACGGCAGGCCCACAGGAACAACAGTCTCCGCAAGAACGTCCAAGGTCACGGGGGATGGCGTGAGTCGACCGCACCAGCTGCACGAATACACTCAGGAGAAGGAACCACGAATTCCGGAGGATCCAACGCGTACCCGACTAAGCCGATGGTACCAGCAGCTTCACAAGAGAGTCATAGTTACTCCCGCTGTTTACTCGCGCTTCATTGAATTTCTTCACACATTGACATCCAGAGAGAGCAGAAATCACATGTCAACACCGACCAACGGTTATCATAGTGCTTTGTTTTAATGAGACAGTCGGATTCCTCTGGTCCGTGCCAGTTCTGAATTGTATTGGGACAAAGAGAAGGAACGGGTGGGATGTCCTCCCCACTTAGAATGGAAGTAAAAGAATCAGCAACGGTCAAGAGAAGATTAGTGGAAGAAGAGGCTCTCACTTCCTCAATAACATCATGGGAGGAGGTAAGATTCGAAGTTGTCTGCTCTTCATCAACTGTACACTGCAACGACGCATCACTCGGGTAGGGCACCACACGTTCAACACGCCCCATGGGAATCTCAGGGATTGGCCACCCCTTCTTCCGGACATACGTTATACGCCCGGTCACCCCAGTGACAGTCGGACCAAACTCTTCAGAGAGGATTGCGAAAACCTCAGGTTTCCTAAGGTGACCGAGCTCATGAAACCTCCTCCACAACAACCTATCCTCATCATCAGACCAAGCGGTTCTGGCCCGCTTGAAGAAACGATAAAAGTAGTGGTATTTCAATGGCGCCGGAGCTCCCACCTATGCTACACCTCTCATGTCTCTTCACAAAGTCGGACTAGAGTCAAGGTCAACAGGGTCTTCTTTCCCCGCTGATTCTGCCAAGTCCGTTCCCTTGGCTGTGGTTTCGGTAGATAGTAGATAGGGACAGTAGGAATCTCGTTAATCCATTCATGCGCGTCACTAATTAGATGACGAGGCATTTGGCTATATAGGATTTATTTTTTGCCCTTAGGCGCATGACAGAAAGTACATGCATGAACATTGAACAATACAAAACTCGAGAAGAAACACGTACAACCCGGTACAGCTGGGACTGAAACCAAAAAGGTCCAAGCGAAAAAGTACAATTTATAGGCTTCCCAGCCACACTACCCGCACCGCAAGAGCGGGATACCAAAACGGGGGGCCAAGACGACCACACGACGCCCAAAAAAGAGATGAAAAAGCAGAAACGAAACAAGGAACCACCAAAGAAGAAAGCACAAGCTTTGGCGGACCCAGACAAAGCCAATACGCAACAATCACTCAAGTCTCTGCTACTGAGACCCAGCTCTAAGAAACGGACTTCCGTCCGTTTGAAGAAGACGCCCCTGAAAGACAACACGAAGGGGGCGTGCACAATGGAGGTGCGTTTCGTGCGAAACGCACACTCCGCAAACTGAATAATCCAAGGATCATGCTTGGAGTATTTCGCAACTTTCTCATCAAAGGCCATGTCAGCGTTCTCATCTCCACAGACCTGCACGTCGATGACAAACAGGCGTTTGTCCTTCACAGCCAAAATGTCTGGCTGGATGAAGGACCGGTCAATGGGGATGGCAGGCTCGAGACGGCAAGAGAACTTTACCTTCAAGAAAACCAGACACCCTCATCATAATACTATTGTGTCTGGACACACGGCAGCTGTGGGTGACAGGGCACTTTTGTATTATATGCGCCGAGGATTCAAGAGGGTCACCGCAGCGCCGACACTTGACGTCGTCCCTACGACCACCTCTGGAGGCACGGGCTCTGGATGGGATGGCGTTTTAACGCACGTGGAGCGCACCTATCAGGATACGAGGAAACACTCGACTCGTGTCCTGGAGGAACCTGGTGGATGGTCGGGAGATGTTCTTAAGGTGGCGACCATCTCTAGACTGCACCAGGGCAGTCGTCCAGGCCTTGTCAGACTGAGCCTGACCAGGCTCCACCACAGTCTTCTTGACATACACAGCCTTACGCTCCAAAGCACAAAGGGATGAACTGGACACTGCTTGTCCCAACGCCTGCATCGCACCGAACGGGCTGATGTTAAGTTTGGCAAACCGCCGCCTCCTCAACAGGGGAATCCAATTGAGGAAAGAGGGGATGCCAAGCCCGCCAGTACGAACAGGCGCGTGGAACGCTCCAAGGGGAAGGTCTTCAGGTAACCGAAGCCATCGCCGGATGTTATGGCGAATGGCGGTGTCAATCCTCCTGAGGACCTGCCTGGAAACCCTCTCAAAGAAGAGAGGGTGTAGGAGCCGCGGAATGAGGAAGTCCATGAGAACAAACAACTTCTGACTAACTTTGAACTTGACAGCGTCAAGTCTCGCCAACAGGGTCCGGCACTGGCCGTCAGCTTTGGTTTCAGCGATCCCTTCAGGAGTAAATCGGACAACCCCGTCGGAGCAACCGAAACTCCCCAGAGCTATGACTGAAGGTGGGGCTGGCTGTCTCATGTTGGCGGAACGTACTGCTAGAGATAACAAACGACTTCTCATTGTTAACCTGAAGACCAAGCGCAGCGGCTGAGGTGGTGAAAGCATCCACCTTTGTCTTCAGGCCATCCTCGTTGCTAGCGAACAGGAAGACATCATCAGCGTAAGCAAGATAATGTACTCCCTGTCCGAGGATGTTCACGTGCTGCTCAGGGCAGGCGCCCCGGATGATCCGAGCCATAACCAGATTGAACAGGATGGGGCTTAAAGGATCACTCTGGCGGACGCCGCGAGTTGGATGGACAAACTCGCGCACGACACGAGAGCTGGCGTTCTGATAAACGAACTGCAGGTAACTCACGAGATGCTGGGGGATACCGGCCTCCGTCGCACAGGCAAGGATGGCGCCTACCGACAGAGTCAAAGGCCTTCCTCAGGTCGATTCCTGCCGCGGCGATGGGAAACCCATCAGCCCGCGACTTGCTGAGGATGACATGCAGCAGGGAAACGGCCATCCCGCGCTTGAAAGGCAAATTGGTTGCCTAGGAGACCGACACTGGCCGACAGGCGGGACGCGAGCACACGGTGGTACAGCCGCAGCACCAGAGAAGCGATGGTGATAGGCCGGAACTGGGAGGGCGCCTTGGTGTCAACACACTTAGGCAGGAAAGTTACTCTGGAATGATGAAACGACGCAGGCACTCTACCCTCAAGCAGAAAGATATTGAAGAGCATGCAGACCCCCTCAACCGACCAGGAGGTGAGTATCCCAACATCAATCTTATCGGGACCTGCAGCCGACCGGCCATTAACTCTGATGGCGGCTTTGACTTCATCACAAGAGATGGGCTGCATGAGGTCGACAATCATTTTGACTGATCCCGTGGGAGGATCATCGGGGACAGAGAACATCTTACCCCAGAAGTCGTCCATGCCTGGAGGAAGAACAGACTTCCCAAGGGTTCCCGTTTGGCCATCGAGAATGGCGCGGGCCGCATCTTTGCGCTTCTTGATCCAGAGTTCTTGAAGCTGGGTGTAAAGCCTAGACTGAGCTTCCCGTCTGCTCTTTGCCCGAGGCAACTCAGATCCCTTCTGAGGGGCCCAACTGGCAGGGTGATGCTTGTCGAACCACGGGTCTAGCACCCGGGACACCAAACATCCCGAAAGGAGCTCCTTTCCCACTAACGAGGCCATCTCCGCTAGCGGAGAAGTAGCGGGAATGCGATCAGCACACTCACGAACCCGACCCCGGATGGGAACGAACGGGTCGTTGACCTCACCAGGCGTGGAAGAAGGACAGGAGGGGGGAGGCAACACTACAGCGGGCCTAACGGAAGAGGTGTTCACGTTAGGCGCCCTCGGCGGAGGTTCCTGGTGAGAAACACGAGAGCGAGTGGATGGACCGTTCGCTGCAACCGAGTGCCCACTACCCCTAGCTGTGCGACGGGAGTGCTAGTCCGAGGGGGCGCTGGTGGCCGTCGCATACAAGTCGGGATGGGTCAAGCGCTGATGTTGCGAGCACCCGATCACCGACATGAAAGACCGATGACACCAGTTGCAAGTGGCTTGGGAGACTTTACCACTGGCAAACTCCAGTGTCATGCGGTCATCCCCTGGATTCACAGTCGCACTAACCGACGCATCCACGAGGTTGCTGGGGTCCGAGGTCCTGGTGAAATGCAGAGAAGCATTACTTGGACCACCAGCATGCGCATCCAGAAAAAGCGCACACTTGCGCTGGTGTAGAGTGAGACCAGCTCTACTCTTACACACCTTAGCGCACGCATCACAGGGAAACATACTGAACAGACCCCGAATAGACAATGTAGGCAGGAGCCACATCAAGACGAAAAACCATCGGCCGGTCCAGAGCAGATAACCCAAGGTCCACTCTCTAAGAGACGTTAGGGGCAGGGTGAGACCAGCTGCTCGCACAAGGCGGGAGACCTGCTCACCCGGGGAAGGGGGAGAAAGAGGCGGACTTTGAGTTAACCCTCGACGAAAGCACCAGTTAACACACTACATGTACTCACTGAAAAAGGACAAAGAATATACATAGTGTCCAGCAAAAGAATGTCACAACGGGGTTCGACCCCTGGTCCACCAGCTCACCAGCCAGACGCGCTAACACATGCGCCACAGCACCGATGTCCACCAGTTAGTGAGATATCACGGAAGACAAGAGAACCCGCGCACGCATGTGACGTCACTCCGTCATAGATTGTTCATCGTCGGCATCACACTACGCACGAATAATGAATGCTCCCACGAGGCTGAAACCAGCACCAAACGATGCAGGATGGTCGAAAACTTTTATAATCTGCAGCTTCCAGGTGTCGAGGAGGCAACTTAGGGCCTGAAGAGCAGGATAAAGGCGAAGGATCTATGTGGTGACCTTCAAAAATGGCACCATCACAAAAACATTGCCAAAGAAGGCCGGGAGTAGGCTCAAAAGACGCAAAATAGTCGACTTTATTTAGACGACCACACTTCCACCAGGCTCCAACTCGATCCAGACTCCACAGAGGCGAAAAACCAGACGGGATCTATAAATAGGGGAAAATCGCCCCTACCGAGGAACCACTTGACGAAAGTTGGGAAGTAGCTAGTCCAAACGAACCAGCTCGTCGAGACGCGTCGAATGATATATGGTATAACCCACACGGAGGCCTAGAAAGGCCAGGAGAGCAGGAAAACACGGCGAAGGATCTATGTCGCGACCTTGAAAAATGGCACCATCACAAAAAAATGTTGCCGGCGAGGGTCGGGAGTAGGCTCAAACGACGCGGAATAGTCGACTTTATTTAGACGAACACATTCCCACCAGGCTCCAACGCGATCCAGACTCACCAGAGGTAAAAAACTGGTCAGGATCTATAATTTGGGGAAAATCGCCCCTGCTGAGGAACCACATGACGAAAAGAGGGAAGTAGATAGTCCAAAAGAACCAGCTCGTCGAGACGCGTCGAATGGTATATAGTATAACCCACACGGAGGCCTGTGAAGGGAGCTGAGGCCGTTTTACTCTACCAGAGTACGGAGCGCACACAAAATACGACCGCACACGTCGGCAGTCATTTAAGAGAGTCATAGTTACTCCCGCTGTTTACTCGCGCTTCATTGAATTTCTTCACACATTGACATCCAGAGCACTGAGCAGAAATCACATGTCAAGACCGACCAACGGCCATCATAATGCTTTGTTTTAATGAGACAGTCGGATTCCTCTGGTCCGTGGCAGTTCTGAATTGACCGTTTCTCGCCAGATGAAGCCTAGGGCCCATTGGTGCATGTACATGTGTACTCGTACATGTGGCTGTACATGTACACAAATACATGTAATTTCTCCAAAATTGCCCTATCGTCACCAAATGTTAGGAGCGTGTTCAGGACCTCCTACCCATTCCATTCCATCATATTAGGCCAGTATTCAATAACAACTCATTCTTGATTCTCCCGAACACAAACACTTTCTCGGACGTCGCTATGAACGCTATGCCGCCACAAGCCAGTTAGCCCTGTGGTAACGTTTCTAACACCTCTTGCTTCAAACTCCGAACAATCAAAAGGATCGATAGGCCACGCTTTCACAGTTTGTATTCGTACTGAAAATCAAAATCAAGTGAGCTTTTGCCCTTTTACTCTACGCGAGGTTTCCGTCCTCGCTGAGCTCACCTTGGGACACCTGCGTTACTGTTTGACAGATGTACCGCCCCAGTCAAACTCCCCGCCTGACACTTTCTTCAGAGGGGGTCGTGCCGCGGCGCGAGGCCGCGCACTTCAACACAACAATCGAGAGACTTGCGTCCCACTTCCCGCTTCACTGAATAAGTAAAGAAACGATAAAAGTAGTGGTATTTCAATGGCGCCGGAGCTCCCACCTATGCTACACCTCTCATGTCTCTTCACAAAGTCGGACTAGAGTCAAAGTCACCAGGGTCTTCTTTCCCCGCTGATTCTGCCAAGCCCGTTCCCTTGGCTGTGGTTTCGCTAGATAGTAGATAGGGACAGTAGGAATCTCGTTAATCCATTCATGCGCGTCACTAATTAGATGACGAGGCATTTGGCTATATAAGAGTTTATTGATAAGCCCTTAGGCTCAAACACATTACAACATGCATTAAAACATAAAAGTCATAGTAAACTTGAAGAAATACATGTAGCAACGTTGCGACAGGCGAACATAGGCAACAGAGTGCGAGGTGTAGGTAAAAGCACGGGAGAATGACAAAGCAGGCAACGGAGGTTTGAAACCATCAGATAAACGAAAAACCTGCCAAGATCAGCCAACCAGTTGAGAACACCACAGCAACTCTATGCGCGGAGTGGCATACGCGGACCTGACACAAAACCCTAACACTGACGTGTCGCGCATAAAGGGGGCCTGGACGGCACAAGCGCGAAGAGAAACGAATAAAAAAATGGACAAGGACAGAAACGTAGGAGGAGTCGCGAAGGATGATGGACTAACGAAAAGAATTGACACAAGTATCAGTAACAGATGCAAAAGAATGAAGGACAAGAGCTCTAGGTACCGCGAAAAAAGCAGGCCGCAGCCAACGCGGACCCAGAGAGAGCTAACAACGCACAGTCCATAAGGTCGATATCAGTCATCATAAGTGTGGTCTTAAAAAATGGTAGTTGGGAGGTGAGGATAACACCTCTGAAAGTCACAATGAACGGGTGATGGCATAATTGGAGGGAGAAACCGAATCGCAGAAAAACCGAATTTCATCATCATACTTTGCGTACTTAGTTACCTTCTCCGAGGCGGCCATTTCAGAATTCTCGTCGCCGGATACTTGAATGTCAATGACAAAGATGGTGTTGTCTATACAGCAAATGAGGTCTGGCTTTATGAAGGTGGAACCCACAGGAATCCTGGGTTCGACTCTGTGCGGTAATCCCTTCTTTGAGGCGTGTTTAGCGATGCGATCAACAATACTGTTGTGACGGGCACAGCGGAAGCCGTGGGTATAGCTGCATTTCTGCAGTATATGCTGTACCGACTCGACTTGGGTTTTACAGTGTCGACACTTGGTATCGTCGGAGCGGCCGCCGCGTGAGGATCTGGTTTTGGACGGCACCGCATTGAAGAGGATGTGTACGGCGTCAATTAGCTTCTTTGAAAACACACGCGATCAGTCCGCGAGCATTAAGGCGGATTCACATTGATGCCGCTCACCGCAACGGCACGTCGTTTAACCCATTTTTATGACGTCACTCTTTCCTGTTGTCAATGGAGTTACCGCCGCGTTGAACGGTGAAAATTTGCCGCTCCAATGTTTACATTAAGCATAAGCGATGACTGATGTCACTGATCTTTAGGGAAAATATCGTAGTTCGATATCACCGCTTTGTTAGTCGCTGGCGGTTAGCAATTCATTCTACTTCTCAGCGGCAATAATAATCTCAAATCTGACATCGTTGAATGCCAATGGTGAAACGAATGTGAATGCTTCAGCGCATCGTCAAAGCGTTTCACCGACAGCACTTGACGGAAACGTCATTGATTGCCCCTGTTCTTTACCGCTTAACCGTCTTGCGGTGAACGGAAGGCTTGGCGGTGTATCTCGGCGGTAGACGGGGATTTGAGGGTGACGCGGTGAGCGGTAAAGCGTTTTTCAATGTGAACCAACCTTAAGGGTCGATGGGCGGTTGAGGTTTTTTAACATCTTGCCGTCAACAGAATTTAGTAAGGCAGAATTCCATGCGCTCCTCATTTCGGCTTTGGAGTGAACAGATTCATCGTAGACCTTGGCAGGTCTGGAGTCCAGTGAGTGAATAGAGGAGTTGGTTACGTATTCGCCAACATTACGAAAGAAAGGGGTGGCAGAGTTCAAAAGTCTCCGGAATCGGGTAACTCTGAGTATTGGCACCCAAGATAGAAAGGCCTGGAGACCAAGACCACCTTTCTTAACAGATGTATAAAATGCTGCCAGGGTGAAGTCTTCGGGCAGCCGCAGCCAAGATCTAACATAATGCCGCAGCTTGGTATCTAGTTCCCGAAGGTCTTTTCGACGGACATGTTCAAATACCAGACGATGCAGCATGCGGGGCACGAGCAAGTCTTTCAAAGCCATGAATTTCTGGCTGACCGTGAGTGGAGAGTTGCTGAGGTTGCACAGCATTTCTTGAAAACCGCCAAGGCCGGAGAAGTTGGCGATCCCATTGGGGGAGAAACGTACCCCAAGGTAATCGAATTCGAAAGAGGAGCCGACTGCCGGGATGGCACCGAACGAGAGTTTGAGAGGCTTTTCGTCAGGAAGGGTTGTCCTTTCAATTTTCCGTCTGGAGAACGTAAAGGATTTTTTGATATTGATCGTGAGGCCGGCCTTCGCTGCTGCGGCAACGAACGCCTCAACCTTAGCCTCAAGCACTTCCTTAGATTTAGCTAGCAGGATGGTGTCGTCAGCGTATGCGATGTAATGAACCTCATTGCCGTGTAACATGATACCGGCGTCAGGCAAAGAGTTTTCAAGCACCTCCTGCATTACTAGGTTGAAAAGGATTGGGGACAACGGGTCACCTTGGCGGACTCCCCTACTAGGGACAATGGACGTGTCGCCAACTCTCACACTGGTATAGGTGTAAACCTGACGGAGGTAAGACACTAAGTGGCTTGGGAAACCGGCATTTCCCGCCGCCCGGATGATAGTTTCTACGGACACAGAGTCGAAAGCCTTATTAAGGTCGAGGCAGGCGAAGGCGATCGGCCAATTGTTTCTGCCGTGTGAGTCCAGTATATTGTGCAGGACCGAAGTGGCCTCCAGGATCCCATCACGACTTTGGAACGCGAATTGCTGACAATGGATGGTAACTTGTCTGGAGAACCTGGAGGACAGAATACGGTGGAATATCCGCAGGAGGAGGGAGCCCACAGTGATAGGGCAGTTCACCTTCAAGCAGAATAGTATTCAGGATTACGCAGACACCTTTTAGCGTCCAAGATCTCATAATTTTGGCGTCAACTTTGTCAGGACGTTTCGCCGTTTTTCCGTTGATTTTGAGTGCCTCATTAACTTCGACAACGGACACTGGATAAAGCAGGGAGTCAAGCGGTAAATTTGATTTCACAGGCCGGTTATCGGGAACCGAGGGGACTGACATCAGAGCCGTCCAAAAGTCCGACATCTGAGGTGGAAGCGACGTAGGCCCGACGTCATAGTTCCCTTCAATGGCCATACGAGCGGCATCACTTTTTTTCTTCAGCCAGAGTTCGTTGAATTTCTTTCTACGGAGGGCATCACGCTCTCTCTTTCTAGATGGCTTCTCTGGTTTCCTGGAGGGGCCTCCTCGCTCTTGCCAAGCGACAGGGAAGTTCCTGGAGAGCCAGTCATCAACGATGTGAAAGCAGGATCTCCCACTGCTTACCTGCGGAATGGCATCCTGTGCCATCTGAAAAAGAGCGGAGGTCTCTGGGATGGAGAGAAGATCCGCATGCAGCGCGCGAAGAAGACACAGTCTAGATGTTTCCGGGAGGGACGGGACATCGGAGTGAATTGTTGACTCAATCGCCGGAATGGAGGCCGCAGATGATGGATTGTTGGTAGGGACGCGCAGAGTTGGAGGATCCGAAGAAATTAAGGGATCATCCTGAGGCGTAGACGGGGCAGTCACATGAATGGGTAGGAGTTAGGGCGATTGCTGAATGGGAGCAGTTCTGTCGCTGTCAATGTCAGTGGTGAACGCCGCTCCTTGATGCGTAAGGGAGCGGTGGGAGGTCTCGTCGTGCTCACACTTTAGATGCAACTCCCGGTGGGCTCGACGCTGGTGCTGCGAGCAGCCGGCAGCTGTTCCGAAGACTCTAAGGCACCAAACACATTTAACATGAATAACCTCCCCGGCACAGGTGATGACCTCCATGCGAGGTGCTGAGGGGCTGAAGTTGTTGGTGACGGCATCAGGCACCTCATTGATGGGGTCATTAACGGATGTGTAATGACGGGGTGCGGGTGGCTGAGGTGGGGCGTCGCTGCCGTTGGCCAAGATGCAGCGCCGACGATGAAGAGTGAGCCCCGATCTGCTTTTCCAACGGAAACAAGTATAACACACTATAGGATACGAGGAAGGAGTGTAGCTCCTTAACCATACCACCACGAAAAATGAGGATGGCACCAATCGACAGAGCACCCTCCGATTGAACAGTTCACCAAATTGCAGGACTCACAGAGGCCAAGAACAGGCACAAAACAGAAGGAAAAGATAACTTGCAGGAGCAGCTGCTAAAACACGACCACTGTCGTCGGAGTCACTTAAGAGAGTCATAGTTAAGCCCGTTCCCTTGGCTGTGGTTTCGGTAGATAGTAGATAGGGACAGTAGGAATCTCGTTAATCCATTCATGCGTGTCACTAATTAGATGACGAGGCATTTGGCTATATAGGTACTTTATTTCTGCCCTTAGGCACATCACATGTAATGTAACAGAATGACAACAAGAAAAACATAAATCATAGAGCAGGTTACAAAACATGGCGGAACAATGGTAGAATAAGGAGAGGTATAGGTACCAACGAACCGTCAAACCTGAACGCGAGAGCGGGGCAACAAAACAGGGGACGAAAAGTCACAAGGTGCCCGAAAAGGTGATGAGAGAAAAGAAAAAAAATAACGTTGACTATAAAGAAGTCAAAAAAGCAAGAAAGCGATAAAGGACACCAGCAAAAAGAACAACGCCGGAAAGAAGAAAATCGAGAAAGAAACGGAAGCCAGAACTTAGGTGCTGCGAAAGAAATGAAAACAAGCTTTCGCCGACCCAGACAAAACAATCAAACCACAATCAGATAAGTCACGGGTAGTAAAAGATAGGTTATTCACAAAATATGTACAAGAAGAATCATTAACAATGCCACGGAAAGTGACGATGAATGGTTTATGTAAAACAGAATGGATTGGGTGATTAAGTCGGGAAGAGAAGTAGTTTTTGATCTCAGTGTTTGCAGGAGAATATTTACGAATTTTTTCACTAGCTGCGAGATTGGAATTTTCATCGCTAGAGATTTGGGCGTCACAGATGATGATATTGTTTTTGATGGAAATAGCGATGTCATGTTTAATAAAAGATTTTCCGAAAGGAATCTGAGGTTCCTGAAAGACGATAAACTTCTTATCTTTCAATTTAGACACAATATGGCGAACCAGACGATCGTGACGCGCGACGCGGATGTCATGAGTAACGTGACAGCGTTGAACAATATGAGGAACGGATTCTAAAGGATCGGAGCAACGGCGGCAAGCAGTGATGTTAGTACGATCACCTCTAGAAGTTCTAGTACGACAGGGGACCAAAAGCACGGGACCAAGCAGACTTCATCTCAGCACCAGAAGAGACGGCGATATCCTTAATTTTGTTATTGGTTCTATCCAAAGAGTGGACCGAACTATTCAGGATAAAATTACCAATAGCCTTTAAGAAATCGAAGGATGAATTAGTGAGTTTAGAGATACGTTTTTTCCGTAAGATCGGAATCCAATTAGCGAAAGCTGGGAATCCGAGGCCGCCTGAAGCAATAGAGGCATGGAAGAACCCGAGAACAAGGTCACCCGGAAGGCGAAGCCATTCACGGAGGTTGTGACGAATGATAGTATCGAAACGTCTGAGTAGAGCTCGATTGATCCGCTCAAGAAATAAGCGGTGAAGGACACGAGGAATCAAGAAGTCCTTAAGGACCGATAACTTCTGTCCCACTTTCAGCTTGGATGTGTTAAGATTCTTTAAACAACATTGGAAGAACTCAAGAACAGAAGAGGACGTAATGCCATCGGCTGCGAAACAAACGCCGAGGTAGGTGAACGTTTCATCAGGAGACAAAGAGCGTAAGGGGCCCACGGAGGATATGAATGGAGAGGTTTCAAGTTGGTTGGCTGATTTCAAGTGACGTTGAATAACGAAAGATTTCTCGGAATTAATCTCCAGGCCGACAGCCTGACAAGCCAAGTTGAAGTTTTCAAGTTTAGAACGGAGGTCAGATGGAGAAGACGCGAAAAGAACAACCTCGTCAGCGTACGCAATAAAGTGTATCAAGTTATCGAAAATACGCACACCCAAATCAGGGCAAGACAAGTTAAGGATCTCATTCATCACCAAGTTAAAAAGGAGGGGACTAAGAGGATCCCCTTGACGGACGCCGCGGGTAGGGTGAATATGAGAAGAGATGATGCGAGTTGTACCGGTTGAATACACATGAGTGAGATAATCTATCATGTGCTGAGGAAAGCCTGCAGCAGAAGCAGCACGGATGATCGTTTGTGTAGAGACACAGTCAAATGCTTTTCTCAAATCAATGGAGGCTGCGCAGAGCTTGAAACCATCAGATTTAGCTTTTGAGAGGATAGTATGAAGAATAGCTTGCTTTCAACACACCATCTCTTTCTTGAAACGCAAACTGATTATTGAAAGGCCCTATCGAATGAGCAACACGATTGGCAAGAATACGATGAAATATCCGGAGAAGTAGTGACGAAACGGAAATAGGCCTGTAATGCGACGGAAGGATAGGCTTATCTATTTTAGGAAGGAATGTAAGACGCGATTGGTGTAGATTCGCTGGAAGCCTACCCTCCAAGAGAAAGATGTTAAGGAAAATAGCTACTCCTTGGATAGACCAGGCGGATAACACCTTCATATCTATTTTATCCGGACCGGAGGCTGATTTGCCGTTGACACGAAGAGCATTCAAAATTTCATCGATCTCAATGGGGTCTAACAAATCGAAATTCTGTTGCAAAACATAAACAGGCCGGGAATCTTCTTTGGATGGCACGGTGAGGAGTTTGGACCAAAAGTCATCAATGAGAGCAGGTAACTTTGGCCGACCAATGTCTTTTCCGTCCAAGACTGCTCTGGCTGCATCTTTACGTTTCCGATGCCATAACGTTTGGAGAGCTTTGTATTTTCGTTCGTCATGCTCGCGTTTATTCCTGGATTTAGGTTGATGATTGATATTGTTATTAGGAGAATCCCACGAAATAGGGTGGGCCGAAGAAAGCCAAGGACTGAGGATGTCATTGACTAAAGTACCGGAGTTGACGTTAGCCGAGATAGACTCAACGAGGGGAGCAATAGGCGAAGAGTTATCAAGGCATCTGCAGAAGCGGAGAATGGCTCCTTTGATTTTGTGGAGAGAAACATGAAGGTTGCCTTCAGGGCATTGAGCGGGATTGGGAGAGGCAAACGAATTGTGATGAAAAACACTAGGAGTGGGGTCAGTATCAGCACCAGAAGCGGACTCAGTAGGACCGAGAGGAGAAATAACGGCCGAAACACGATGGTCATCCACCGTAGAAGGCGGGTCATAAGGAACAACCGGAACAGATGGTGGATTTCCGACCGCATTCGAATCCATAGTGGTAGCGTCGAGAGACGGATCCAAGTTTACCATGGTAGCAGCGCCGGAAGTGGTGATCGAGCGGTGGGAACTTAGGTTATGAGTAGTCGCTTTATAGAGATCATTGTGGGCTCTACGCTGGTGTTGAGAGCAACCAGCAGCACTTTTGAAAGATCTCTCACACCAAAGACATTTAACCGAGATGACTTCCGAGTTATGGCAGGAGATTTCCATTCTAGGAGTGGCTGGATCAAAATTAGCACGAATGGAGGAGGCCACTTCATTCGAAGGATCAGAGATGGAAGTATAATGAGCAGTAGAAGTACGTGGAGGACCGTTCGGATTGATATCAAGAAAAAGCAAACATTTTCTTTTGTGGAGGGTGAGACCAGCCTTATTCTTGCACACCCTGCCACAAGCGGTGCAGGTTAAGTCATTTGGATCCATAGATCAGAATAATAGAGAAAAACCAATGTGGAAAAACTGAATCAAGAGACCAGAGACGACAGAGGGAGAGAATAAAAAGAAAGAAACGTGCGGGGAACGTTGAAACGAGTTAAAACCGGGGTTACAATGAGAAAAGTGAGCTGGGTTAATCCCTACTGTCACTCCCCTGGTACCGCTCCCAACAGGCAAAGAAAGGCAGACTGGAATCTGCAGAAGAACAGCCGGAAGGGACAACGAACAACACTGACAAACGGGAGAGAAAAACAAAAAAAAACAGCAACCCTTACTGAAGGGCAACTATAAATAAAAAGGTGAACAACTAAAAAAACGAATTGGACCACAGTCCCAGGAACCCGGCGATGGTTGGATGGCCCTAGCCCTCGATAGTCGGAAGACAAACGAAAAAGGCTGAAAGACCAAATCGGAAGAAGAGAGATAAACAGAGAATTTGGAGAGGCAAACGAAACCAGATGAAAATTAAAATAATGAAAGAAATACAAAAGAAAAGTGGAGAGCAAGGAAAGTAAAATAGTGGGCAAGAACATAAACTCAACCAACACGGAGAGATACAAGGACAGTGACAGAGAGATCAGTGACAAAAAGCAGGGCCGGGGCAGCCTCCTCCAGAAGCCGAAAAAGGCACAACCGAAAAAGGAGGACCAGCTACCAGGACCGAGAAATAAAGTCCGGAGACCTGCCTCCTTAAAAACGAAACAGACGAAAAGGAAGAGGCTACCCAAACACCCGCAGCACTGCCAGAAAAAAAAAGGAAAGTACAGTACAAGGCAGACAGTCGACTCTGATTAATTGAAAAGAAAAACACTGGGAGGGAGACCAGCTCAGAGCGCCACAAAGGGGCCAGAGACCTGCTACCCTCAACAGGCAGGACCGCCGGAGAAAGGAGAGGTACTGAGTGGACTGCCTGCCGCGACGCTGTACGGTAAAAAAAAATAAATAAATAAATTGAGTGAAAGACTGAATGATATGAACAATGAAAAGCAGAATTACGAGGGGTGTTCAAATATAAACGGGAATTTGTTATTATCTCATTACCTGAATTAGAAAGCACAATTTTGACATTAGAAATTCACTAAGCGATGTTTCAACATCCGTGATTGATTTCTAAACGCTGTTCAGCAACTATCACGTCGTCACAGCTGCGAATGCAATGAAAGAGAGCGATGAAGCATTGCTCACTTTTGTTTGTGACGATAATATTCACTTGTCAGTCAGTCACTCTCTCATTGCAGTCATGTCTGAACAAGAAGTTCCTGCCAGCATTTGTCAGCGCATCATCATTAAGTTCTTAACAGCTGAATGTGTATCGCCATCGGAGATATTCACCAGACTCCAGACACAGTTTGGAGAAGATTGTCTGTCGAAGACAAGAGTCTACAGTTGGGCCAAAGAATTCCGGGAAGGTCGTGATCGAGTTGAGAATCAGCCACATCCACGACGACCAAGGACATCAGTAACACCAGAAACCACAGAGCAGGTGGAGCAATTGATCTTGAACAATCGTCGCATCGCAGTCCGTGAAATCTCCGAAGAAGTTGGTATCAGTATTGGAAGTGCTGAACACATCATTCACCAAGAACTTGGATTCAGTAAAGTGTCTGCACGCTGGGTGCCCCGACTTCTTACGGATGAGCAAAAAGAAAAGCGTGTTGATGTCTGCCAACAGCTTCTCCGGCGCTATGAAGATGAAGGATCGCAGTTTCTCGAAGCAATCGTAACCTGTGATGAAACCTGGGTTCATCATTCAACTCCCGAGTCGAAGAGGGCGTCCATGCAGTGGAGACATCCCGACTCACCTCCTCCTCGAAAGGCGAAAACCACTGCTTCTGCAGGAAAGGTAATGGCTACAATATTCTGGGATTTCAAAGGTGTTCTGCACATTGACTTTCTTCATGGTCGCAAGACTATCAACGCGCAGTACTACTCGAGTCTCTTAACAGAAGATGTGAAACCTGCCATCAGAGGAAAGAGAAGAAAGTCGCAGTCATCCGTCATCTTCCTTCAAGACAATGCCCGGCCTCACACAGCTGCCCTTACCCGCGAGACACTGGAACAATTGAAATGGACCGTGTTGCCCCATCCTCCATACAGTCCAGACTTAGCTCCGTCTGATTATCATCTTTTTGGTCCGTTGAAAGAATTTCTCGGAGGCAAGAAATTCCAAAGTGATGCCGAAGTCCAAAGTGTTGTGCAAAACTGGATGAACCAACAACCGAAGTCCTTCTTCGAGAATGGCATCAAGTCACTCCCAGATCGATGGAGAAAATGTGTAGACATTGCTGGTGATTACATTGAGAAGTGAACTGCTGTCTTGTGAAATTTGATGCAAATAGAATGTCATCTTTTCATGCTTAATTAAATTGTTTTCAAAAATTCCCGTTCATATTTGAACACCCCTCGTACTAGACTACGGACCGACAAAAGGACTCTCTTAATTACAAAAGTGACGCATAACACAACAGATTAACAAAAAGTAAGGAGACGACAAGGTGGAACTAAGTACACGGGAGGAGAGACAGATATACAGCGAAGGCACTGATATGTGTACACAAAACAAATTTAATACTTCTGCAGAAAAAGATACTTTTAACTACTACTGATAAAAATTTGAAAGTAGCAAACCAAAAATTGACAAACTTGCAATAGAAACGAAAAACCTCCTAGATCCTTAACGCGCAATAATACAAAGTCATGGGATATGTGAGAAAAATAAACTACAGAGATAAAAAGAAATACACAATATGACACGCTCAATAATATTGACCTTGAGAGGATGCTTAATAATATCGACCTTGACGTAGTAAAGTGTAGATCCCTAAAAAGGAACCACGAAAAGGTGCGCAGAAGGAATCGGAGAATAATCCAAGATATGGAATGACACGATGAAGCACTGCACGAACACACGATGGAAGAACACGTAGAATGTAATTCACGGATTGTAGTACCACCAGTATGGCGTGATCCAACGGAAACAAGTATAACACACTATAGGATACGAGGAAGCAGTGTAGATCCTTAACCATACCACCACGAAAAATGAGGATGGCACCAATCGACAGAGCACCCTCCGATTGAACAGTTCACCAAATTGCACGACTCACAGAGGCCACGAACAGGCACAAAACAGAAGGAAAAGATAACTTGCAGGAGCAGCTGCTAAAACACGACCACTGTCGTCGGAGTCACTTAAGAGAGTCATAGTTACTCCCGCTATTTACTCGCGCTTCATTGAATTTCTTCACACATTGACATCCAGAGCACTGAGCAGAAATCACATTATGTCAAGACCGACCAACGGCCATCATAATGCTTTGTTTTAATGAGACAGTCGGATTCCTCTGGTCCGTGGCAGTTCTGAATTGACCGTTTCTCGCCAGATGAAGCCTGGGGCCCATTGGTGCATGTACATGTGTACTCGTACATGTGGCTGTACATGTACACAAATACATGTAATTTCTCCAAAATTGCCCTATCGTCACCAAATGTTAGGAGCGTGTTCAGGACCTCCTACCCACTCCATTCCATCATATTAGGCCAGTATTCAATAACAACTCATTCTTGAAAGTCTTTATGTTCCGGGTTGAGTATGGCTGCAAGGCCTATTAGCTTTGTAACCATACTTCCTCCCGAACACAAACTTTCTCGGACCAACTTTTGGTGTAGCAATAATTTATCAGACAGTCCTAGCATGGTTCCTGGGTCATATTAATATCGTCTATCAGTTGTACACACCCAAAAAATTTCATCTTGAAATCACACAACTTCAAATTTCTCCGACAAAAAATAGGCCAACACTCACAGAGCGTCGGCCTCCAGACCAGTCCAAAAGAATGTTTAAATGAAAAGACGCAAGAAGAATGGCCGTCAAAGCGGTCAAATCTCCCTGTCAAAAGGTTGAGTCTCAAGAGATGACAGTTTGAAAGCTGCTCTGCTAGGTACGACACCTCGACCGAAAGTTAAGTCGTCTACAAACGATTTTGTGTTCTCACGCTCAAAATATGGATATCAATCGACCGGCGAACATGAATGACAGTCTCATGGTGTGGCGTAACCACGTCAGCAAGCTGAGTATATTGTTGCCTCGCAACACGAGAACACCGACAGTATCGTTGCATATCTGGACAGGAGACATCGAAGGATCAAAAAGCGACGTCGCAATGAACGCTATGCCGCCACAAGCCAACCGGACCGGGTGGCTTAACCGGATCATGCATATTACAAAGAACATGCACAAAAAATAACATGAATTGACAATAAGTAGATACAAGTTAATCAAGACATTCAATCACGAAGTAAGAAATCCAAGTCAAAAATAAACCAAAAAAAAAACTGCTATTTACAAAAAGGTACTCCTGTAATACTGATTTTAGATCCGAATGCCGTTGGATACCACCAACCATCAAATATCTCTGATGAGAAGAGACGAGGTTGTCAGAACCCGAAGATTCTTCTCAGTTGACACACTGAAATGCCCTCTAAAAGAAAAAATGATGGGGAGGACAATAGGTTGTACATTAGTATGCAGAAAAACACGAACGGCCGCAAGCGCCTCAGGCGAGCCATACTTCACGCACTTAGCCAAAGCGGCTTGAGAAAGAAAGGCATCGCCACAAATGGAGACGTCTAGCGCAAACACTTTTTGATCATCAGTCACAATCAGTAAATCGGGTTGCAGCCAGGTGCCCCGGAACGGATATGCGGTTCGGATAAGACAGTCCAACCACGACGGATAACCTCTTTCTTGATACGGTCAACCACCACGTCGTGTCTCCGAACTCTCGGACCGTGAGTAACTTCACACCCCTGCAGAATATGTTGAAGACTTTCAGGTCTATCACAGTCCCCTCGACACATAGACTCCGCAGAGCCGACGTCACGACCGCGGGAAGCGCGACACCTCGTGGGTAAGGAACCACCCAGCAGAGAAATACCCTTCACAAAAACACTCGGAAAAATCTTAGGAGACGGGTCCACATGCCAAGCGGCAGAGGTCGCGGAAGCGGACCGAACACGACCACAGTCAGCCGTCCCACGAAGAGCTCTCCTCCAAGCAGCCGCAGCCCGACCGGTGTTCCGGACGATCTCACCCGCCACCCAAGCGTCACGACGAACTAGACTGGACGATCCTGACCAACGTGCAATGCCCCTGAGCAGAGGATCCCTCGCTGAAACAAGCTTTAAATGTCGCCGGCGCTTCGCAAAAGACACAAGGAGGCTTGGGACGGGAATACCCAGTCCACCATCAGACGGACGAGAATGGAGGAAGGCACATGTAGAGTCCGCTGGGAGTTTTAGAGCCGCACGAACAGCAATCCGAAGAAGGCGATCCATTTTAAGGAGGGTGGCCCAAGCAACAGAACCCAGCACAAGCTGATGAAGGATACGAGGGAGCACATAGCTACGCAAGAGAAGCAGTCGCTGCCACGGTTTGAGAGGCGCTTTCCGGATATTATTGATGGTCTCACGAAGCAGAAGATCATGGCGCACCTTCGCAGGGCCAGAGGGAGCAAACTGAACTCCAAGGTATCGAAACGTCTCGGAAGGTCTGGTTCCAGGGATCAGCCCAACAGCAGCACAACGAAGTGGACGAGCATCAACAAAAACGCGGTGGTGGTGAGAGTCCTTAACCACACTAACCACTCTCGACTTACTCGCATTGAGGGTTAAACCCGCCAACGCTAACGGCTCACGGAGACCACTCACTCTCTGTTGAAGAACAGCACGGGAAGGGGCCGCAACCAACATGTCGGCATAGGTGACAATGCCGACGTCCTCCCCACAAACACGAAAGCCAGGATAACCATTTGACAACGTTGAAACTTCCCGCATGATTGCCGCAAAAAAGAAGGGGGATAAAGGATCGCCTTGGCGAACCCCCCGCCGGCAGCGAGCAATCCTCCCGTCGGGCATGATGGTAGAGGCCTGACGGTACATGTTGTCCAGATGACGTAGAACATCTTCTGGAGCGCCGAGGGAACGTGCCGCCCGAAGCACCGTATCAACGGAAACGGAGTCGAATGCCTTCGAGACATCCAACAGGGCGACGGAAAGAGAGCGATGATCATTGTGAGCCTCCTGAAGAAGAGAGCCGAGAATGGACGTGGCGAAGAGGCAGCCGTCCTCAGCACGGCCCGCGAACTGCAACCGGTCGAACAGGTCTGGGTGACAACACCATCGACGAAGGAGAATCATATGGTAGGCACGAAGGATGACTCCACCCACAGTAATGGGACGGTAGTGGGAAGGGTCCGAGGGCGATGACAACTTCGGGATGAAAACCACACGGCCCCGGAAAGCGGACACGGGGAAACCTAACACCTGGCCCAAATTGATAGTACAGACCGTAACTTCAAGGTGTTGAAGTAGCACAGGGGCCGTGATTCCATCCGGTCCGGGGGACGACTTAACCATAGAACGTAAGGCACCCTCTACCTCTTCACTCGAACACCAATCCGAAAGACCATTGCATACCTCATCAGTGAAGAAGGCAGGTGGACGATCATCGGGTTCACTTGGAGACTCAAAAACACCGAACCAGTACTCAGACAAGTCTGTACCAGTCACACCCCAGGAGGACGAATGATTCTTCCAGGCTCCATCAAGAACCACTCGAGCAGCTTCATGACGGCGCCGAGACCAAAGCTGTTGAATCGCGGCGTACTGTGCTCTACGGATGGTGCGGGGACCGACGCAACGTTGGGCGGGCATTGAGTGAAGCCGGTCACCCCGAGCTGGCGCATCAGGTCGACGGGTACGAGGGGACCTTGACGGAAATCTGCAGTCGAACCACCTCCAGAACTGCCTCCTAAGAGAGCAAGGATCGTAACCGGAAGTATACTGTTGAAGAAGCTGGCGCAGGAAGGAAACGTCCTCAGGACCAAAACCTTTACCCGAAGTAGGCACACATCGAAGTCTATCAGCACAATTGAAAACCAGCTCAAGGTGGTCATTCGACGATAGGGAGGACCGAGCTGACACAAGAGCGTCAGAAACAGAAGAGTCGTACTGTCCGCGACTGAAACGGAGATCACACAGGTCCCCAGGGGACAACGCAGTCGAAGGGTCCACAGCAGCAAAACCTCTGCAAACTCTGAGGTCGCACGCGTCACCGTGCGAAAACGACGAACACGAAGTCAGTAAAGGCGACGCCGCCACCTCCTCCAACAAAGTCGGCCGGGCGGAAACACGTTGGTCCGGACTGGTGATCGAAGATGTCGTTGGAGGAACAATACGAGAAGCGGACAATACGGTCAAATCTCCCTGTCAAAAGGTTGAGTCTCAATAGATCGCAGTATGAAAGCTGCTCTGCTAGGTACGACACCTCGACCGAAAGCTAAGTCGTCGACAAACGATTTTAAAGCGACGTCGCTATGAACGCTATGCCGCCACAAGCCAGTTAGCCCTGTGGTAACTTTTCTGACACCTCTTGCTTCAAACTCCGAACAATGAAAAGGATCGATAGGCCACGCTTTCACAGTTTGTATTCGTACTGAAAATCAAAATCAAGTGAGCTTTTGCCCTTTTACTCTACGCGAGGTTTCCGTCCTCGCTGAGCTCACCTTGGGACACCTGCGTTACTGTTTGACAGATGTACCGCCCCAGTCAAACTCCCCGCCTGACACTTTCTTCAGAGGGGGTCGTGCCGCGGCGCGAGGCCGCGCACTTCAACACAACAATCGAGAGACTTGCGTCCCACTTCCCGCTTCACTGAATAAGTAAAGAAACGATAAAAGTAGTGGTATTTCAATGGCGCCGGAGCTCAAGGTCAACAGGGTCTTCTTTCCCCGCTGATTCTGCCAAGCCCGTTCCCTTGGCTGTGGTTTGGCTAGATAGTAGATAGGGACAGTAGGAATCTCGTTAATCCATTCATGCGTGTCACTAATTAGATGACGAGGCATTTGGCTATATAAGCCTTTATTTGCAAATAAGCACATTACAATGAGCATGGCATAACGAGAAATACAAAAATTGAACATTAGATCAACCAAACTGAAAGGCAAAGTGGACAACGAGAAATCAAAGTCATAAGCACCATCCACTATGACGAAACGGAATAACGCGAGAGCGGGGCATCCCACCACCCAACAACGCAACGAAAGAAAAGAAGGTATATATACAACTGACATTACACACACGGAAAAAAAGAAAAGGTAGGCGGACGAGAACTGCGAAGAGGAAGAGGGACTGAATACTAGGTACCGCGGAAAAAAAATCTCCGCAGCCTTAGCAGAGCCAACCATGGCACAAACGCAACAATCACTCAAAACAACCAACGGCACATCAAACAAGGTCTTAATAACATGAAGGGACTCAAAATAAAAAATCCCCCTGAACGTAATAATGAGGGGGAATGAACAATTTTACGAGACTGAGCAGAAGATCTGATCTCCGCGAAGGAGCTGATCCTGTCGTTGTGCTTTGAATATTTCTCGATTTTTTCCTCGAAGGCCTCTTTGGCATTAGTGTCGCCGCAGATTTGAACATCAATGATCACGACAGCCGAATCTCCATAAATGACCAAGTCAGGCTTGATGAAGGACTGACGTAACGGGATGTGAGGTTCTTTGTCAAAGTTGACTGCGGAATCTGAAAAAAAACTGAGCCATACGGTCAACCACCCGATCATGTCTATTGATCCGCGCATCATGAGTGTACGGGCACCTTTGGAGAATGTGGGCGGTGTCCTCACGTGGATGAGCGCAGTGGCGACAGCTCACGTCCGTGGCACGCCCACCTCTGGAGCTCCAGCATTTGGTAGGGAAAGCATTGAAGCGAGCGTGAACACATTGAATGATGACTCTCGGGAACGATCTCGAAGCGTCCCGAAGGAACTGAGTACTGACTTTATTCACATTGTTCAGGGCGGCTCCATCAACCGACCCGACCAGATGTTCGGTCCAGGCCCGATGCACCTCGTTGCTGCTATTGACCTCAATTCCTTGAACTTTTACAGTTTTGCGGGAGATTGCATGTACCGCACTTTCAAAAAGCCCCTGGCCGATCCTCTTGAAAAAAGGACTAGGGGAGTTCAACAGTTTATTGAACCTTTTCCTTCGAGGGAGAGGGATCCAACACAAGAGCGCAGGGAATCCCAGTCCACCATTCACAACCTTGGCGTGGATAGCGCCCAAGGGCATGTCAGCAGGCATGCGGAGCCAAGCACGGATACAGGCTCGAAGTTGGAAGTCAAGTGCCTTCAATTGCGCCTTGGACAGCGTCTCAAATACGAGGGAGTGCAGGAAGCGGGGAATCAGAAAGTCCTTCAACACAACTAGCTTCTGGGGCACATTCAAGAAGGATTGGTTCATGTTCGATATAGCCTTTTTCAGGCGGGCAACCACGTCACTACAGGTAATGCCATTGGCATTGAAAGAGATGCCCAAATAAGTAAAGGTTTCAGTTACCTCCAGAGATCTGATACATCCGAAACTGAGCTTGAGCTCTTCACAAATCAGGGCATTCCGCTGTTTACAAATGATGAACGATTTACTCATGTTGATCGAAAGCCCAGCTTTAGCTGATTCAATTTTGAATGCCTCAACTTTCTTCGACAAGGAAGTTTTGTCCGTAGCCACCAGAAACGCATCATCCGCGTAAGCGAGGTATGAAACCCGCTGGTCCCAGACTGGCAGGGAAACGTCCGGGGCAGACAAAGTCAGAATTTCCTGCATGACTGCGTTGAAAAGTAAAGGCGAGAGTGGGTCGCCTTGGCGCACACCAAGGGAGGGATGCAGAAGCTCACCAGCACACATTACCTTACCGTTCGCGTACACATCTTTAAGGTAACTGCAGAGCGGAGGGGGCAGACCAATGTTTACCGCAGTCCGAAGGATGGTCTCATGCGATACCAAGTCGAAGGCTTTTTGCACATCGATGCAGGCCCCGCGAAGTTGCTGCCATCAGTAGCCGATGGTGTAGAGGAGGAAGGAGGCCTCCAGAATGCCGTCTTTCGTTTGGAAGGCGAATTGGTAAGACGACAGTTGAATATGACTCGCCAATCTGGCCGCAAGGACGCGATGGAAAACTCTAGTTATAGTAGAAGAAACGGTGATTGGGCGGAACTGGGAAGGGAGAGATGGACGCTCAACCTTAGGGATGAAGGTGACTCTACCGACATGGAGACTATCCGGAAGATGTCCTTCCAGGAGGAACGTGTTCAGGAGAACGGAGATGGCGGAAGCTCCCGAAGACGCCAGAGTCATTGTAGTTATTTTGTCCGGCCCGGCAGCTGACCCAATGCAGGCCTTGACCGCAGAGACGACCTCATCCTCCAGAATAGGATCGCTTAGCTTCCAGTTGACACTAGAGCAATCGACAGCCCTGTCGTACGACACCGAGGGCGCAGTGAATAACAAAGACCAGAAGGAGTGCATATCGCTCCGGAATTTGCCATGGCTGGAAACCCGCTGGCCATCAATAGCCATTCTGGCTGCATCGCTTCTTTTTTTATGCCACAACTTCTGTATGGCTGAGTAGGCCAATTGGTCTGCCTCTCTTTTATTCTTTGGCTTTTTAGGTATCGAAGTGGAGCCGGTCGAGCAAGTTATAGGAAACTGGCTACAAAGCCACGGCTCAATGATGCGATCCACGCAACCACCAGAATTGCTGTCATCGAGAATTTTCCGACAAACTGGAAAGATCGGGTTGTCGACGTCCACAAGCTGAAGGGCCCTGGCCATTTGAGTACGTAATTTTTCCCTGAAGTGCAACTCCCGGGTTTCGGAGGGCCTAGCATTATTGACCGGCGGGACAGTAGAAGCAGTTGAAGACGCGATGGTAATAACAGGAGTTGGGACAGGCGAGGAGGGAAGACTCATCATGGCAGGGGCAGGTGAAGTAGGCAGGTCATCATGGGTGAGCAGAGATTCACAGACGGCAACAGCAGTGGATACCTTGCAAGCCTTGGTCGCTTGATACAGCTGCGGATGCGTCTTACGCTGATGCTGCGAACATCCCATGACGGAAGAGAAGTTGGGCTTGCACCACGCACATATCGCCGACATAGTGGTGCCATTCCTCTCAGTCACCAGGACTCTCGGGGCTGAGGGATCAAAATTAATAGAGATATCCTCCTCGACGTTGTTGATGGGATCTGAGGTCTGGGTATAGTGGAGCGGAACCAAAAGGAAAAGGGAGTGGACCGAAGCCCCAGGAACCGGCGGTAGCTCAGTACCTTGATGGACAGTGATCGCTGCACAAGTCCACTGGAGCTACCCCGAGGACCAGAAAAAAAACAAGAACTCACACACTCACCAAGGATACAAGCCGCAAAAAAATTGTAAAGTATTCAGGGAAGCACACAGGCGAGCCCCTAGCCCTCGAGAGAAAGAGGAAGCCAAACGAAAAGGACGCAATAGCAAAAGTTGAAAAGGAAAAAGTAAGGACAGAGAGACAAACGAAACCAGGTGAACTAAACCAAAAGTTGAAAAGACAAAATAAAAGTGTAGGGTGATGAAGCAAGGAACACGACAAGAAAAAAAACTCAAAAAACGGGTGCCGGAAAACGGAACAAACAGACACAATGTACAGAACGGTAATATGTACAAAGATGAAACAACTATATACAGAACTCAACGACGATAAGCAGGGCCTGGCCAGCCTCCTCCAGCAGCCGAAAACAGCACACGAAAAAAAGGAGGACCAGCTACCAGGACCAAAAGAAGTCCGGAGACCTGCCTCCTAAAGGCCCGAAAACAGACGAAAAGGAGGAGGCTGCCCAGACACCCGCGACACTGTCGAGAAAAGAGAGAGAAAAAAATGAAATAAAAGGTAGAGCACACACCAGGCAGTCCACTCCGACGAAACAACCTGAATCAAAGGAACACCGGGAGGGAGACCACCTCCAAGCACCGCAAAGGGGCTGGAGACCTGCTACCCTCAAGGCGGGAGGCCAGAGAACCGAAGAACAAAACACAGAATGGACTGCTAGCCGTGAAACTGCACCGCGGTCAAATAAATCCAAGGAAAGTAATTAAGCGATATGTACAATAAAATAATATACACAAGAAACACACGAATACGGAACGATAGCAGGGTGACGCACAACACAACGGACAAACAACTAATAAAAAGACGAGAGGGTGGAAATAATTACACGGGAGTAGTGGCTGAAATAAAGCGAGGTCGCTGAGAAAACTATACAAAAAATTTAGTACTGCCGCAGAAAAAGATAAAATCAACTTCTACTTATAAAACTTAAGCAGTAACTAACCAAAAATTGAAACATTTGCAATAGAAAAGAAAACACCTAGATCTACAATGCGCAATAATACTGACTGATATGACAATATCAGCGCAACAATATCGACCTTGAAATCGAACGATGATAAATCCTCTGGAGGACCCACCAAAAAGCAGCAGAAATGAAAAAAGAGATGAAAATATGCTCAGATGGGATGAGACACTGCACGAACGTAAGACACCACCACACTGCAGGAACTCAATGACACTATGTAGATCCACCACTATGGCGTGATACCAGTCTACACAATAGGAATATATACGCAAAACTTGGGAAGACGAGATCTTGGGAACCAGTTCACCAAATAACGCGGGGAAAGCACCAAATGAAAGGCCACCGTTCACTGCACAAGTCCACCAATTTGCAAAGTATAACGCGAGTAGCAAGTCACATAAAAAGGTAAAAGAAAAAAATGATAACCAGAGCGACCAGAAAGACACGTCCGCTCTCGTCAGCGTCACTTAAGAGAGCTTTTGCCCTTTTACTATACGCGAGGTTTCCGTCCTCGCTGAGCTCACCTTGGGACACCTGCGTTACTGTTTGACAGATGTACCGCCCCAGTCAAACTCCCCGCCTGACACTTTCTTCAGAGGGGGTCGTGCCGCGGCGCGAGGCCGCGCACTTCAACACAACAATCGAGAGACTTGCGTCCCACTTCCCGCTTCACTGAATAAGTAAAGAAACGATACAAGTAGTGGTATTTCAATGGCGCCGGAGCTCCCACCTATGCTACACCTCTCATGTCTCTTCACAAAGTCGGACTAGAGTCAAGGTCAACAGGGTCTTCTTTCCCCGCTGATTCTGCCAAGCCCGTTCCCTTGGCTGTGGTTTCGCTAGATAGTAGATAGGGACAGTAAGAATCTCGTTAATCCATTCATGCGTGTCACTAATTAGATGACGAGGCATTTGGCTATATAAGGAGTTTATTGCAAATATGCACATTACATTGAAAAATTCATCAAAATACAATGATAGCAGAAAACATGAAGCGAGTCCATTTCCAATGGCACCATGGATACAAATAGTACGATGTACAGAACTTTATAAGTGAGTCCATGACGACTAAACGGAATAGCGCGAGTGCGGGGCATCTCACCGCCCAACAAAAAGTAACGAAAAAAAGAAGAAATCGAGCAATTGATAAAATAAATAATGTCCAACTGAAGTTAAAAAGAGGATAGTAGTGAGGAAAGAGAGAACGTCTGAAATGAGCTAAGTGCCTCGAAAGAAAATCTCGGCAGCTCTAGCAGAACCCAACATAGCGAAAATACAACAATCGCTCAAAACAATGAGAGGTACATTAAGCAGAGACTTAACAAGCAAGAAGGATTCCTCATAGAGGATACCCCGCTAAAAATAAGAGGACAGTGTGTCACTCTAGTCGTAGACGACGGGACACGAGCCTTAGCGAAATCCAAAATTTCCAAATTGAACTCATTATATTTATCACATTTGCCGACGAAAGCCTCAGCAGCATTATTGTCACCACAGACCTGAACATCCAAAATAATGACCTCAGTATTCCTGAGGAGTACGAGATCAGGTTTGATAAATGAAGACGCTGTGGGGATACGAGGTTCTTTATCGAAATGAAGATTCGTCTCAACAAGAAACCGAGCAAACCGGTCAACTATCCTATCATGAGTGATTCTGGCATCATAAGTATATTCACATTTTTGCAGGATGTGAGCAGTATTTTCAACCGGATGATGACAGTGACGGCAATTTATCAGTTGAGCGCCCACCGCGCACCCATCAACTGATTCACGAAGACCATTTGACCAAGCACGATTAAGGTCGTTTTTGGAATTAATTTCACAACTTTGAACGCGGATAAGACGTCGGGAAATGGTATGAACGGCACTATCAAAGAGAAGATGACCCACTCTTGCAAAAAACAAATTACTAGAATTCAAAAGCTTACCAAATCTTCTTCGGCGAAGGATAGGAATCCAAGAAGTGAATGATGGAAGTCCTAACCCACCATCGGAGGGCTTCAAATACTAAGGAATGAAGCATTCGTGGAATTAACACATCTTTTAGCACCACGAATTTCTGACTAATATTTCAAAGGGAAGTGCTCAAGTTAGAAACCAATTGCTTGAAACGAGCAACAACATCAGTGCTGGAGATCCCATTGGCATTAAAAGAGACTCCGAGATATTTAAACGTTTCTGAGGCAAGAAGAGAGCGAAGAATGCCGAAACTCAAAGAAAGAGAATCAACTTCAAGCATATTATGAGATTTGCAGATCACAAAAGATTTGTTGACGTTGATTGATAAGCCGGCCTTAGCAGCCTCAGTTCGGAAGGATTCGATCTTCATTGAGAGGGATTCTTTATTACGAGTCAGCAAAAAAACATCATCGGCATAGGCAATATACGATACAGGTTGTTCGCAAATAATGATATTGAGTTCAGGATTAGAATGAGAAAGAATCTCATGCATTACTGCGTTGAACAGTAACGGTGATAACGGATCACCTTGCCTGACTCCACGGGTTGGATGTAACATCTCTCCAGCACACATAAGTTTCCCATTTCCGTAGACGTTTTCGAGATATTTCACAATAGGAGGAGGGAATCCAACATTACTCACCATCCTGAGGATGGTATTGTGTGACCCCATATCGAATGCCTTTTGGATCTCTATGCAAGCACCAGAAAAAGAGGATCCATCGCTTGCAGATTTAGCTAAAACGGAATGAGGCAATGAAGTAGCTTCAAGGATCCCATCCCTCGTCTGGAAAGCACATTGGAACGGAGAGTGCTCAATATGACTAGCCAGTCTAGTTGCAAGAATACGATGAAAAACTCTAACAATCATAGATGAGACAGTGATCGGACGGTACTCCGATGGTAAAGATGGTTTCTCAACCTTAGGAATGAACGTAATACGGGCAATATGGAGGTCCTTCGGAAGATGAGATTCAAGAAGGAGAGCATTTAGCACTATTGAAATAGCGGAAGCACCCCAGGACAACAAAGTTTGACCAGAAATTTTATCAGGTCCAGAGGAAATCCCTAAACAAGACTTTAAGACTGAGACAACTTCGGATTCTATGATTGGGCTGCCCAGATTCCAATTGAGGTTGCAGGGATCAGATGGTCTATCATCAGGAGTAGAGGGGGCAGTAAATAAACTTGACCAGAAAGCATGCATGTCTAAAGGCAGCTTTCCATGGCTGTTAACACGATGACCATCGATTGCCATCCTCGCAGCATCGCTTCTTTTTTTGTGCCAAAGTTTTTGCATGGCAATAGACTCAAGACGGTTAGCATCTCTTTTATTTCTGGGTTTAATTGTAGGTGATGGTAGTTTGTTGCTCCAAACGATAGGATAGTCCTTGGATAACCAAGGATCGATGAGAGAATCGACACAATTTGAAGAATCAATATAACGAGCGATGTTGATACATAAGGAGCGTATAGGACAATCGTCAGGGACTCCCTGGATTGCATTCTTCACTTGTCTGAAGATATTATTCTTGAATTTTAATTCATTATCCTCTGAAGATGAGTGTAGCTCAAGATCAGGTTGATCCACATTAGCCATCGTAGGTTGAGGTGGGGTAGAGGGTTGAATCGTAGAAGAGTCATCCCCGCCATGGGTAATCGATAAGGAATCGATGGGAGCAATCGCATTAGAGTCAGGCACACTAGGATCACGAATATGCCGATCTATATCAGAAACAATAGTCGTTGAATTTTTAGAATTCTTGGAAGCTTGGTATAGATCGATATGGGCTCTTCTTTGGTGTTGGGAGCATCCTATAATTGAAGAAAAGGATCGGTTGCACCAGACACAGGTGGCGGGGATGACCTCGTCATCATCCTTCCGAACATGAATCCTAGGAGCCGAAGGATTGAAGTTCTTAATGGTATCATCGTCGACTCTATTGATCGGATCTTGACTTCTGACAAAATGTAATGGAGCATTAACAGGACCGCTCGGGTTACCGTCAAGAAAAAGTTGACATTTCCTTTGATGCAGAGTGAAACCGGCACGACTTTTGCAAACGCGACCACAAGCTGTATATTTGAACTCCTGAGCATTCATAATGCCGATAAGAGATGCTAAGGAAGAGACACTCCTCTAAATCCGAAATAATAAACGAAAGAGGAAGGAGACCGAAGGGGGAAACTAAACGAAAGAAACCAGAGACAACAGAGGGAAAGAACAATAAGAAAGAAACCTGCGAGGAACGTTGAAACGAGTTGAAACCGGGGTTACAATGAGAAAAGTGAGCTGGGTTAATCCCTACTCTCACTCCCCTGGTACCGCTCCCAACAGGCTAAGAAAGGCAGACTAGAATCTGCAGAGGAACCACCGGAAGGGACAACGCACAACACTAAAAAATGGAAGAAAAACCGGCGATGGTTGGATGGCCCGACGGACAGTGATCGCTTCACGAGTCCACCCGTGCACCCCAGAAACCAGAAAAAAAACAAGAACTTACTTACTCCTTAAAGATATAAGCCGCAAAAAAAGGGTAGAGTATTCAGGGAAGCACACAGGCGAGCCCCTAGCCCTCGATAGTCGGAGGAAGACAAACGAAAAAGGATGATAAGAGAGTCATAGTTACTCCCGCTGTTTACTCGCGCTTCATTGAATTTCTTCACACATTGACATCCAGAGCACTGAGCAGAAATCACATTATGTCAACACCGACCAACGGCCATCATAATGCTTTGTTCTAATTCACAGAACATTCACATGTACGAGACAGTCGGATTCCTCTGGTCCGTGCCAGTTCTGAATTGACCGTTTCTCGCCAGATGAAGCCTGGGGCCCATTGGTGCATGTACATGTGTACTCGTACATGTGGCTGTGCATGTACACAAATACATGTAATTTCTCCAAAATTGCCCTATCGTCACCAAATGTTAGGAGCGTGTTCAGGACCTCCTACCCACTCCATTCCATCATATTAGGCCAGTATTCAATAACAACTCATTCTTGAAAGTCTTTATGTTCCGGGTTGAGTATGGCTGCAAGGCCTATTAGCTTTGTAACCATACTTCCTCCCGAACACAAACACTTTCTCGGACCAACTTTTGGTTTAGCAATAATTTATCAGACAGTCCTAGCATGGTCATCGGCATACGCTATATGATCAACTTCAGAGTCAAATGCCTGGACGCCGATATCAGGACGGGAATGCTCAATAATAGACTTCATTACAAGGTTAAACAGCAGAGGACTCAAGGGGTCCCCCTGCCGAACTCCGCGCGTAGGGTGAATGATGCTGGACACAACTTGTACCTTGGATCTCGAGTAGATTTCGGTGAGGTAGCGTATTAAATGAAGAGGGATGCCGTTCGCGGTGGCACATCTGACAATTGAATCAAAAGAAACCGAATCAAAGGCTTTACGCAAATGCAGAGCCGCGCAACTGAAAGAGTAACCTTTTTTCTCAGACTTCTCAAGGAGATAATGCAGGAGACTCACAGCCTCAAGGATGCCGTCCCTCTCCTGGAAGGCGTACTGCTTGTCACCAACGTCAGTAACCCTAGCTAACCTCGTAGCTAAGATACGATGAAAGATCCTTACCAGGAGAGAAGATATCGTAATCGGACGGAATTGAGCGGGATCCGAAGCGGAGGAGGATTTAGGGATGAAAGTAACTCTGCCGAACTCCAGCGTTCTCGGAATGGTGCCATCGAGAAGAAAACAATTAAGAACCACCGTGATTCCAGCAGGAGACCAGGAGTCAAGACTGACCTTCGAGATCTTATCCGGCCCAGCTGCAGACTTACCATTCACTCTGAGAGCAGCAGCAACCTCGGTATCAACAATAGGTGCAAGCACATCGAACTTCTGATCAACTATCTCAGGACTGCGATCGTCGACAACAGACGGAACTGTCATGACGCGAGACCAATAGTTGGCCATGCCCGCCTGCAGCTTTACATTGCCAGCTGAGGAGCTGATGCCATCGATAGCCATTCTGGCGGCATCCTTTCTATTTTTAGTCCATAGTTTCTGGAGAGCATCGTATTTCATCTTGTCAGCCTCTCTCTTATTTTTGGGACGCCGAGCTGGACGACAGGAAGTCGTACTACCCCAAACGACAGGATGGTGTGTTTCAAACCAATCTTGCAAAACACTGTCGGTGATGTTAGAGCCATTGCGTACAGCGGAATCAATCTTGCTGCTGATCTGTTTAATTGGCGAGTTGTCACCAACCCGCAAGAGGTCAGCTAAAATGGCCTTGCGGATGTTTTCAAGCATCGCATCTTCAGGGGAAGTTCCCTAGATAGGATGGAATTCGGAAGAAGTATTTGGAAGATGAGAGATAATAGTACTGGGCACACCGTCAACAACACTAATATCCCCGGAAGTGGGAGAGGAGCTGTTGGAGGGGGACACGATGCTCACAGTAGGTGCAGCCACGGTAAGGTCATCATTATTGGGATTGTTAGCCTGATGAGCGATGGCGACATTGGACTGGATAGCGGACCGGTGGGCACTGGTGTTGTGGGTGGTAGACTTATAGAGGGAAGGATGGGCTAGCCTCTGATGCTGCGAGCACCCAGCCACCGACTTGAAGGATCTTTGACACCACAGACAAGTGGACGAGATAACTTTGGAGTTGGAGAATTTCAGCTCCATTCGTGGAGCAGCAGGATCGAAATTATTGATAACCTCGGCCGGAACAATATTGGATGAATCAGAGGTAGGCACGTAGTGAGACTGACCGTTGGATACCGTATTGGAATAGATTTCTCAGCTAGAGCACAGGCCCTCCGGTGGAGAGTGAGGCCAGCTCGATTCTTACACACCTTCTCACAATCCAGACATGGGAAGTCGGAAGCGGAAGCCATAGCCACAGAAACACAAAGTGAGACTGAACCAACAGAGGGAGAGAGTAATAAGAAAGAAACCTGCGGGGAACGTTGAAACGAGTTGAAACCGGGGTTACAATGAGAAAAGTGAGCTGGGTTAATCCCTACTCCCACTCCCCTGGTACCGCTCCCAACAGGCAAAGAAAGGCAGATTAGACTCTGCAGAAGAACAGCCGGAAGTAACAACGACCAACACTAGGAAAAATAGGAAAAAGAAAAAAAAAACAGCAACCCTTACTGAAGGGCAACTATAAATAAAAAGGTGAACAACTAAAGAAACGAATTGGACCAAAGTCCCAGGAAACCGGCGATGGTTGGATGGCCCGACGGACAGTGATCGCTACACGAGTCCACCCGTGCACCCCAGAAACCAGAAAAAAAACAAGAACTTACTTACTCCTTAAAGATACACGCCGCAAAAAAAAGGGTAGAGTATTCAGGGAAGCACACAGGCGAGTCCCTATCCCTCGATAGTCGGTGGAAGACAAGTGAAAAAGGCTGAAAAGACCAAATCGGAAGAAGAAAGACAGAGAATTGAGAGAGGCAAACGAAACCAGATGTAAATTAAAATAATGAAAGAAATACAAAAGAAAAGTGGAGAGCAAGGACAGTAAAATAGTGGGCAAGAACATAAACTCAACCAACACGGAGAGATACAAGGAAGCACACGGGAGAACTGGACGAAGCGACGACAACCTGTCGGAGAAACAGCGGACCTGAGAAAGGCAGCAGACTGAACCACAAAAGAGGACTGATACAAGTAACCCAAAGCGACAAACGGATGACCAATCTCCTCCGGACGAAAACAGATAGGAAAAGGAAGGAGGACTAGCTACCAGGAACGACGAAAGCGGTTCCGGAGACCTGCCTCCTTCAAAGGCCGAAACAGCCACGAAACACGGAGGAGAGAGACCAGACGCTTGCAGGGAAAAAATGAGGTAAACCGGATGGGCAGTCCACTCACACAAACGCCCAAAGGCCAACAAAAGGAGGGAGACCAGCTACCGGGACCAAAAGAAAAGGTCCAGGAGACCTGCTGCCCTCGACTGGTCTGAAGGACCAAACAGAAGGAGTAGACTACCCAAGCCGGAAGCAGGCAGGAGAGCCAGACAATAATCGCAGACGTACGAAAAAAAATTACAGTTCTATACACAAAAAAGATTAAATTAAGGACTACTATAATTCCAAAATAAGTAATACATGAAAACTCGTCAAATTAATGAGAGAATCAAAAAACACCTAGATCCCAAAACGCGCAATAATACAGAAAAAAGTGAGTAATATCGCCGAATATGCGATAAAAATATACAACAGAATTGAAAAAAACTAAGGACAAAACGCTTAGTAATATTGACCTAGAAAAACGCTCATTAATATTAACCTTGAAGAAAAAAAAGAAATAGATCCTTGACAGGACCCACGAAAAAAACTCAGAAAGATTGAAAATGAGCAAGGGGAAATTATAAACAGTCCAGGAAGGCCACAGACCTCACAGATGATGAAGAGCACTGCAGGAACCACTGACACTGAATATAGATCCAATAATGGCGTGATTCGCGGGTATAGGAATTCACCGCAGCAAGGAGACACCATAGGAGGACGCAGCGAAGGAACCAGTGGGCGGAGAAGGAAACCAAGGACACCACTGGAAAGCCCGTGTCAAACTCCACCAGTGTACGAATTCACAGGAACAGGCGAGGCCAGTAACACGTCACAAAGGGCAAAAAACAAATTTATGGCCGGAGCTCTAGAATGTACGACCTCTCTCACAGACGTCCCTTAAGAGAGGGATCTCGTTAATCCATTCATGCGTGTCACTAATTAGATGACGAGGCATTTGGCTATATAAGAATTTTATTGAGAAGCCTTTAGGCTCAAACACATTACAACATGCATCAGAAAATTAGAAATCAAAGTAAAATGGAAGACATACATGCAGCAATGCTGCGACAGGCAAATATAGGCAAAAAGAGTACAAGGTCTGGATATAAGTACAGGAGATTGACGGTGCAGGCAACGGAAGCTGGAAGCAACCAGAGAAAAGGGTTAGCCTGCCAAAGTCAACCGTCCGGTTGAGGACACCACAGTAACTCCATGCACAGGAATGTATACGCGGACCTGACGCAAAACCCTTACACCAACGTGTCGCGCACTAAGGGGGCCAAGACGGCACAAGCGCTAAAAAAAGACGGATGAACCAAAAATAAACATAAGCACAGAACGGCGGAGGAATCAGGAAGGATGGAAGGCTAACGAAAAGAATCATGTACAAGTATCAATAACAGAACCGAAGGTCTGAAGGGCAAGAACTCTAGGTACCGCGAAAAAAGCAGGCCGCAGCCAACGCAGACCCAGAGAGACAGCGCACAATCCATGAGGTCAACATCAGTCATCGAGAGGGTGGTCTTGAAATATTGCAGATGGGAGGTGAGGATAATACCTCTGAACGTCACAACAAATGGATGATGGGTAACAGACATACAATTGGGGAAAAACCGCTTTACTGAAAGACAGAATTTCATTGTTGTACTTAGCGTATTTTGCAATCTTCTCAGGGGCAGCCATTTCAGCATTTTCGTCGCCGGACACCTGAACGTCAATGATGTGGACGACGTTGTCAATACAGCAAATGAGATCCGGCTTTATGAACGTTGCATCCACCGGAATCCTGGGTTCAACTCTGTAGGATAATCCTTTCTTTGAGGCGTGTCTGGCAATACGGTCTACGATACTGTTATGACGGGTACAGCGGAACCCGTGAGTATAACTGCACTATTGTAATATGTGCTGAACCGATTCGATTTGGGTCTTGCAATGTCGACATTTGTTATCATTAGAGCGGCCGCCGCGTGTTGATCTCGTTTTGGACGGCTCGGCATTGAAGCGGATGTGCACTGCGTCAATTAATTTCCTGGAAAAGACACGCGAGCAGTCTGCAAACATCAATGTGGATGGGCGATTGAGGTCTTTTATCATCTTGCCGTCAACTGAATTCAGTAAAGCAGAATTCCAAGCAGCCTTCATTTCCACCTTCGAATGAACTGGTTCTTCATAAACCTTAGCAGGTCTGGAGTCGAGCGAATGAACTGACGATTGGGTCAAATAATCGCCTACGACGCGAAAGAAAGAGGTGACTGAGTTCGATAGCTTCTGGAAACGGCTAGACCTAAGTATCGGTATCCAAGAAAGGAATGCCTGAAGATCCAGACCACCTTTCTTGACAGAAGTGTAGAACGCTGCCAGGATGAGGTCTTCAGGCAGCCGTAACCAAGATCTCACATAATGACGGAGCTTGTTGTCCAGCTCCCGGAGGTCTCTCCGACGGACGTGTTCGAAGATCAAACGATGCAACATACGGGGCACGAAAAAGTCTTTCAGAGCCATGAACTTTTGGCTGACGGTAAGCGGCGAATTGCTGAGATTGGAAAGCATCTTTTCAAAATCGCCTAAGCCGGAGAAATTGGAGATCCCGCTAGGGGAGAATCGCACTCCAAGGTAATCAAAACCAAAGGAAGAGTCAACTGCAGGGATAGTACCGAACGAGAGGCTGAGAGGAGTTTTGTCAGGAATGATAGACCCACCAGTTCTTTGTGTACAGAACGTAAAAAGATTTCTTGATGTTGATAGTGAGGAGTCTTAAGAGTCTTAACAAGACTCTTAAGAGAGTCATAGTTACTCCCGCTGTTTACTCGCGCTTCATTGAATTTCTTCATACATTGACAGTCTCATGGTGTGGCGTAACCACGTCATCAAGCTGAGTATATTGTTGCCTCGCAACACGAGAACACCGACAGTATCGTTGCATATCTGGACAGGAGACATCGAAGGATCAAAAAGCGACGTCGCTATGAACGCTATGCCGCCACAAGGCAGTTAGCCCTGTGGTAACTTTTCTGACACCTCTTGCTTCAAACTCCGAACAATCAAAAGGATCGATAGGCCACGCTTTCACAGTTTGTATTCGTACTGAAAATCAAAATCAAGTGAGCTTTTGCCCTTTTACTCTACGCGAGGTTTCCGTCCTCGCTGAGCTCACCTTGGGACACCTGCGTTACTGTTTGACAGATGTACCGCCCCAGTCAAACTCCCCGCCTGACACTTTCTTCAGAGGGGGTCGTGCCGCGGCGCGAGGCCGCGCACTTCAACACAACAATCGATAGACTTGCGTCCCACTTCCCGCTTCACTGAATAAGTAAAGAAACGATACAAGTAGTGGTATTTCAATGGCGCCGGAGCTCCCACCTATGCTACACCTCTCATGTCTCTTCACAAAGTCGGACTAGAGTCAAGGTCAACAGGGTCTTCTTTCCCCGCTGATTCTGCCTTTGAGTTTTCGCTTTTGAGGCGGAAAGCTTAACCAGAAAATCAAACACAAAAATGAAAGTTGAACACACGACCGCCGCTCCAAACTAGAAGAGGAACGTCGACCTGAAGTACTGGTGGTTAACAATATTAATGCTTTTATTATACATGATACCGCGGAAGGAAATTATCATCGGTGAGTGCATAACTTTTTTGAAGCGTCTCTTTTTCATGGAGGAGACATGTTTCAATATATGACACTCGTAGCGGGAATATTTCTCAATTTTGCCGTCAAAAGCGGCATCGTAATTCGTATCACCGCAAATCTGCACATCGACAACCACACAACTGTTATCCCTCAAAACGACGATATCCGGTTTAATGAAGCTGGAGTTGCAGTTAATATGAGGTTCACACAGAACTTCAGATTTGTCATTTAGGTATTTGGTTAGACAATCTACAACTCGATCATGACGATTAACTCGCAGATCATGAGACACATGACATTTTTGGACGATATGAGCGGTATTCTCAACTTCGTAATTGCAGTGCCGACATTTGATGTTATTGGTGCGGCCATCTCTGGAGCTTCTTGCCTTAGAAGGCACCGCGTTAAACCTCATATGCAGTGATTGAATGATCACCTTGGGAAATTTCTTTGAGGGGTCGCGAAGAAAACTTGTAGACACTTTGTTTACAGTTTTAAGTGCAGCACCATCATTTGATTCAGTGAGCATTTTAGACCATGCCTTGCTAATGTCTGACTTCTCAGCAATATCCAAGGAACCAATTTTAATGGGTTTTCTGTTAAGCGAATGAATGGAAGAGTCATACAAGAAATTCCCGATGATGTTGAAGAATGCATCGTTCGAATTTCGTAATTTATCTATACGACTCCTTCTCAAGAAGGGTATCCATGATGTGAGAGATGGTATTCCAAGACCACCATTGATCACTTTTGCATGAAATCCACCAATAGGAAAATCTTTTGGTAGGCGAAAACAAGTACGGATCATGTCATGAATGGTAAAGTCCATTGACTTGAGAGAACTACGATGAACACACTCAAAGGTCAGACGATGTAGAAATTTGGTTATCAGGTAGTCTCTCAGAATGATGAATTTCTGAGTTATTTTGAGTACGGATTTATCAACATTGTTGAGTAAAGTTCGAAAAGAGTTCGCAATGTTGGAGTTACTGATGCCGTTAGCATTGAAAGCTATTCCCAGATAAGAGAAGTTTTTATCAACAGAGAGATCTCATCTCACCAAAGGATAATTTCATAGGTGAAACGTCAAGTCTAACGGTATCCTTCAGCACTTTGTTGATTACTGAGGATTTATTCATATTGATACACAGACCGGCCTTTCCACAAGCATCTTTGAAACTTTGAATCTTTGAATCTTCAGGGCTGAGTCTTCTTTGTTCTTTGCAATTAAAAAAGAGTCGTCTGCATAGGCAAGATAAAGAATATCATTATCAAAAATCTTGGTACAGAGGTGCGGGAGGAGCTGTAAGAGCAGATCGGGGGTTACTCTGCATCGTCGGCGCTGCATCTTAGCCAACGGTAGTGACGCTCCACCTCAACCGTCTGCCGCCAGACACTACACGTTCATTAACGATTCCATTAATGAGGTCTCTGATACCGTCGTCAGCAATTTCGACCCTTCAGCACCTCGTATGGAGATCATCACCCGTAACGATGAAATTCTTCATGTAAAATGTATATGGTGTCTGAGAATCTTTGGAACAACCGCTGGCTGCTCGCAACATCAACGTCGAGCCCACAGACAGTTATATCTGCGGAGTGAGCACAATGGGACCTCCCATCGCTCCCTTACTCATCAAGGAGCGGCATTCACCACCACCATTGAGAGCAGCAGAACTGCCCTCAACCAGCAATCGGCACAACTACCAGCTACCCCCGTGACCGCCTCGTCTGTGCCACAGGAGGATCTCATAGTTTCCTCTGATCTTCCGACTCCACGCATTCCTACTGACACTCCTTCATCTGCCGCCTCCATCGCTGCGTCTGAGTCAGCTGTTCATTCCGATGCTTCGACTCTCCCGGAAACTTCAAGACAGTCTCTCCTTAACACGTTGTATGAGGATCTTCACTCCATCCCTGAGACCTCTGCTCTATTCGAGATGGCCCAGGATGCCATGCAGCACGTGAGCAATGGGAGGTCGTGCTTCCACGTCGTAGATGGCTGGCTCTCGAAGAGTTTTCCTGTAACATGGCAAGAACAAGGAAGCTCTTCGAGGAAACCGGAGAAGCCGCCCAGGAGAAGAGAGCGAGATGCCCTTCGAAGAAGGAAGTTTAACAACCTCTGGCTTAAGAAGAAAAGTGATGCGGCACGCATGGCCATTGAGGGAAATTACGACGTCGGGCCTATGACGTTTCCTCCGCAGATGTCCGATTTTTGGACTGCCTTGATGTCGGTCCCCTCTGTTCCCGACAACCGACCTATAGAATCAAATAGACCTATAGATCTATATGCCGGCTTTCCAAGCCACTTGGTGTCGTACCTGGATCGAATCTATAACTATACGAGCGTGAGAATTGGTGACACGTCGGTCGTCCCTACGAGGGGAGTCCGCCAAAGCGACCCGTTGTCCCCCATCCTTTTTAACCTCGTCATGCAGGAAGTTCTTGAGAATTCTTTACCTGACACTGGAATCACGTTACATGGCAATGATGTTCACTATATCGCCTACGCCGATGATACCATTCTGCTGGCCAAATCGAAGGAATCGCTTGAGGCTAAGATTTAGGCGTTCGTTACCGCAGCAGCGAAGGCTGGCCTCAGTATCAACGTCAAAAAATCTTTCACGTTCTGTACACGAAGAATTGTAGGATCTATCGTTCCTGACAAAACTCCTCTCAGCCTCTCGTTCGGTACTATCCCTGCAGTTGACTCCTCCTTTGGTTTTGATTACCTTGGAGTGCGATTCTCCCCTAGCGGGATCTCCAATTTCTCCGGCTTAGGCGATTTTGAAAAGATGCTTTCCAATCTCAGCAATTCGCCGCTTACCGTCAGCCAAAAGTTCATGGCTCTGAAAGACTTTTTCGTGCCCCGTATGTTGCATCGTTTGATCTTCGAACACGTCCGTCGGAGAGACCTCCGGGAGCTGGACAACAAGCTCCGTCATTATGTCAGATCTTGGTTACGGCTGCCTGAAGACGATAGGGCAATTTTGGAGAAATTACATGAAGCCTGGGGCACATTGGTGCATGTACATGTGTACATCAGCAGCAGCAGCGGATCATCAGCAGGAGGGCTGTGGCCATGTGCACTATGCCAAGTCAGCCAGACTCTATTTACAGAATATGCTGGAATTGCCGACCACATATCCATGGTTACACAGAATGCTCGAGAGCGGCCATTTTACCATCAGAAGAAGTAGCAGATTCTGGGCAGGCCTGTGGTCCGATCTCGTCGTAGAGCAGGTCATGATGAAATCCGTAAAAAGCAGAGGCGGCCTTACCAGAGGAAGAGGCATGACCGAGAGTGTCATCACCAAGTGGATACTGAGTATGCACAGATGCGGAGAAGTACTACATTCAATGAACGAACTGACAAAACTCACACGCGAATCTGGCGACCAGCACGTCGAAGCCAGCATCGCACGGATGAAAAGAGACTGTTCTGACTGGTGCAAGATATTTCAATTCTTCCAGCAATTTCCTCCATTTACTGACAATCCAGATTTGGTTTCCATCGTACATGGGTTGACGGCTGATTCATCAATCAATTGTGATGAAAGTGAAGTCATCGGAAAGAAGATTCAGGATTCGATTGATTGTAAAAAGTTTGATGAGATATCAATCCCCCGGAACAGCAAGATCAAGTCGCTGAGTAACCTGTTTGAAGGCATCAAGATAAGTGGCGTCGATGACTGTTGATCCCATAGAACTGTTTTCAAGGTTGACTGTTTTGATTATGAGAGAAGAAGACAATTTATCTAGCTTTGATTACGAGTTGACGCCTTTTCCTTCATCACTATTCAAAGATGGATTAATGCGGAAGACATCTAAAGCCAAATTGCGAAACTTTTTGACAGCTGATGTTCTACCTAGCAGCATATTCTGTCCAAAGAATTCAAGCAATTGTCAAAATCTTCTGACAAGCTTTATATCCTATTGTACCTCATAGACTTCTTATCCAATTCCACACTAGTATTTTTTGTATTTTGCATCTCAATAAGAACGCTTATTTTGACAAGATTTGTTTATTTCATTTATACAAGCCCTGCATTCTTTTATCATTTGTAACCATGCATTACCATAAACGACTATGAATGACCGATCAGCCATTCGTATTAATTTCAAGAGCTCTTGCTGATAAAGAACACTTTTCAAGACAACACTGATGCTGATTTGTACTTGAGTAACTGATGATATGTGTATTTTATCATGGTTATTTATGTGACTTTTGATTCCTGATTCCTGACTAGGAAAATATAGACTTCAAATGTGAAAAAACTTATTTTTATAATGCAAACTACATGTACGTTCAGGACGAAAGGGAACTTTCTCGGGCTTCTACTGGTGAATAAATCGGAAATGTATTGAAAATGACACGTCATTCATGTAGCCCATAGGCCTACCATGGAGAGAAATAATGTGAATATTAGATTACTATAGCCTACAATTTTTGGCTCAAACATTCTTTGTGTAATAGCCTACTTCTTAATATTTCTCTAACAGCCTTTCTTATGTCTTATGTACGAGTAGGTCTACAATGAGTAATAGTCCACTCTGCTGTTCAAGCAGGGAATCCAAAATGGGTGAACCTCGTTGAACACATCTCACCTACTTCAGACTTACCACATTTTCGGTGATGTAATGCGTATATGTAGCCTACATGTAACTTCGTTCATATTGAAACAGCATCTCTGGTGAGTATGTTTTGTCGTCAAATCGTGTTCTATCTAAGGACTTAAGTCAAAGTGTTTCTCGATGATGTTTAACTATTGAGCAGATTGTCACATTTTATGTATAGTATATGATGCAATCACTCCACTCTCTTGCCAAACTAGGAGGTCTGGAGGGCATGGGCACCTCAAATTCGTGTCTGTAGGGGTAAATTGACCCAGAAATTACCTCAAGTTAGTGCAAATACTTCCACCTGACTAGAAATCCGATTTTTTGCATTTTATGAGTAGTATGACGCAAACATTTCGCTCTGCTGCCAAACCAGGAGGACTGACAAGTAAGGGAACCTCGAATTCGTGTCTCTCGTGAAAAATTGACCCAGAACACTCTTCTAGTTGGTAAGTATATCTCACTTAACTGAAAATCCATTTTTTCACATTTCATGAGTAGTATGGTGCAAACATTTCGCTTTTACGCAAAATTGACGGGTCTGCTGAATCTAGGCACCTCAAATTCGTTTTTTTCATGCAATTTTGGTCTAGAAAAAGTGTATTTCGCTTTTGGTATATTTACTTCACGGTGAAACTCTATATTCCCCCGACTAGCAGTGTTTCCCAGTAATGCTCAACCTGAGCGATATGAAAATACAGCTGCCGAGTTTGAGACTGATTTAACACAGCCGATTGACTTAAATGGTGATTGGGAAGTAGCCCTGCAAGATATGAGCTATGTGAATAATATACGAACCATTGCAAATGAAGAGATTACATTAGGCACTGCAACGAATCAAGACTTGTACTTTCCAAAACTAGAGCGAAATGATAAAGTACATACCTACAACTTGAATGAATTGTCCAATTCCATTGTCGAATGGTCCTTTATTTCAAACGCACAGACCCTGTTTTACGTCCCAGTCTTACATGGAAGCCAAATGAAAAGTTACCGATACCTCCAAAGCATTATAGCAATGGCTTTGATGTTTGTACATACTTGAACAAAGGTGTATCAAATCTACTCTCATATCATTTTGACTATGATCCTAAAGCAAATACATTCTGTATCAGTGTACATGGTAAAACGGTCATTCACATTTCAAAAGAGCTAACAAAGATTTTAGGATTCAAACGTGACATATTCTACGACGAGAAGTACTGTGGCTCAACGTCCTTGCTCGATATGAATATCAATCACTTTTACATTTAACACTAACTTTATCCATTCAACACAAGTCGGTGGTCAAATGGTTCCCGTTTTAAGATATATTCCTATTGACAGTGGCGACTTTGGTGTGACCATGCACAGGGAGTTCCTGAACAAGGTATACATTCCAGTCAATGTATCACGATTATCCCATTGCGAATTTGGTATCTATGATGATAGTGGTAATCCTATTCAATTTATTGGTGGGCGCACTGTCTTAACACTTCATTTTCGTCAGATAACATCAAATCATTAAATTTGTATGTTGCGTGTGGCGCAGTCAATGTCTTTTCTTTCTTGATTAGGTGGCCGTTAAGGCCGTGATTCTCATAAAGACCGTTTGTGGCATTCTCTGGTTTCATCAAGGCTTTTCACTCCTGAAAGTCAGCCTCGTTCATGAAAGGCTCACTCTCAACCGTTTGCAGAGTGAGTTGCTTACAACCTTCAATCATTTGTCTCTCTTCCTCTTCCTCTTGTCGTTGAAACTTTCTCCTCCTCCGTCCGGCGATGTATGATGATGAATGCTTCCTCTCTGTTGTGGTTGATGTTTTGCTTTTCTCTCCATGGCGTTTTCTATGGGGTGTTGTGAGTGAGTCTCTTATAACATGCGTCCATATTCTGATCACTTCATATCATGTACATACTGTGTCGTTTTCCTTTCACATAAAGAAATAAAGTTAGAAATAAAGTTGATGTTTGTAAAGTTAGAAATAAAGTTGTTGTTTGTAAAGTAAGGAAAGTAAAGTGAAGGAAGTAAAATTAAGACAAAGAAATAAACTATAACACAAAGTCGAAGGAAAAGGGAAGAAAGAAGAAGAGAGACTAGGTACTGCGGAAAAAGAAGGAGCAGGCTTCCGCAGACCCTGAAAGCGCCAGCAAACAAGAGTGAGATACATCGCGCAAGGTAAAATGAAACTTATTTACAAAATATTTACAGGAGTTATCGTTAACAATACCTCGAAAGGAGACAACAAACGGTAGATGTGACACATTGGATACCATCCTCTTGGAGAGGGAGGAAAAGTAGCTGATGATACTCGCGTTCGCGGTACGATACTTCGAGACTTTTTCACTGGCGGCGAGAGTGATATTAGTGTCTCCACACACCTAAACATCGCAGACAATGATCGATTCGTCCTCCATGATGACGATGTCTGGCTTGATGAAAGAATTGCTATGAGGTATATTGGGCTCCTCTAAAACATTGAAACCTTTTTTAGCAAGCTTAGAGACAATCTTACTCACGATCACGTTGTGACGCTTGATTCTCAGGTCGTGTGTTTTGGGACACTTTTGAATTATGTGCGGAACAGACTCGATCGGGTCTGCACAATGCCTGCAAGATGTATCATTTGTGCGGCCACCACGGGCGGTACGAGTGCGCACAGGAATGGCATTGAACCGCACGTGGGCAGCATCGATCAGAAGTCTCGGGAAAACGGATGCAGGATCCCTGAAGAAGTAAGTGGACGCTTTATTGATGCCCCTGAGATGCCTGCCATCCACTGAATGTTGAAGCGCGGCCGAACAACCGGCGGCTAAGTCTTTCTTGACAACAACGTTCTTGTCCTTGATTTTGTTGGTGAGCGCATTAATAGAATGGATCGCTGAGCCGGATAGGTAGTCAAAAACCGCTTTGTTGAAGGTATACACAGAATTGTCAAGCTTGGAAAGACGCTGCCTCCTGAGGACAGGGATCCAATTCAGGAACGACGGGAAGCCCATCCCACCGGAGGAGAAGGAAGCGTGGAAAAAATCAAGAGCCAGGTCATCAGGAAGCCGAAGCCAAGAACGGACGTGATGGCGCAGGATAGTATCTAGACGTCGTAAGGTGGCCCGGTGTAGCCTCTCGAAAAAGAGCCGGTGTAGTATGCGAGGGATGAGGTAAGATCCTAAGACGCATAGCTTTTGCCCAATCTTGAGCTTGGACTTGGACAAGTTGTTAATTAAGGATTGGAAAGCCTGTACGATCGGGGAACCAGAGATGTCATCTGGGGCGAACGATATTCCAAGGTAATCGAACGTTTCGTCAGCTTTCTTTGCCTTGAAAGTGCCACCTGAGAAGGAGAAATCGGAAACATCGAGGCAGGTGGACGACGGTAGCGTACGCTTGACAACGAATGATTTCTCACAGTTGATCTCCAAACCCGCCTTCCGGCAGGCCTCGCAGAAAGCGTCCATGCGTACGCGGAGATTATCTTCGGAGGATGAGAAAATGAAAACATCATCTGCATAGGCGACGTGATCAACAGTTTCATTGAAAAGGACAATTCCCAAATCTGGCCACGAGAGTTGTAAGATCTCTTCCATTACAAGATTGAAGAGGATGGGGCTGAGAGGGTCACCTTGACGGACACCGTGGGAGGAATTGATGTGAGTAGTCACAACCCGGGTCTGACCTTCGGAGTAAACATGGCGGAGGTAACGAACGATGTGAGGAGGGAGCCCCGCTTTCGTAGCGACTGGCAGGATGGTGTCAGAAGAAACGCAATCAAACGCTTTCCGGAGATCTATACAGGCGGTAGCGAGCTTGAAACCATCCGTCTTGGCCTTACACAAAATGGCATGTAAAGTGGAAGATGCCTCCAAGATACCGTCTCTCTTCTGAAAGGCGTATTGCCCTTTGAAAGGAGTAATGTGTGTGCCCAATCGCGTAGCCAAGATGCGGTGGAGCAATCTCAACGGGAGAGAAGAGACGGAAATTGGACGAAACTGGGAGGGAAGGAGAGGATGATCCACTTTTGGGATGAATGTGATCCGGGATTGATGGAAGGATGAGGGGAGTTTGCCTTCCAGGAGGATGATGTTTAAAAGAGAAACGATTCCTTGGACGGTCCAGGCGGATAAGATCTTTACGTCAATTCTGTCGGGGCCGGCGGCCGATTTCCCGTTAACGCGAAGAGCTTCGTTTACCTCCTTGGCCGTGATCGGAGTTAGGACTTCCCAATGAACGGGATTGACACGATTGGTCTGACGTCAGGGGTGGAGGGGACGGCGAGGAGCATGGACCAGAAAGAGTCCATGAGGGCAGGTAATTTAGTTTTGCCGATGTCCTTCACTTTGTCGTCGAGGACAGCCCGCGCAGCGTCCTTGCGCTTTTTGTACCAAAGCGCTTTCAGAGCCTTGTATTTGGCCGCATCCCATTCCCTCTAATTTTAAGGCTTCGGGGTAGGATCCTCGTTCTTCTGAGGAGGAGCCCTGGAAATGGGATAGTTGGCATCAAGCCACGGCGATAAGACATTCGAGACCAGAGACCCAGAGTCATTATGTGTGATAATCGAGTTCTTGATCGAGATGATAGGAGATGGCTCGACCAAATGATAGACGCTACCAATGGCTTGGAGGATGGCCTGTTTGATTCTGGCGAGCGGATCATCAGCAGGAGGGCTGTGGACAGTTGCAGAGGGGGCCCCAAAGTCTGTTGAGCAGGCTGATTTGAGTTATTATCGCCAGCCTCAATGATGGTAGGTTGGTCGTCCACAATTGCAAGAGGATCAGTAGATCGAGGTGGCGCTAGAACCGCGATGTTGGTCTTGAGAACAGATTTATGAGAGGAGACATCGTGGGTAGTCCGGTCGTAGAGGTCGCGATGGGCTCGACGCTGATGCTGGGAACAGCCGGCGACGGACTTGAAGTCCCTTCTGCACCAGAGGCAGGAAGCATTAAGGACTTTACCGTCCGCGAAAGTCAGCTCCATGCGAGGGGCGGAGGGATCGAAGTCCCTTGCAACATTTTCATTGCAAGAGAAAATGAAAAAGAATGACCGACCCAATAATATTAACATTGAGAGAACGCACAATAATATTGACCTTCACGCAGTGAAAATGTAGATCCTTAAAAAGGAACCACGAAAAGGTGCACAGAAGCAAACAGAGGATAAACCAAGATAGGAAAACACTGGATGCACAAATTCACACGATGGATGTACCAGTAGAAATGAGTTTACGGTATGTAGCACCACCAACGGCATGAACCAACGGAAAATAGCAGGAAACACAATAGGATACAAAAAGGAGTGTAACTCCTCAACCACTCCACCAGGAAGAAAGAGGATGGTACCAATAGAAAGAGCACACTCTGAATATGTAGTCCACCAATTTACACGTAGTCCAAAGGCCAAGGACAGGCACAAAACACAAAAGAAAAAATATCAAGCTAACTTCATGCTAACTTTATTTTATACTTCACCTACCTTACAAACTTTACAAACAACAACTTTATTTCTAACTTTACAAACATCAACTTTATTTCTAACTTTACAAACAGTGAAATGATTCCGACTTTATTTTTTTATTTATTTTTTTTACTTTATGATTCCTCCATCAGTTCTTGAGCAGTTTATTCGTTCAGTTTTGGCTGGGTGTGATCTTACTCCTACTGATGAAACATTGTTGCGATACATCAAGACAGTCACAAAACCATTTCTCAATTGATATCCTATAACGTAAGAAAAAAATCAAATACAAATACAACTTTAGTTCGTCGTAGAGCAGTAACTTCCTTTCCAATATATTTCGGTCTTTTTGTCCATTCGCAAACTCGAAAGAAGACTTTAGTTCAAGCATTGGCACGATTTGGGGTATCGGTATCATATGAAAGAGTCAAAAATACGGAGTTAGCAGTCACTAAACAGCTATTGAAACAATACCAGACTGAAGGTCTCGTTTGTCCACCATCACTCTACCCAGGATTATTTACAATTTAGATCATAATCCTTCTTCTCCACTGTCAACTGAGTCTTTTCATGGAACCACTATATCGATATTTCAGCATCCCGAGAATGATGTTCCAAAGAGAGAAACTGACTTTTTCTTTTCGTCAGTAAATATCGACGTAGATCTGGAATTGCCCACATATTACAATTACATTAAACCTACAAAAAAAGGGAGACCTAATTATCCTGAGACTAAATCGTCATGTTCCTGAGAGGCTGCCCTTTTCACGTTTGTTGAGAGCTCCGCTGTCTCTCACTCAGCGGCGTTCGTGTTCTTTTCTACCCTGGGCCACTGCATTATGTAATCAGCAGCTTCAAATTAGAATTTGATTTTTCTTTAAGCCGTTTTACATTTGTTCGTAATGTTACCTTTCATTGCTTTTGTATTTCTTACATTCTTTGTACCTTATGATTTCTAATTATTGCAAATAAACGCTACTACTATCCCTTGCAGTCTATTAATTCACAAGGCGTTGACCAAAGCATGAATCCTCTACTCGAGACTCAAAGTTGGCTAGTTAATCTAGAGGAAGCTGATACTAGGAATACATCTGGCAATGTTGAGAATACTTCGTGGTCTTCATTCCATTCTTTCAAAAGCATTCACTCACCTCGTCCCAAAAGTGTTTCCGTTCTCATGCCTCTCATCCATGAATCAATAAATTCCACAGCAATGGTTAGACATTGTATCGACATCATTCATGAAGTTGTCGACAAGCTCAACCACGGTCAATCTCTTGTCATCACAGCTGACCAACCAGTTCTTGCAATTGCGAAACAAGTACAGTGGCTGTATCCCAAAGATTATGGCGAAAATAACATTTTATTTATGATGCGAGCGTTACATATTGAGATGGCTTTTATGTCGATCAGCGGTGATTGGAGCGGTTGGGTAGAGCTGTTAGCTAAAGCTGACATAAGCACGCTTGGCCGACTTGAGTCAATTCTCAAGGGTAGCCAAGTCAAACGGTGTCGAAACGTTCATCAGTTGTCATTAGCATGCCTTTATCGACTTCTTTGTGATGCGTATAAAAAGTCTGAAGCTTCTTCCATTTGTTACATTGATGGATGGGCTGAGGTAGAAAGAAAGAAATCTGTTCAGTTTCATTACTGGTACACCGTAATGGAATTACAAGCACTTCTTTTGACTTTTGTCAAGAGTATTAGAACATCTAATTTCACGTTGTTCTTTTCGTGTTTGAAAGCATTCCTACCATGGATATTTGGCCTCGACCACACACACTACGCTTGTTGGCTTTCAGTATTTGTAAACGATCTTGAGATGTTGCCAATCAAGCATCCCAATTTGTACGAAAAATTCATGAACGGTTATTTCACCATTCAAAAATCAAAGAAGCCGTTTTCTACGATTGCCGAAGATCAGGCACATGAACAGAATAACAAATTAGTTAATACTTATAGGACTTTGATGTACCAGCTTTCATGTACAGTTGTGGGCAACTGATTTGTTCATAATGTGCCAACAGCAGTATAAGAATATCAGTGTCACGCGCTGATATCACGATCGTATATTCTTCCGCATGGATGCAATGTAAAATTATTCGGGTATCAGCTTCTTCGTGACTAGCATGCAGAAAAGAAATGTCGAGGTCAGGATCTGACGACTTAACTGTGGAAGCCTCATGAAAACCTCCGGAAACCACAACAATAGGATGAGTTGTGCTAGTGCGTTCTATCAGCTGATTTGACAAAAGAAAGATTAGATCTTTTTTATTTTCTTCCATGATGATGAAGCTATTCCAGTCAGATGGAAGAGGAACACTTGAATTTTCGATCTGACGTCTAATAGGTTTAACATTTTTTCTACGACTTAGCCTAGCACCGGTCTTGTTTGAATCAGCTTGATACCTATCGAATACTACATCAATCCTATGGAAGTGCATTCCCATTCTATGAACTGCATCAACAAAGAAGTTGCTATAGTCACCGAAAGTTTTAATGTTAGGGGGTTTCCCTATAGACATGACTAGAGCCTGGCCATCAATATCAAGCAACTTGATGTTGTAGGAGTCAGTTGCTGAGGAATCTCTACACCTTGTGCAATTATATTGAGTAATACTGATTTGCTTCCTTGATGCAAAGTTCCATTGACTGTGGCCAATGACAGAGGGACTTTCATAAGCTCATGTCTCAATATATTTTTCAAATCAATCTTTCGACCTGACTGATATGATGTGATTAATCTTTGTAAAATGCTACGGTCAATTTTCATCATACTATGATTTGTGGTGTGAGATGTCTTGGAAATTTCGTATAATGAAGAAAATGTCAGTGCATTATTCTTGTGGATGGGTGCTTTGATACTTACATGCTGGTCACTATCTGCAGGCTGATTCAGTCGTTTATATACAAAGTCTTTCATTTGAGATAATCCTAATTCTTCGGCTGTTAAAAGCGATTCTTGTATTTTAATGGTTGCTACATCTTTATTCAGGAAATTTTTCAAAGCTTCACCGCAATCCTGGAACATCCCAAGAGCCTTCAATCTTTTCACTAATTTCTCCTCATCTTCATCATCTTTTGTCATCCTCCCCTTCGTACATTCATTATGTGTGTATTCATCATCATCATCATGTTCATTATCGTCGTCATGCACAGGATTAAGCATTTCTGATGTTTGGGACGTTAAAACTGTTCGCAGATTAAATGATAGAGCCCATCTATTTAATGAAGCTGGTCTTCTGGTAATTCCAGTAATGCCACCGCTCCTCTTCCCGATAGCATTCAGCCACTCTGTACTCTGATCTGGAGATACTTGGTTAAAGCGTCTATCAGTGTGCTTTACAACGAAGTTACCACTATCAAATTCTCGTTGGACCTCTTGTGGAAGATTTGACATCTCAGCTAAATAGACAGCACCCCATCTTGCATAGTTGACATGATCATAACGAAAGAAAAACGGCAACATTCGCCTGAAAGCATATAAGTAGAGACTCCACGAACCATCACGCTGCGCTCTTATGAAACAGAGAAGGATATGAATCATCGTCATGTATTTACACCAGAAAGAAGCATTTGGATCAGTTGCACAAATGCTGTCAAAAAATTCTTTCAACGCTTCCAGAAATCTATCAGTTGAAAATAATTCAAACATCTGTGATATGTGTTCACGATCTATTGTTTTTGATGCATCAAATATTGCTTTCCATAATGAGATGTCCTTGTCATGAAGATAGGAATAAAGCTGTGGAAGGAGAAGTTGCCACAAAGCTTGTAGTGAAATTTTGTGCACTCGGACAGCGGGGGCATATCCCTTTCCTTTCATTACATTCTGTGCTGCATTTTCCCCAATAATATCACATTCTACCCACAGTTCAGAGAGGCCTGAATCACTCATGTGACGTCCTATCACACCTAAAAAATTCATGGCTGTATGCAGACCCCCGAGACAAGGAATCAGTATGTCTTTGTATTCTTTTACTGACCATTTCAATTGCAGCAGTTTTGGATAGAGAGCTTCATCAACAGTGAGAACAACGTGCTGTTGATTCATTGCATTTGCTATGTGAATAACTCTTTTAACTACGGTGTTGAGTGTATCTATTTCAGTTGCCGGCGCTGGTATGATAGGCAGGTATCCTATAGTTGTCTTTTGTGCATCAACGACACTTGCTTCCTGGTTATAAAAAGTCCAAGATGGCATTGGTGTATGAGAGGATCTAGAAACAATGAAAGATAAATCAGTGGCATGGGCTTCCTTTGCTTCTTCACATTCATCAAATCTTTGAACAAAATAACTTTCAGAAAGCGGACCAGTGAACGGTCGCTCCACATTACCTAGCTTTGGGGCATTTATCATATCAGTCATAGCATGTGGAATCCTGAGTGTCCTAACAGTTGAAGAAATATCCAATCTATTAAATAATTTATGAACTGGAGGGCCACGTTGCCACGCTGCTACTTGAGTAGCATGGAACGTCCCTTTTCCATCAAGCGTTCTTTCATTGATGTCAACATTATCCGTCGAGAAATGCACAAAGCGTCCTGCAACTAAATTTGTGGGAACTACTGCACCGGAGCTGTCCATACTTTCCAAAGTCATTTTTGCGAGTAGAGTGTCAAATTTTATAACTTCTCAATAGCTCATAGTGTGACCGGCCTGATGAAATAAATCAACTAATTTTTTTGATCGAGTAGCTTGATGAAGAGCACTAGCTAAGCCGATGTGTTTAGGAGTAAGATATTTATCTCCGTGAGCAGTATACATAAGATCCTGCGCGATTGATGTTATCCTGGTACATCTTCTAACTTCGCAATCCTCATCGCTTTCAGTGAGATCAACCAATATCTCCTGCCCACCAAGTAGGAGGTTCAGAAACATATACAAACTGTTGGGTATGCTCTTTAAAGCTCTCTCTTCACTGATCTCAATACCTTCCTGCTTGGGATGTGATAGCATGTCACGCCGAATGTGCAATGCTACATGTACCATACTGAGAAACATGTCTTCGGTTTCATGTTTGAACTGTGGAATGAGTCGCTCCTCTTGAATGCTTTCTTTATAAGAAGAAATTGGAATGTGTTGAAACTTGGTCGGTACCATGACAATTCTATTTCTATTACGAGCCTGATCATGCAGTGTGGTAAATTCATACACATTTCGTAGACTTTCTACCAACTTATCTTTGAATGTACATCGTCGACTAATATAAGATATTGGCACCGACTTAGTAACTGCAATAGCTTGAAGTCAATTGCAATGTTTTTCGAAGTCAAATAGTCAAATGCAGACCTTTTTTACATATTGACAATATTACTTCGATATGCTATTTTGGCCTTGCATTAGTCATGCTATCGACGGCATTTAGTCATGTTGTCTTCAATAATTTTGTCATTTGGCAGGGAAATTTTAGTGCAAATTCAACACGCCTAATGAAATGACGTACATCAACAATGATTGAAAATAAGAGCCAGATTTTGGCGATTAATGTTCTACAGTGAGTAGTGTCATTAGATTTTGGCGAATTCATCCACCAAAATTTGTGATATGTATCGCGCGCCTCGAATTTATCTTCCGAGCGGCGTTAGTTGTATTGCTTGATTCATGAATAGAGAATTCATGACGAATTTCTTAATGCGATTACCAGTTGACTGTCGCTTGCAAACTGATAGACATGTGACGAGTGTCACCCACATCAGATGCACCGAGTGGGATTTTCTGACAAGAACTGCATAGTGGAATAATGTCTAAAGTCCGAAATCCACTTTGTCACTATGCATGTTGAGATAACTGGCATGGTTGATGAATCTGGCGGACAGGTCTGCGAAGTGTTGAAGGAATAAACTTTTATGCAAACATGTGTTTCACTGCTCTCGTTCTCAAGACGATCACTTGAGAGATGAAACGCATACAATTTGGCTAATTTTCTTATCTTTTGACTAAAAGCGGGTCATAATCATCACCACCACCTATGCCACTGTCTTGGTCATCGCTTGGATAATAGCTTTACTGGATCGAATCATTTAACTTAGTTCCACCAAGTCATCAACATGATAGTGAATTGGCAGAACCTTCTCACGACCCTGCAACTCTTCTCCGCTGACTGCTGCTATGCAGTGAGAGATTTTATTAGCTTCAAAAATTGTCAATAAGAAATCATGGAAGGTGATCAAGCGTTTTCTCGGGTTATGCGATTTGAAAAAAGATAAAAGTACTTGCACTAATATTAATTAAATTCAGCACGCAACTTTTTACAGTTGGTGTATCTCTTCCATAATAGGAGAAGTCCTATCAAACTCCGTTCACCATTTTTGAAGTGACGTATTATTCACTCAATATTAAGATAAAAATTATGCATGTTGTACATATACAGTATTTGCCAGTTGTAAGTACATAAATTTGGTAACATATTGTCTGAAATGACGATAGTATGAATGCTTCGATGCATCGCAGTGGCTTCAATTTACCATATTTCTAGATAAAGTCAAAATGTTGTTCTAATTCGAAATCATTGAATTAAGATCACTTTTAGACAGAATGCACTCTGAAAAATATTCAGTCATTGGAATCGTTTGAGACATTAGATTGCGGTAGGTTGCAAACGAAATAGAGACTAATTGGCTCGATATTGGTCAGATAACATACCATCTCATAGATTCTTTGTCTTGTTTACTTCGGCGAAGTGGTCAGAACATACTCGACTATGCTTATTAGGAGTAAAGTCTTTCCATCCTGTGCTCCGACATTATTAATTGAACAAGGACATTTTTTTGGGAATCTGTAGAAGCTATTATTTGTGCGCTAAGTATTGGTGCTGCTGCCACATCCGACGAAAAAGCACTGCGCCATTTTTTTACAACAGTGAAGAGCTGATGCGGTTGAATGAAGGTGTTGATAGTTTATTAAGGACAAATGGAGTGAGATGGTGTGGCCATGTTTTGAGGACGGATGAATTTAGTGCTTTGAGGAGAGCGCTGAATTTTGGGGGTAGAAGAAAGCGAGGACGACCCATGAAAATGTGGAAGACGCAAGTGGAAGAGAAATGTCTTGGATAGGCCTGACGAAAAAGTACGTATTGGACAGAGGGAAATGGAGTCGAGGTGTGAAGGCGATTGCAGCACGATAAGGTACATCCGGCCACCTTCGGACACGGGGAAATCGCCGGATTAAAACTAGATAACTAACTAACTAAGTGGCGCCCTTCGATTCAGATAAAGTGCGACTCGAACTAATGAATTCAATCTCGAGTTCAATATTTTCCAAGTACCGATATCTCGAATTCGAGATTGCAAGTAGGCCTATATCAGGTTCGTGTCAATTACTCATAAAGCGCAATTTATTGCATATGGTAACAGGTGTTCAAGAGGCTTGATGTCTGACAGTGGCCGATTTAATTTCATAATTCCGTCTTTCTTCTTAATTATAGAAATATTTCAATTACGATTAAAGAACGATCCTTGTTTGCATAAATGCGATAAGAATGGTGTTTCAAAAAATTTTATACTTTATTATCTCAAGTGAAAACAGTTCTATTTATCAAAGTTTTAAGTATCCAGCTAGATGAAGCAAAGGCGTAGGAGATGAATCAAATTACCGGATTCTTGACCAAAACTGTGTGAAATAGCAGGTGGAAAGTAGGTAGAATTCCCCAATTCGACAGTGTTGTGAAAACATGCTTAATAAACTAGTTGAACATTTGAAAAGCCCG
>CAJQUW010008202.1:0-185108 GCA_907163375.1 Prostheceraeus crozeri | reverse complement strand
TAGTTTCTGAAGAAAAGCAAATTATAAGATCTAAGATGGCAAGACATTTCATTCACCAATGCCTACGTGAACATTTACTCCCACGATCACTTTGGTTCAAATTACCTGACAAATAAAAATTTGATAAACAACTGACACTTTGTCTCAGTAAGAAAATTCTTCATAAAGAGATAGGAGATTTAGCCATCAAGCTACGTCAACTCCAAACAACTGTAGAACTGCGTCTTGAATGTCTTCAACATATGACGATGGACATTGAATTATTTCAAAAGATCGACGTTTATCAAAAAAGAGAAAGACAAATTCTCAAGACTGACTGAGTCTAAATTTGAAAACAGATTGAAACGTCTGAGAACGATATTTGAAACAACTGAAGAGAACGAACCATTGCAGGAGTCGCTGACTCACGAATGTGCTACAAATAGTTGAAAAAATGTCCATATTTCAATTGACCACGAAGAAATTACAAGTAATGCACTGTTGACGGACATGACCAACTCTCTTATGCAAGAAGAAATAAATCTACTCAGCAAAGGTCCCACATTCGCCTTAGCATCAACCGTGAATGAGGAGTTCATCAATAACTTTGATGTGAGTTTCAGTCGATCCCTAAAGCTGCCCTAAAAGATAATAATAGAAGCAATCGTAACGATAGTATTGAAAGATGCCCATGGCATACGATTCTGAAAATGCCACCTCCAGAATCACATGACATCGAACTCAAAAACAAGCTGAAGAAGATCTACTACAAATCAAGGACTGTAATCCAAGGCATACCGGCAAGGAAGCCATATTCAAATCTCACAAAAGATGAACAGTCTACTCTTCGTCAATTGCAAAAGAAGGATCTGATTTGGCTGTCCCAGTGACAATGAAGTGAATTTGGTATTCTTTATACGAGGAATGCGATGATATTCAGGCTGGATATCAGAATTCTTTTGATACTCAAGTTTACTAAACCATTCGCAACATAACCCCAAGCACAGTGGAGATGAGAATTAAACATGAGTGTTGGAAGGAAACAGATCGCCTATGACGAAAGGCTGCCATACTTTATAGGAAAAGAGTTACATACAATCATTTAAACATTTCCAACCTTCTATCATTTGATCAAAAACGACAAAGGAAGGCCGTATTTCAAGAGACGACCATTGTTGCCAACATATTTCACTGCAACCAAGATTTCATGTGGGTTGATAACCAAACTGATAACTCCTCTCATTGAAACAGTTTTCCTGCGCATTTGACAGGACAGTACCTATTGATTGAGGACAATTCAACAAGATCCAGCACAACAACAATGCTCTTTTCCATGCAGTTTGGACGTAAGAGCTATGTATGCCTCTATACAGTACAGGGGCCTACTGGAAACGCTATCGACTATTGAAGAAACAACAAATTGCATTAAAATGAAATGAATGAAGCTACAAAATCTAAAGAGCTCATGTCGAATGCCTACTTAAGTACATTGATAGCAATTCCTTTTTATGGATAAAATTGGCACTCCTCGACTCCCATCTTTGCCGCTTTTCAATACTTATATAGACAATTCCTTCTTTTCTCGTAAGGAGCAGAGATGAAGCCTTAAATGTCCTGAACACAAAGACACAGTCAAACACGATGCTATCAAATTGACATCGATTTCCCCAACAATTGAAAATTGTCTGGTCTGTTGGACTTCCTAGAGGACTTTCAATGTGAAAACCGGACCGAAAATTGAATTTTAGAGACAAGGATGTAAGAAAGAATTGTTCGTTCATACATGCCCAGTATCCCCCAAGCATGGAGATTGTTTTTATTAACAACGAAAGGAAAGGGATAAGGGAGCGCTGTACAAGTGACATTGACTTCAACAAACACAATAGAGCATTTAACAATAAACAGTTCTTGCTTTCAATCGGTTATTCCGGGAAAGTTTATTCACCGCCACAAAAAGCTGAAGACGAAGAGAAAAGTCAACGAGTTTCCAAAGTGGATTACGCATGTTTGAAAATGGTATTACGTCAACAATGATAATGATAAAAAATGTGCAATATTTTCAAATAAAAGAAGAAATAAACATTAAACTAAGAGATGTTCGTAATAATAAGAACCAAAAATTGGGAAACTCGGAGAAAGCGACGAAGTAAACTAAAATTGTAAACTAACAAATTGGTATTTAAAAGATTTGAAATCCGTGTTTGAGAAAAAACGTTAGTTTATCAAGTGCGATGTAGGAAAGGAGGAAATGTCAGCAATGCTACATCGACAGTACGGTTTCGTCTCTACACATACGATTCAAGGAACATCTGCAATCATCTGTCTATCGGCATAAAAACACGTGAAACTGTGAGTCTTTTGAGATTAACATCTTAAATACAGCGGAGGACGAACCTAACTTGCGACTTGAAGGAAGCGTATTATTATCCGCAGGGGCACAAACAGACATTTTAACACTAGAACGTCCTTTCGTCATTTCTTTTCGACGAAAAAAAAAAAAATTTTTTTTATTTTTTTTTTTTTTTTTTCCCATTTTTTTCATTTAAAAAAATTATAATAAAAATGAGGTAACTGGAAGCTAGATTAAATGATATCGTTTTTAGAATCATTATCCTTAATATATACTGTTTAGTTGTTATCCGTTATTATTTTTTTCTACTATCGCCTTGAAAAAAAACGATAACCCTACAACGGCCATTTCGTTTCATATTTGGCGATAACATGATTATTTACATGCCAAATGTTGGTCTTGTCCGCCACTAAAGCAAACATTATCGCTTTTCATGCGAGACGTTTGTATGACTTCATCTCAGAAGCCAGTAGCACTCGATCACACCTTTTCCTGCGCGTGTGTCATTCATTCAGACAGTCATATTATAAACCGTATTCAAAAAACATTTGCGGCGAAAGCTGCAAAGGCTCAACGTCCGAAGAGAAATGCTGCGATAAATGCTTTGGAATCTTTATGGCAAATTGATGTTATTGACTGCGACGGCAACGAATCTATATTACAATCGTGATAGCGACATGTCTTTTATTACACGAATATCGGGTTGCACTAGTCAGAACATGGACTGAGTGCTGAAGAAATGAAAACTCATCCGACGCGAGATATCTTCCGAGTAGAAGTAATAATAGTTCCGTTGATGCGAATGGCGACGTCTAGTGTGCGGAACAAATAAGCTTTGGTCGAACGAGAAATGTAATATTTTTTTAAAATACAGGCATTTCGTATTTGAACTAAGAGAAAGATCTCATGCGATGGATTGCTTTGACAGTTTTAAAGACGTTCGTGTGAAAGAACATCATACTGAGTTACGAGGCAATATGGATTGATAATGGCATACTTGAAACACTTACCATCGAAGATCTTAGTCTATGGGAAGGATCACTCTAGTCCCATAATTTCCGAATTCCTATCTTTGGAAGAATAATGAGCAGAAACAAATACGAAACAATACAGCGATGTCTACGATTTGATCAAAAGTCCACTAGATCATCCAGAATTTGTGATGACCCATTTACCCATATACGGGAAGTGTATGAATTGATTACGGATGCTTGTAAACGGTCCATTACGCCTGGCTTTTCTGTGTGCATCGACGAGCAATTGATGCCATTGAAAACACGGTGTAAATTCAATGTCTTTATGCCAAACAAGCCAGACAAATTTGGATTCAAATTTTGGCTTCTTGTGGACAATGAGACAAAGTACATTTATAATATTTTGCCATATGTAGGTGCATCTGAGAAAGACCAACGACAAGGTATGAGACTTGCTGATTATGTCGTGAAAAATCTGATTCAACCACTGCAAGGAAAAGCCTACAATATCACATGTGATAACTTTTTTTATCAGCATTGATCTGGCAAAGTCTCTTCTGAAATCAAATACAACAATGGTTGGCACTCTGCGATCAAATTCAAAGAACATACCTCCGGGCTTGAAAAGTGTTGAACTTTCTGAGTATGAAACGGCATTCTTCTATTGTGACTGATGAAATGTTGCTTTTGAAATACCAAGCGAAGAAAAAGAAAAATGTTTTCTCATTGTCAACAATGCATGTCAATCCACTGTGTGATGATACTATCAAACGAAAACCCTATTCTATTCTATAATAAACAGAAGGTAGGCGTTGACACAGCTGATGCCATGTTGAGACTATATACTATGCGATGAGCATCAAGGAGATGGCCAGTGTCTGTTTGGCACAATTTGCTTGACATTGCACTATTGAATTCGTGGATCTGCTTCAAACAAGCAACAGGCTCAAATATTCCTCGGAAACGATTCCTTATGAATGTAATGGAACAATTATCTTTTACAAGGAATGCAAAAATTTCTCAAGAATTAGTTCCTTCACAAGATAATCCACGGAAACGTAAGTGCTATATTGTTATGTGCAAAAACAAGGGATCTGCGAGGTGCAGGTTGTGTTCAAAATTTTTATTGGAGACATGATACCACAATTGAAAGGTGATGTGACTTTCAAATTCTTTCATTGTGTTGTTGTAAAGTCTTTGTGAGGTGCTGTTCCAGTGTGTGTGAGTATCATTACTACTACATTCTAAATCCTTGTAAGGATAAAAACCGTCTAAAATAGTTGTTTATAAAAAATTTTGTTTGTTCGTTGTATCAACAATTACATTATAATATGTATGTACAAATAAAAAAAAATAAAATATATAAGATAACATTGATAAATGTAATAAATTATAATATAAATATAAAATTAATAAATTATATAAAAAAAACAAATAAGATAACTTTTGGTTTTGAAAAGATATTTAACCACACAGAAAATTAGATTACGTCAAAATTGACGAAATGGCCGTTTAAAGTAGGAAAATATACCGACGTCCTATTGTTAACAAGGAGCGAGTGTGAAGGGTTTGAAGGACCTTTTTTATCTCATGTAAATTTCCCCTTTAACATTGGCATCCCCAGATTATACATGCAGCGATATCGGAGGTTGGGTGGTGGTGTCTACAAAATATTGTGGCGTGGCTGGGCATGTCTTTTTCTATCATCAATCTGGGGATAGCTTGACTTCCTATGGGATACTATGCTATATACTTGCACTGTATATATTCCAAAACTTGCTTGTATTCATGTTCATTTCTTTTGTATACATCTCACAGTTCTCTTGAAAATGACTATGGCACATGAACATGAATAGCCGAAATATACAGATAAAAAATCAAAGAAGTTAACAACTTCTACTTGGCTTTTCCAAATATTAAGCACTTCACTTTTTTCCAAATTTTATGTACTTTGAATATATTACAAAGAGTGTCGACTCAAAAAAGTGTCAGCATACAGTGAGAAAAATTACTATCAAAAGATTCATTTTTACAGAGATAACGTTTGTGCGGTCTAAATACTTATTTGATCCATTTTTAAAAGCTAAATTTTTTCAAATGATTCCGTGTGTTTATATACTCTAACGGCATGGATCCTCTATATAAGTAGTATTGAAGTTCATTAGATCACTCAAAAGGAATGAACCAATAAACATTTACTAGCAGGTATCTTACTAAGCAGATTATAAAGGAAATTTCATGAATCGCATTGTAATGAAAGTCTTAATGGAAAAATTGAGATCTTATTGTGCTTTTTAGCTGAAATTTCAAGTTTTTAATTCAATTTTCATCGGCATGATTTCATAATTCACTGAATTTATGCTCCAATTTGTGAATCTGAATAGTAATGCGAACCCACTTACATTTTTAAGCTAATTATGATCATTATCTTTGATTATGATATTTTGCTCTTCAGTGGCACGTTGTTTGTGATGATGATAACGCTTAAGAAAATATTCTTGTTAAAAAGGCTTAGAATTAAAGTAATAGCAACCCACCGAATAGCTAATTCTCTCAATAAATATTCGTTGGTCAAAGAAACAGTAAGATATATTAAATTCTGACAGGGCCTTCGGTGTCCAGCGCCTTCTCTCGGTCGATGTACAGGGTTAAAACTGCAACCTGTGTGTAGGTCTATAAAGAGGTGAGCGTGTTGTGCTTCAAATGTGAAGTGATTGAAGTGTGAAGACAGGCTGCGGTAGTTGATGTTTTCTATTGATTTTGGGCTGAAGCTGTGTGACTGTCTTTGATTCAGGAAATGTGTCACGAGCAGAGGCGTCGCGACGCGAAGGACACATCATTGGGGAGGGGGGTGTTTCTAAATTTTTAACCTGATTTACAACTAAGAACCAAAATTTTACCTGATTATTGCACACACACGCATACTCACACACACACATTCCAACATGTTTTTCTGATTATATCCTGCAGAAGAGGTACCTAGTCATCTACTCGGGCCGGAAATGACGCCTATAAATGAAAAATAATTTAATTGGTGGTTTATGCGAATATTATTCATATTGAGTGGTCTCGACTGCTAAGGAAATTTTCGATGGTGTTTGCATCGAGAAAGTTAACACGCTGTTAACAATAAACTTCTACGCACAGAGAGGACGGTTGTGCCCTTATTCATACCTGTGCGCTTTCCGCGGTGCGCGTGTGACTGACGCGGTATGAGGAAGGTTCGATGAAATCCACCGTAAAGAGATGGACGTCATCTCCTCAAGGATAACGCAATAGCCAGAACTTATATGAATCAACGGCTAAATATACACTACACACTAGGCAGAATGAGTTGCAGGCTTTTCAGCGTCAGGTGATTCAGTGCCAATATTCACTGGGCCACATTATAGGTAGGGTACTGGAATTACATTTCAATTGCACTTAGATATTTTAAATTTAGCAGAGCTAAACTCACATCGCCTTATACTCCAATTTTTAAGAAAATGCGAGGCGACTGTTCCTCCCACAGAATTAAGATTCATCTGCGCGCGCTTCGGTTTCCTAGAAAGGAAGAGTTTATATGTAACCTTAATATCGAAATGGTACATCACAGAATTAGACAACTTGCTCCTTCTCGAATGGATAATTCGTGTAACGCTTGCTATTGGAAATGGCAAACAATAAGCTGTCAGCAGAGGACAACAGAGCCAGTGAGAGATGCGTGCGTGCTGTGATATCACTCCTCGCACACACCAAAACACACATCGATGCCTGGCTTCCATTCAATGTATGCACTATACAGTGAGCAATGCCGAGGAGAGGATGTGAAAATTAATTTTCGTACGCCTGCTACTTTCTTTAATAATGATCGGAAGGGCCAACATTATGGAGAAAACGTGTGGGCAATTATCTGAATTCCTCGAATCTGAAGGAATTTTGGCAATCGAAGCACTTTGCTGGAACTCACATTAATCCTTTTAATCCTCACATTCACATTAATCACTTTTTTTCCTATCTCTGTAAGGTATAAGGAATTTCTTTTTGCCCACCTAATAGGTTCCTCAATGTGCCGTCCATCACATTCTTCTATCACATTCATTAATCACACTTCTAGCAAACCGAAGCAGATAAACAAAATATTTAATTCTGTGGTTCCTCCTGCTCGCATATACAGTCATCCCGGGTAGAGGGTCGTTTTCAGCGCGCCATGTTTGACCGCTTTCGCGTGACAAATCAATATCATCGACAGCAACTAACCATATACTTTCTGGTGTCTAGAAAGGCTAAGAATTTCCCGCAATTATGAATTGTTTTTGTGACAAGACGTGTTTTTGTGGCTAAGAACAACGGCAGTGAATATTGGAGCTGAATCGCCGGCAAACCGGCGGTTTACCTGACATTTCTCATTTTACCTGAATCTTTTAATAATTTCATAATGGGGGGGGGGGTGTCACGGTCCCCCACAACACCCCCGGTCGCGACGCCTCTGGTCACGAGTGTTATCAAGTTTAGCAATGAAACCGACCTGAAAATCCGCTATGTCGCCTATGTCGCTGTGTATATTTCTACTATGCTACAAACTATGAATCTGTCACTACGGGATGATTTAATCAATTGCGAACAAATGTCATAGTCACAGCTATTTCTATATTAATTATTATCAAGGTACCTACCTGAATGTTTGCCATAATCGTTGGCAAATTTAATCAGCAAATCATACTTTTTAATGGCTTTATTTATTAGTTTTACTGCATTTTTATGATAATGTATGGTACTTTAAAGTGCTCTTATCAGTATTATTATTTTTCTTTCTTCACTTACAATAACCCTCTTTGTAACTGTTTTTCCTTTAGTATCATAGAAAATGTTGTTAAACCCTCTTGAGTTGTGGAATCATCGCTACAGCGCATTCTTATACTTTGTATCCTATATATATTGATTTTAGTCTTAACATGCGTCGGAACGAAGGAATCCTTTCTAAGAGTGATATTGGAATGAGTAGACCTATGGCACCAAGAATATTTGATTTGTTTCTCTACAATTTTAATTTTTTAGATTTAGGAACGGTAGCTATTCCTTAAGCTGATAAACTTCTACGGTAAATTTTATGTTTTGATGTATAGAATTGAGGGTCTCTGGCGCAGTCAAATAAAGTTTCGCTAAATTTTGTGGGACCAAAGATGATATCATCTATGTACCGCTGGAATATTAATGGAGAAAAGTTTAGCTTACTTAAGGCAATTAGTTTCTATATGGCTCATAAAAAATAACGGCGAATGAGGTGCAAAATGAGCACCCATGGGAACTCCACGTATTTGCCAATAGACTGCCAATAACAGATGAATTTCAACATTTTTTCTATACATGTATTATCAATTGTAACACCAAAATAGTCACTTTTAGACTCTTCATGCAGTACTGCATTCTTCAATCGAAATGAATGCTGGGATAAAGATTTGCGACATTTAATGACAAAAAAGAAGGTTGTTTTGTTACAGATCTCTAACTCAATAATTAAATTTATTAAAGATTCACTATTTGGTAAATGAGATTTGATACGTGGAAAAAAGATTAGCTAGAACACTAGAAACTATTAAGTCTGCTTTTTCTATCGAGTGTTCCAGACAGAAGCAATCGGACGAACCGGATAATCATTACTACTCTCAATTTTATGACATTAAATAAAGGAATTTAAGAAATTAGCTGGGTCTCCACCATTAATTGCTTAGCTTGAGATTGTAGACGAGAATAATGCATTCAAGTTTTAATCAAAGCATTGGCCTGCTTCTAAATGGCATCATTGCGACTTTTATTCAGTGACAATACGTGTCTATGTCCCGCAGCACTTGTTCGCTCTTTTGTTTATAGGTATCAGCATTACACATTACGAACCCATTAGTTTTATCTGAACAAATGCTCTTAAGTTCATTTTCGTTAATAAACTCTTTCGTATAATTTTACATTGATTGTTGATTTTGCAATAGCTTTGGGATTTCCTGAACTTTTTGTTTCGCTATCTACTATAGTAGTTTTCACTTCGCTACCGAAACAGCTAATTTTACTTTCTAAATCTTCGCAAATTTAGGGGGAAGATGTCAATTATTTTTGTAAAAAGATGCCCCTATCTTATTGTCACTGACACTGGCACTTTCGCTAGAAAATTCTTACTTCCACCGCATGTCATAAACTAAATTATCGAAATTGAGAGAAACTTTATTCCAGTAGTTTTTGTTGATAGTGTGTGGTAACCGGTCTGGGATCTTTGTATAATGTATATCACAGACTACTTCAGGACCCTCAGGTAGGTTTCATTGGTAAACTTCTGTGCTTTAGGTGCATGCGCATCCGTGTTTTTGAAGTGTTATGGTGGTTATTAAGAGAAAACGAGGCTGTGAATCACATTTATGAAACTCAAAAGACTCAGGATAGCGAAAGTCACATCAAATGGACCACTTTCTGGAGTGCCGATCGTGCACGCATGGCTTCTGTTTGCATCACCAACACCATGTTGTTCAGTGCGTACTGTTGTTCACTACACGTACATGTTGTTCTGTTACAAACATTACCTCTCCAAGGCTGTCATGACACGGAGGACGTGTTAAATACTATCATTACTTCTGCATCTATCATAATCAGTCAATTCCGTGGTAATTTCTTCAAAACTGCAAAATTTGCATATCTCATATTTGGTACTCGGTTCCAACTCGAGTTCATTTAATAAAATTGAAAAAACTGCATGCACATTGATTAATACTGAGTTGTTACTCCACTTACATGTTCTATGGGATCAGATTTCATAGACCCATTTCTGATTATGGATCTGCACTACGCTTGAAGTGCTATTTTCACATTATTCCCAATAATGTGGTTTCATTCTCGTCCAGCTTGAACGCCAACGATGAAGACAAATAATTATTGCGGTTATGTTGCGGCAATGCTGTAGAAAAGGTTTAGGGTTAGGTCTCTTCTTTAGGAGCAGAAATTGAAGATTTACGCGCAATCTCAGACAGAGTTGACTGGCCAATATGACCTAGGCCTACACCAATGAATGCAAAGGAAAATTGTTTTCAGGATTGCAGATCTAGCAGATGTATAAATTGGCTAGTATAAGCTGTACACTGATCACAAAAATGCCTAAAGCATAATAAAATAAGGAATATAAACTCTTTCGTATAATTTTAAATTGATTGTTGATTTTGCAATAGCTTTGGGATTTCCTGAACTTTTTGTTTCGCTATCTACTATAGTAGTTTTCACTTCGCTACCGAAACAGTTAATGCAGTAGAAACAAACAGTTTCACACTTTCTAATTTGTTGCATTTCATTTCTGATATGACTTTGAAAATCACAGTTAACTTTTCGGAACTTTATCGTATTCACCAAATCAAATAAGTAGCTTTCCAATTCTGTGACAGGATGAGGACAGCATGGACTTTTGAGACCATAATTAATTGTATCACCATAGGGAACACCATTTTCTCCCTTCACATTGAAATTACTTGCTCCCCATCTTAATCGCTTTATAGACGAATTTTGGATAACAGTTGTATCTTGCACTGTTCCTCTGTAGATAGCAGGATGCTCTTTTTTCGAGAAATCGAAGTTAAATTTCTTCATCATGATTGATTTTTTCAAAAGTGCTCAACCTTCGGAGACCAAGGGCAATGTCACCAGGAGTTTGAAGTGTATTCGAAAAAATGTATATATATATATATATATACATATTCAACAGCACCATCTAGTCTGCAACGACATATGCGAGCGAACGTGGGCAACAACAAAGAAGGAGGAACAACGGTTGGCTACAGCGCAAAGAGCTACGGAGAGAACTACATATGTATTAGGAATATCACTACTCCAACATGTCAAGAACGAAAGATATCAGGAAAAGAACCGGAGTCAATGACGTCATTCAAGAGTTCCCGGAGGAACAAACACCGATCGCCTTGACACGACTTCCCGATAGAAGATGGAAAAACACAGTCGCGGAGTGGTACCCACGACAATAGAGAAGACCATCAGGAACGCCTCGAGGAGATGGAAGATGACCTCACGAGAACGTTGGGACCAACATGGAGAAGAAAAACACGATCGAGAGACAAATAGAAGAAAGCTGTGACCAGTGATGCCAATCCGGCATCCGATAGTCTGGTTGGTCAAAGTAATCAAGGCAATATATATTCAAATTCTGTTCCTGAAGAAGGAAGCTAACCGTAAACTTTTTTCCATAATAATGCCGCAACTTAACCGGTAATTATTACTTTCCTTCTTCATTAGCGTCCAAGCTGGAAGAGAATGAAACTGCATTATTGATACAATGTTAACAGCCGAGGAGAAATCTCGCCTATTGCTAAACATGCATGTCGTCAGTTATCAAAAGATTCTGCTCATCATCACTGAGGAAGAGACTTTAATGTGCTCATGTTTGGAAGAGAAAAGCAGGTACTTATCCTTTACGTGTAATGAATGCCACTTTCATCAACAAGACGAAAAGCAGGAGATCGGCAACTTTTATAATGATTAAATCAGCGGTTGATGGTTTGAACAAAATGTCACCTAGCATACAGCTACCTTCGTTCCGAGAGACATATGATATATTCACATACAGATGAGCAATTACCTCACTGTAAGTCTGCTTCCCAATGGATTTATATGTGCTATCTTTGATCTAGTCTGACAAGATGAGTTGCCGGGCAGACATCGACAGATGTACAGTTTCGTAGCGGCTTAGAGTGTACGTCATTCTATCAAAGTCTCATTTTTGGTCTCACATTGGCCGCCCGACTACATATCGAAGGGTCTTGGGTCGGGGGCGAAGCCGCCCGGAACCGTGATGAAGACTCGGTGGCTGGACCACGGCTCCGAAACCCTGAGTCACTGTGTCAATGAGACAAACAGGTACACGCACCTCGTCTCATCACACAGGGAACAAGTGGGTGTTTATAGTGATCTTTTTCAGATAGCCTGATAGTTTGTCGATCGGGCAACAAAGATACGCACGTTTTGATCTGCACACCATACAGACAAACGTGTGGACCTGCAACAATTGTCAGTACGCATGTCGCACACGCCTGCATTAAGACAGCATGAGTCATCTCCAAGCGTAAAAGGTAAAAGTCACTTGAATGATAATACCATAGCTTATAAAATAAAAGTTGTGTATTCTTAGCTTATGCTATACCTGTGACAATTGTCACGGGTTGCCTACTTAAGGACTAAACCATCAAACAGAAAATCGTCTCCTGCAGGAGTGGGATCATTATGAGTGCATTCATTACAAGTTCATCTGAAATGTGCCCTATTTAAGATATGCAACAGCACATCTTAGTTCTTTTCCTCGGGCACTCATCAAATGCTACATTTAACACTCTACAGGTATTTAGTCTTAACAAGTGTATCAGCAACAAACAGTAAATGCGCTGTATGAAAACACAAAGCAGATGGAATGTTACTTACTTTTTCAACAGATTTTTGAAGTATTTGTGGAATCAGTAATTTTATCAGACCATAAATACCACCGTAATGAGTATTGGGGATCCAAGATACTTGTTTCTGGAATAGCAGATTACATGGAAAATTGAAGCTGTTCAAAAATACTTCACAACGGTGGTGATTCACTTCATCGACAGGGTCATTTCATCGTCAGGTGGAGGATATTCACTCAAGAGTATCATGCATCCATAGATAGTTAAAGACATAAATTAATTCAATAATTCATAGACATTAAGTCATGATGTCTTTGAGCTTTATTAGGGACTCCAATGTCTTCTGACTCTCGGTATAAGACATCTATGTAACGACCTATCCATGAAATGACTCAAATCCATGATATCTGCGTGTCAATGAAATGACCCTGTCGATAAAGTGAACCACGTCTTCACAACATATGATTTCTCAATTATAGAATGTACTTTTTCAAGATAGGAAGATATTTCGTGTCATGGAGCTACATTGCTTACGAGAGTGTCCATGCTCTTCCTCTATGAGAGCTCTCTAAATAATGATGTTTGAACCACCCTCATCCATTGTTTCGATTCCATGTCATGAAATGTAAAGTATGTATGTATGCTCTTACACAGACATGTACAGGTGGACATGGCCTTTCTTCGCTTGATAAAGCTAGTTTTGATCATGAGACTAATATATGCATCTTGAAAAAATGATCTTCTGCGTCTTCGTATGAACGGACGACCGTTATTGGCGTTTGTTTGCTTGAGTTATCATTTTCTAATCGGTTGAATAAAGCACCTGGACTTCTTGATCTCATTCTTTGGTCTAACGAATCAAATTAACAAAATAGCCCTATTATGCAAAATTTTTTTTTGCCATTATTTGATGCAAATCCGCATGTAACCATTCAAAAGCAATCGACATAACACTTATTTGCTTTACTTTACCTATTGCATGCCCGCTCGGGGCTGACCATCTTCTAGTGGAATAAGGGGTCCCATTTTGCAAAGAAGCTTATTGGGAATATTTGTTTTATGCAGAAATCATCATCCTGCACTTCTAGCCTCGCGATGTTCATTCTTTTTAATCATAGTCTTCTTGTGGTACCTGCAAAATGTGACATTTTTCTTATTGTATACGTAACTTTCCTCACGTAACTATTCTAGACGCTGGCTAGAACGAAGTGGATGTGTGGTGTTGGCCACCACGTTTCTCTAATCTAGCCACTTCAGATTCTCTCTGTTGGTGACTGACTATGAAAATGTGAAACAACATGACATCGGTAGTTGTGTTAGGTCTAAGTACCAATTAGATAGCAAGGATCTAAAGTCCAACCTCTGAAAGGATTCCTTGCTTAGTATGGGGTCCTGGCATTTGAAATATGGATATAATGCAAGCTAAAGTGTATGACGTTAATGCGAAGGAGTGGATAGCGCCCTCCACATGCGTCAGTAGTGTTGATGTCTGTGGCAGCAAAAGATGCCTATGTTGTAAATCTCTTGACACTAATACTACTTTTAAGAGTTTTAGTACCGGCAGACGGTTCGTTTTAAATTATCCTAGTAGTTTCTCGTGTAAGAGTAGGCATGTAATATATTTGATCACATGTCAATCATGTGGGGTCCAGTATGTTGGACAGACAAAACAGCCATTACATTGTAGACTTAATGGGCATCGGCAGTCTGTTCAAAAGAATCATCTCAATACGTATTTAAGTAATCATTTTAATAGTTCTAATCACAGTTGGGATGATGTAAGTATACAAATTATTGACTTTGTCGATGTTCGTAATAAATCTGATACAGAAATTGCCTTCGAGCTTAACAGTAAGGAAGATTTTCATATAAGAACGCTGAACACCTTGCATCCTTTGGGTTTGAATGACAGAGTGTTAGGCGGAGGTTGCGCCTCTCAGAACACTGCAAATTCATTTTCATTTTTTAGTTCTCCTATTAGCAGACGTAAGAGAAGCCATGGCCTTAGGAAGTCGGGTAGAAAGAAATATCCTCCATCTAATAGTTGTGAGGATATTCTCAAGGAGCTTCAAGAGTTGATGAAGAGCAACAAAATAAGACATTTCTATAATTGCTTGAAATCGATTAGTGATAGCATGCTTAAAATTATGTATTCTAGGCTTCTTGATCAGTCGAATGACCTATCTTTCGTTTTGACAACATATGTTCATAGTAAATTATATAGAAACAAGAGGGATAGCTCTACCGAAGACAAAACGCATATAGTGATTCCTTTCAAGTCTCATTTAGTTGACAAACTTCATTTACCTTCTGTATTTAATGATAAAAGTGTCTGTGCTTTAGTTCCAGAAAAAGCGAAACATCTATATCCTCCCAAAGTGTACCATAAGCTTAATAACCCTATTTGTTTGAAATTCTTCAATTATAATAAGTTTCTTAATAGCCTGACAATTCAGGAAGTTGCTGGCATTTTACAGAGCGATTGCAGCTGTGACTCGATGACCAGTTTTGTTTATGAGCCTTATGGGCATGTTTTTACCGGTAATTTAGATATAATAAATGATCCAGGTCTCAGAGCTATATTCGCGTATGGCACTAAACACAGATTGTCTAGGTCAATATCATGGAAATCCATTCAAAAAGAGATCAGCGATTCCATAGATAATCATATATCTCGTGTGTCCAGTCGCCTTCACTTAAAAGTTGATGACTTCTCTATTTGGAAAAACAGGGTCATGATGTTAGTAAAGCACCGCATCTTTCGTTGTAAGAAGTTGGGTGGGAAAGATAATGGCAGCAACGTTTGTGTTGATAAGGAGTTGCAAGATCTCCATAAAAACTTGATAGTCGTTCCTGTCGATAAAGCATCCAACAACTTTAGTTTCATATGTAAAAAGTTCTATCTCAAAATCCTGATGGACGAGCTTGGTTTTGACATAGATTCTTCCACTGCAGTAGGCAATGCAACTTATAAACCTGAGCTTATTTCTGATAAGGAAGTCCTTACTAAACACGTTAAAGATTCTTAAAGATTATAGATTCTTCCACTGCAGTAGGCAATGCAACTTATAAACCTGAGCTTATTTCTGATAAGGAAGTCCTTACTAAACACGTTAAAGATATGAAATCAAACTTTAATATTAATGTTAGTGACAAGGACCTTAAACTACCAAAACTTTTCTGGATTCCAAAATTGCATAAAAATCCTTATAAGTTTAGATTCATTGCCGGAGCCAGAAATTGTACAACTAAAAAGTTATCGGTGAATATCAACAAAGGTCTGAAAGTGATAAGAGAAAATTTCCATAGATACTGTGAGTCAATCAGGAGTAATACTGGTTATTCTTATTTTTGGAGTGTAGCCTCGACTCAAGATTTTTTGAGGAATATTTCTAACGTGAACGTCCACTCTATGCAAGTTTTTGACTTCTCTACTCTTTATACAAACTTAGATCAAGGTGCTATCAAGAATAATATTTTTTCCATCCTTGATCTCACATTCAATTCCACTAATCGTAGATACTTGTGTGTAGGATATGAGAAGTCGTTTTTCTCCAAAATCAAATATAAGGGGTATTCTTGTTATGACGTGGACTCTTTTAAGAAGGCTATTGATTTTATAGTGTCTGAAGTCTACATTTCTTTTTCCGGTTACGTGTTCAGACAAATTCGAGGAGTACCAATGGGAGGGAATTGCAGTCCTTTACTTGCCGACTTGTTTCTGTTAAATTGCGAATTTGCTTTTATGAAACAATTGGTTAAAAATAAAAAGTTTGGACTAGCTAAATTATTGTCAAACACTTCGAGATATATAGACGATATATGCGTAATAAATTACAAGCATTTCAATACCTTAATTCCGAAAATTTACCCGATGGAGCTTCTTGCAGATAGAAACGGAGTCAATGACAAAGCCGTTGTTTACCTCGATGTGAGACTCCAATCTAGTAGAGACGGTCTTCGAACCTCAATATATCATAAAGTGGAAGATTTTGATTTCCCTGTTGTTCTGTTGACATTTCCAGACAGTGCAATACCTTATAACATGGGAATTAATGTATTTGCCGGCCAGGTTTTACGTTATTGTCGCATCTGCTCACATCTTGAAGATCTAATTAAACGAATTAATATGACACTTTTTGTGATGAGCAGCAGAGGATATTGTAAGTCTAAAATGAAGGCATGTACTGAGAAAATCCTAACCGGTCATAACAATTTTCTAGTCAAGTTTGGATATTTCTCAGCCAGGCAGCTGACATCGCAGTGCGCATTTTAAACAATATAATTAACACTATTTTCTTAACATTTTTTTTTTATTGGTTATACCATTTCAGTATTTCACACATATATTTTAGTTTGTTTTGGATGTATCCGTCTTTTGCGGTTGTTTTGTTTTTGTTTTTACTATTACTATCAGTATTACTTATTATTACACATATCATTACTGTATTGATTTTAGAATGCCAGCCGCATATAAGTTTATGCGGGGCCCCGCCCGCCTGGGCTTGAGCGTTCAGGTAGAGGGGCCGGCCGAAACGCAACCAGGCGGGTACCTGCTGACGACTGGCTATTGTTTTATTTGTTTTAACGTTTGTTCTTTTTTTTTTTTTTTTTTTTTTTATCGCTAACTACCCTAGTGTGATGAATGGACTGTGTCGGTTACTGGTCTCCATGGGGTTGACATGGTGATTACTAAGTGTCTATTTATATATAAGTTCCTAATCAATCGAGCCTGAAACTTTGACCAAGGAGATCACTTGTTAAGCGGCCTTGTACGATCTCGTACACTTAAGGGTGAAGTCCAGCCCGTATAGCGCTATGTTATGGACCCCCGGGTAGGTCCGCCCGGCACGCAATCAGATCCGTCAAGTCTTTGTGCTTAAAGACATTCATGCATTCATGCATTTGTCGAGGATCACAAGTCAGAGGACCATTAGGGGTAAGGTCCAGCCCCGCTTTAGAAGCGCTGAGTGAAAAATGGACTAGTGGGAAGGTCCTCCACACCGATCTCGTCAAGTTTGGCTCTAAAATGTAGTCCTAGGATAGTCAAAAGTTTGACGCGCCTTGAACGTTTAATGTCTGCCGGTGGGAACGCACCACCTGTCCTCTTAAGGACAAACCTTAAGTCTTATTAACTATAAGTTTATTAAAATTATGAAACATGTAGACATCGTTATGGGAATGTCCCAGCTTCAAAAGCATAATCACTGGCTTTTCGTGACGCCGACAACCTACCCTTGCTGAAAATCGTGCATAGTTGTTCACAATGTGTCGATGCTGGAGAGGTCCAGTTTGAATCATATACTTTCTTTGAAAATGCACATTTGTTTTCGAAACAGTGCGCACTTTTGTTGAAATATTGATAGAATGGCTACTTGTGCCACTTGAGATGTGCACAGGCTTTGAACGCAACTCGAACCAATCACTTTCAATCAGAGCTTCAATCGAAATTCTCAACCCGACTTGAAGCATGGTCAATTTATATTTTCTGTGAAAATACAGCTGTGAGGAAAATTTCAATAGACTTATGTGTGGTTTGCTATATACAGAGTGAGAACCGGGTTCGGAGTAGTTTTCATTTTTCGGTCCGGGAGTGACAAGCGGGTGATGTGACAGGGTTCACTCAAGAATTCTCCTGTTGAGAATGAAGTTATATTCATTCTGATATTCACACTGATATAGCCTACTTGAGCAGTCATCAACTAAATGCAAGTTTTGATGAGTATAGTACATGTACATTTAAGCGTGTAACTGCGTGTTAATATTCGAAAATACATTATGTATGTGTTCATAATTGGAAATGTCCAAGCACGTGCATGTTTTCAAACTGAAAGTAGGACTCGTTGTTGTAAAGGAAATTTCCGTGCTATCAATTACTTTTCCCGCGTAGCTATCCTATTTTAATTCCAAAATTTAGCCACAATTCACGACAGCTACTATCTGGGCCAAATCAAACAGATAGTCTACAAGGTGCCCCGCAAGTCTGGACACAGGAAATTATGAGTTTCTGCATGCATGCGTACTTGTTTCTTTCTGATTAATACCTTTAACTTCAATGTGTGTCCCACAAGTCTGGACACATAAGAAAAGATCCTATATTCAATTAATATTAATCATTTATTCAATGTTAAAGTAAATAACAGTAGACAACATGCATGAAAGGTAAAGGATGTGTTCAAAATGTCCACCTCCGTTTACAGCACACAACTACAGTCGATATCTCCTCCACTCCATCAAGATTCGCTGAATGATGACTGGGGTAATCTGCTAGCAAGCTTCCTGTATGCGCGACCGCAAATGATGAAGGTCTTGAATCTTTTCTGAATACACCATGGTTTTGCAAGTGTTCCCAAAGTTAAAAATCAAGCGGAGAAAGGTCTGAACTTCTTGGCGGCCATTCAACCGTTCCTCTTCTACCAATCCAATGTCCAGGAAATTTTTCATTCAAAAATTCACGAACTTTGACCGAGTAATGAGGCGGGTGTTGAAACCAAGCAGGACCGTCGTTGTCTGGTAGGCTTGATAGCACAGAATTAGATTGTTTAACCGCATCACTTTGCTAGAAGTGCAGACTGATTCAAAACAATGGCACATGCAGGAACTTATTAAGTGGGCAAAAAGAAATTTTTAATACCTTGCAGAGATAGGAAAAATCGTCATGCGTCGCTTGCGGATTCTTTCAGATTCGAAGAATTCAGATCATACGCAAAAGTTTTCTCGATATTGTTGGGCCCTCCGATCATTATTAAAAAAGTTAGCAGGCGCACGAAAAAACGTTCACAAACTTCTCTGTTGAACTTGACATTGACTGTGTCTCTTTGCTGTGTGATCCGGTTGATAACAGTCACTGAAACTTTGCAGAAATTGTCGTGTTTAATGTTGAAAAGGCTGCTTATTGTTCGATTGCTATGGTATTATGTTAGCAGATTGTGCATTTCCTTAACGTTACATGTTTCAATGTTTCCTTTCTAGTCAAACAGAAGAAGAGACGACATGTCTAATTCTGTGCTTGGTAGTGTTTCGTTGCGTAACAGACTCAAATACTTTTCTCCCCGAACAGTGTCCTGGATCAACAAGAAAAGAATGGATCAACCAGATACCACACCTCACCATAAGACGTCTGGTTCCCTGATCTTTGGATTCATTAGACCAGTGAGGATTGCTTGATGACCAGTAGCACATGTTCTGTCTGTTAACCTCTCCAGAAACGTAAAAGTTGGCTTAAAAATTTCTTATGGGAAGTCGTCATTTTCGTCGCACATGTTCATCGCCCAGGAACAAAATTCAGTTCTTCTGTCCAGATCGTCTTCCGATAATTTTTGCATCAAATGCAATTTGTATGGATACCAGTTATGGAGTTTCAGAATGCGATGAATGCTTATATTTGAAATGTCGATTTCAGCGGACATACGGCGGATGGACTTTTTCGGACTTCAGCTAAAAGCTGTACCGGTATCTTCATCACTGACTCTTCGGGGAGGACCACACCGGGTCACATGCAGTCTCCTTGTCATGCACACTGCCAGTGTCCTTGAATTTTGTCAAAAGTTTTGCGACACACGTTCAGGATGGTCATGATTGGAGATATCCCCTGTGTCTCTCGTGCTCCGATTCCCGACCAAAAAAAATTCAACGGGCTCTTCAATTGTCAGTAACATGCTCGTTGATAAAACATGAAATGGAAATGCGAATGACTAGCTAAACTATATAACAATAGCGAGTGCTACTCACATGTTATGAACACAGCGAATGATAGTTCACTTACACAAATATTTGTCGTTGAGGACATTAAAGTTATAAGTATAAATCAGAAAGAAACACGTACACATGCATTGCAAACATAGAAACTCATGATTTCCCATGTGTCCAGACATGCGGGACACCTTGATTGATGCATTAACCAAAGAAGTTTCACGCTTGCCATATATATATATATATATATATATATATATATATATATATATATATACATATCACTTTTCAATTCTTAGCAGGGTTAATGAGAATCAAATGTCATACTTTAATAATTTGTGAAGATCAACCCATTAGTGCCGAATGGTAGATTTTCTACGAAGTCTATTTTCAGTAAGTTTATATAAGTTTCAAGCATATAAACAAAGTCAGACATTATTTTCGGCTATTATTTGCGAATGACCGACTTCAAAATCGATCTTAACTTCATGAGAATCAAAGCACTGATTAGTATAAGTGATGACAGCAAACGGGAGGATCATAATTATATATAGGCTGCAGTCGTAATCGAGAAACGCACTCTCTTGAATTTTCTGTAAAACCTTTAACCCATTTGATCCCGAATACAGAAGCCGATGAAATTTCAATGTTTTTTTTGGAAGAATAGAGTAATTATGGACTAAATAAGCAGTATTTCCTCAAACTTTGAATATGATACATACAGTATCAGATTTACAGACATGTTCCACTTGTGGAACATTGGGATCTTCTGACTATTATCTAGCTTCAATCGTTTAGTCAGAAGATCCCAATGTTCCACAAGTCTTTTTCTCTCGTAATTCTTTTGTAGCGTTCTCATGAATACTTTGCCATATATATATACAACGACCACCAGAAGAGTTTCTGTTGCTTATTGTGCCTATTTTGGAAATGCTAGGTCCAAATTTTTTCTTAGAATTTGCAAATTTCCAAAATCTGAGTATATTTGTTTACGCTGAATGCTTCAAACTGTCAGATGTCATCAGAGATGAATCAAGAAGAGGTGTGGAAGCCGATAAAGCAATGCGAATGTAGCATTACGCCGCACTTTCGACATAAGATTTTCGTGTTCTTTTTGCACAACTTGCAACGGGATTGCCGACCGGCTGGTATGGGCAAATGGCCGCTGAAAGATCTTCGCTCCTCCTTGATCGGTGTCCTTGACGGTCCTGATCGGCGTGCTCGTTTCAGCGTCTGAGCAAGGAGTGTGCTCACGATGTTCCTGAAATCCAAAAGATATAGGCCTGCTTTTTATACGCATGTGCATTCCATTGCGAAATCTAAGCATATTACTAGTATGTCTTCTGAGACGCATGATTATATGCCTACTTACCTTCTAAAATCGAGATGTGAGAGGTGCAGTCTCCATCCCACAACGACCGCCACACTTCTTGTTCCTCATTTGTGGTCTGTATTCGCTCAAGAATCGATCGAGTAAAGCGACGCCGCCCATATTTTTATTATACCGGTGGATGAGAAAAGGTAAGGGAATAGATGACCTCTTCTTCTCCTTTGACTCCCATCGGTTTGCCGCTTGGAGCTTAGAGACGGCTTCAAAGTTGCTCACAGCTACTACTGGTCTGTTATCATTTCACTGGCATAGAACGACCTGACCATCATTGAAACAAGAGTGGTGCCCTCTCGGTTGCTTTTTGATTTCTTGCTTTGACATCAAAGGACAATGCTCAGTACGATTTTCCATGACCGTTCCCGTACATCGCAAATTGTGCTCGGTCTTCAGTTTTCGAAAAAGGCTAGTGGAGCTGAAGAAGCGATCCATGTAGAGGGTGTGTTCCTCCTTTAAATCGAGGCACTCCGTCAAATTCAGCACTACTTGCTCTCCCAAAGGTACATGCAATGTATTGTTTTTCTTTCCGGTATAGACTTCAAATTTGAAAGGAAATCCACTTGAAGACCCAAGCACCCAAATCTTGAAGCCAAATTTGACTGGCTTTCCTTTTATGCACATTTTGCAGCTGTGCTCTCCGTAGTACGGGACCATCTGTTCGTCCAGACTCATGTCTCTTTCAAATACACCGAACTGCAGCAAATTCCTTTGAAAATTATCTAGAAAAGGTCGTAATTTTGCAAGCTTATCGCTTGGATCGAGGCATGCGTTATCGGACAAGTGAAAAAAGCGTTTTATATCTTGGAATCTGTTCCTGCACATTTTTTCATATAGAACTGGCACTCCCACATCTTCGTCAGTGCTCCAATAAAGTCTTTCATTTGGCAGAGTATTGTAGACACTTAGAAGAAGAATTCCTAAGAATGTTTGCATCTCTGTTTTTGAAACGGTAAAATGATGATCGCCTTTTTGAAATGCGTACTTATTTGTCTCATCGACGCAAAGATCTAGCAACTTGTCACCAAAGAACAATTTGTACATATCGATGGGATCCAATGTAGACAGAATCGGATATGCTTCTTGAAGACTGGGAGGTTCAGAGACTTGTTCTGTTGAAATCCTACTTTTCTTCAGACTTTCACCTTTTTTTTCCAATTGGGTTTGGATTGTCGTTGCCGCTTTTCGAGGGCTGGTCTGTTGAATCCGAAGTTTGCGGCATATCTTCACAAGCATGGTGTATCTCGACAAACCCAGGAACATCCCGAACTTCGACATCTCCGAGAGAATCGTCATTGATGTCTACCTCATCAGTCGCAAAGTTTTACATTTTCAGGGGGCAAAATAACAATTTCAAACATCATCTAATTCTGCATCCGAATCGGCGGAGGTAATCATTTCGGCTGCTGCTTCCACAGAGAAAAGCTTTGGCATCTGTAAATGAAAAAAAACCAATGGTTTACTCTGTAGATCTAATAATCTGCAGCTTTTAGGGCCTACTCGTACTACAGGTAAGCCTACACATTACTTGGAAAATAAAACAGGAGTCCCAGATAGAGGCCAAAACTATGTAAAGCGGTCCGATAAAAGCTTTTGAATACGAAATAACGACATTCGGCTTCGGCCTAGGCTTTTTGATTATCATGCAATATCCTTCACAAACGCGTATAATTTGTTCCAGAATATAGAACTACTACTAAAGTGATTCAAGTAACCAGACATCCTTTGCCGTGTACGTTATGTTGCGTGTGCGATTCTGTTCGAACGTAAGTGTCAGTAGTACAGGGGCTTGAACGACAGCCTACACTCCATAACGTAGCTGGTTCGAACCCTACATTTTTTTCAAAATCAAGGTTTTGCCTGGGTGAAAATAAAGAAACCATGGATAGATTACTTTGAATAAATATAACAATGAGAATTGGGTATTTTGACATTGCTAATTCTATAATCTGGCTCCTACAATAAAGCAGAACAGATATCGCTACTATATCAGCGGCACAAAAATATCAAGCTAGCCGCATATGGTCATGTAAGTCTATAGTCAGAAGATCCCAATGTCCTATTTACTTCATCATACACACATAACATATAATTTCATGAAACTGACTGGTAATATGTAATAAACTACCTTATGAACAGTAAATGACACAAGAAAAATTACTCACGGCTCGTTCAATGTCAGATGATATCCAATTGAAAAATGAATCGAAAATTGCCGGAATTTGAAAATTTCAATCTGCGCTTGCAATAAAACAAACATACAGATAATTCAAAGTGCGCATAAAATATATTCTATGAAACGTTCAAAGTGCTGTAGTAAGGCAGTTAAAGAATGTGATAAAGTTTTGAATGTATTGCATCATTTTAAAAAATTGTTCCACAAGTGGAACAATGGGAGCTAATGGGTTTTAATAAAGAGAAAACGAGTTTTTACTCGACGTTTCGGGTCCAGACCCCTCTTCACAGAGTTAAAACAGGCGCATATAACATGCTACTTCTACATATGTATGCAAAAGCTGAATAAAAATCTACATGACGTAACCTGTGTTCTCCACAGAATTAGATTCATCTGCGCGCGCTTCGGTTTCCTAGAAAGGAAGAAATGTATGTAACCTTAATATTGAAATAGCACATCACATCACACAACTTGCTCCTTCTCGAATGGATAATTCGTGTACCGCTTGCTATTGGAAATGGCAAACAATAAGCTGTCAGCAGAGGACACCAGAGCCAGTGAGAGATGCGTGCGTGCTGTGATATCACGTCGCACACACCAAAACACACATCGATGCGTGGCTTCGATTCAATGTATGCACTATACAGTGAGCAATGCCAAGGAGAGGATCAAGTGAACTAATTTTTGTACGCCTGCTACTTTCTTTAATAATGATCTGAAGGGCCAACATTATGGAGAAAACTTGTGGGCAATGATCTGAATTCTCGAATCTGAAGGAATTTTGGCAATCGCAGCACTTTGCTGGAACTCACATTAATCCGCAAGCGACGCACGACTTTTTTTCCTATCTCTGTAAGGTATTAGGAATTCCTTTTTGCCCACCTAATAGGTTCCTCAATGTGCCGTCCATTTCGTATTAATCACACTTCTAGCAAACCGAAGCAGATAAACAAAATATTTAATTCTGTGGTGTTCTCCTACAAGCCAGCAAGACGACGATTCACAGATGGACATCTGTCCTGAATCATGCGAGCTTCTATCAAAGCAATGTCAACCGTACTTCGCGCTCTCTGAAGGATATTCACATCGAAGTCATCAAGGTCAACAGCAGTACAATCACAAAGATGCACACTTAATGCACTCTCAATTATTCATAATCCTCCGCTTATGTTCTTGATACCTAATTTTGAAAGATCGAGAAGTTTTACCATTGTAACTAGCATTACAAATGCGGCATTTAAACTGATAAACAACATACAATTTATCAACATTATATATTTGATACATCGATACGATTTGATAAGCTGCCCCAATAACAACTTGTACAGTACCTTGAGAACGGGTAAAGTCAAAAGGAAGCATCCTAATTGCAGCATTTGTAAGAGATTGCCGAGTAATATTCTCTGCCTGCACTGATCGCTTTCTAGTCTACAAATTTACTTGTATCATTTGTACAGCTTTTACATCGGTCAAAGCAATCGCCCATTTCATGTCTGCTGTCAAGAACATTCTCGTGTTATCACGAATAACATTAAAAGTAGTGCGTTGACCGAACATTTGGCTAACATGCATCAAGAAGTGTACAAATCTATTGACTTTTTTCTCTAGAGATTTTGGAAAAGTGCGGAGATCCATTAGAAACACGCATAGCAGAAGCTCGCCACATCAAATACAGTTCACCGCAGATAAATCGCAAGCGCGAATTTGTGGAGTTCTAAATCTGATTACTGCTCTCTGCATCTGATGGTATAAATGTTATACTGGGCTACTTGCGGAAGACTTTGCCGATTGACTTTATGCCGCTGACGAGGGGAGAATTCCCAAAATGTTCGGCACCTGCAAATTTTGTTTTATTAACTTCGATTTTTGGTCAATACATATAAAGAAGGAGTGAACATCTTTACTTTTCCATGATGAAAGAAAGCAATGAATAGCAAAAACCTGCTGTTGGCGACCATCACCTACAACATACAATTTGCTTTTTCAGGTTAACGATCACAAAGGTTGCAGTTGTCATGTTTTTATATTTATTGCGACTATTTGGACAACGGGACAATGTAGGACTAGTAGTATCAGAAGACGAATATTGATATTATATTTGCGAATTAGAGAATTATTTTTTCTGTTAAAACTATCGCTAACAAAAGGCATAGATAATTTAATATTTTTATTTGCATTGGAATGACGCTTCCAATTATTCGATTTCCGTTTAAAATCTATTTCTTTAAAACCGTTTTTCTTAAGCTTTTGTGTAGCATCATGAATTGCTTGTTTATTTGCTATCGTACTGTATCTTTCATCGACTGTGTTCAGAGTATTTTCTATGATTTACTTTTAACATGATGTGGTATGCAGCTGTCTTTGTAAAGAGAGTTATCCGAAATTAATGGTTTACTATAGTGCCTGTAACAAATACAATTGTTTTCAATCGAGATTTTAAAAGAATTGAAAAAAATTAATATTTCCCCCACCCCCGATTTTCAAACGGTATATCGATGACATAATTATAGGTCCTTTCTCATCTAGTTTTCAAGATAGTTATAAGATTCTCAACATATTCAACAACATAAATAAAGATGTTCAATTTACTTTAGAAATTCCACAAAATTTTCTAAATTTTCTAGATTTCAGCATAAAAACGATTGGGTCTGTTACAGCTACTATAGTAAGCCATTAGCTTCGGATAACTCTACGCAAAGACAGCTGGATACCACATCATGTTAAAAATAACGTCATAGAATTTACCCCAAAAAGTGAAGCAAAAACACGTTATCTCTTTACTAAAGTTTTTTCAGAAAATTCATGGGTGTGCGTTTCTCGATTACGAGTGCAGTCTACAGTATATACAAACTGATAAGTATGTAAGTAAGTCAGTAAGCAATGTGTTTATTGTAAGAGATAGATTCACAAGGGTACACAGGAATATTCACAAAACAAGTAATGATAAATCGAAAAATCGAATTACTGAAAATACAGAAGAAATTAATTAGAAGCTTGTTTCACCGTTCGCCAGCATGCATGACCATATGAAAAGGGAGTTTTGTCGGTGTGATAAACACGGATTCAGACGAAATTTGCCAGAACGAGTCATTCGCAAAGACACCAAAGCATGAAGTGGATGAGCTGCCATTATAATGGAGCATTTACACTCTTCACTACAGATGATGCGATGTGCTCTCCTTCGACATTTATTGATCTCATTATTTATCTCGAATGACAATTTACAAAAAAGCGGAGTGGCGTACATAAGTAACTAAGAAATACTTATTGCAACTTAAGAGACTTATGGCTTCAATGTTCGTATCACATGTAGACGACGATTGACTGACAATAAACTGTTTCCAAGTGAACGTTCCATGAGCTTAATTGTCAACGAAAATCGAAATTTTCTTGCTAAGACCGACTTGAACCCGAATCCGAAAATATTTTGCAAAACCGACCAGAACCCGAGATAAGAGATTCATATATTAAATCAAATCCATATATCATTCAGTTGTCAATCAACAAGGCCTAGCTCCATAGAAATTAGCAATACCATAGAAAGTCCTAGAATGGAAATTGCATGAAAATTATGGCACACTCCGGGGGAACTTAGTTGGGGCAAAGAGCAAATTTTGCGAGCTGGCTTTCTTGTTTTCGGGTTGGCACTTTTAATTATCAAGCCAATTTGCGATCTGGATTGTTTCCCCCTTGTACAAAGATCATGTACACAAAAGCAATAATGAATTTATGAAATACTGCAGCGACAGGATGACAAAGAAGGAAATCCTGTAAAACGTTCTGTACGTTCATAATTTTGAAATATCGCTCCTATAATCAATCAAGAGTATAATCAGACACACACGCAACTTGTAATGTCGATTTACAGAGCATGCATTGCTCCAGCGTGAAATCAGAGGCCAAGAAATCTCAGAGTATTCATTTTACTTAAAAGGGTTCCCCTGTTCAATATATTTGAACAGTTTTCATGCTTTCGAATATGAGCTTCCAAAATATCATCACACTATATCACATATGTCATTTAGTGATTAATTGAAAGGATCCAGCGAAATTTCATTTATCTGAGAAATGACTGTCGGTAAAGAAGCTTTCAATGTGTTTATTCCAGAAAGTTCTAGGTTTCTTAACCGCTTGAAGAAGATGTCATCCAATAATTAGAATTTCTATCTTTGAATTATTGAGATATTCTTATAACCAGTACACCGACCACTTTCGATTATAACTCTGAACCAATTTTTGATTCGCATTCCAATATTGAAAAATTGGAAAATAGTTGTCAACTGCTACAAATAGACACAGTATATAAATCCACGGAATAGTAGGCTAATTCACATGAAACAATGCTGCCATTTCACTTAAAATTCTCTTCATGAAAATCCTGCAATTTTCTGTCAACAACTTTCACAACCAACTTGCCAAATAGTTTGACTATGATACGATGGTTTAGATCGAAGCAGATCTACAAACCATAGATTTTTCCATGTGCCATTAGATCATTGCACATAGGCAAGATATCAAATTTCCATTCTAGTGCACTATTATCCACTTCTATGCCTAGAACAGACAAATCACAATCATAAAACTAAATACATGTGGTTGAAATACTTCCGTCCAACAAACCTACAACTCTTTCCACATCGTAGCATTACAACAGCCATTCCTTTTACAAACTCTGATTGCGACATTTTTGCTTCAAAATTTAGTCAGGAAGAATTGCTTGATAGTGATAAAAGGTCGAATTTGAAATGCATCAACTATGCTAAAGATATCGACAATGGACAGCTGCTTTATATTAGCATGACAAATTTGATGCATAGACATCCTGGTCAGTGCAGTATGAAATAAAAGTCGTCCACTTCCATTGAGATTGTCTATATCAAGTGGATCGTTTTTAATGTCATAGAGTATAGTTAACTTTGACACACAAAAAGAATCAAAACATAATTACCCGACTAGCCTACAGATTTTTAGTCTCGGTTTGAAAGTAGGTTCTGCAGACTCTTCTGCTACAGAATTTAAAGTGCATTCTACGGTGACTTATTATGCATGTCACAACTACTACGCATCTATTTAATGTTGCAGTTATCAGATTCGCACTAAGTTTGCAAAAATCATTAGGTCTTCGAAAGACAGAGAATTTTAAGAATGTTTTCAAAAATGAAGATAAGAATGACTATCGATCAGCAACGAATGCAGAAGGGTCTAAGAGAGGAGGTCAAACAACGAAAAGCAAGTAGAGGGAGCGTTATTATTCGAAGTGGAAAATCGCTCGAGTGTATGATTTGCCATTCGAGAACCGCAGAATTTTCAAAATTAATGTAACCATATCATCATATCCTTGCCTTCATATCATCATGTTAACTGATATTCGCTCCTTATTATGAAAATTAAATGATGATTTGAAAACTTCTATCTACACAAATACTTCAGAAATTGCGCGTGTCATAGATACTTGGATATCTCACGAAATCGGATTCTGCGCTGTAGACATCAAATATTATCATTTTAATCGCAACGATCGTGAAAACAGGAAGGTTACAGAAACAGGAATGCATTCAGAATAACAAAAAATCGTCCATGCTTCCTTTGACATGCAGATAATCAATGTTAAGTCATTAAATGCTATAAGTTCCATATCCAAAATACGAAGCCTCTTAGGTCTTGATTTTTGCGGAATCCGATTACAAGCAGTTAACTGGAAAAAATCGGGTTCTACGAAATCTTCGGAAGGTTACAACCGTCGACATAATCATCGTGTATTGGGTTTACCTATTCAAATATATTGTAACAAACATTTGAGGTTTTATCTAAAACGTTGTTGAAGATAAAGGATTGATGCATGATATTGTTGATTTCGTGTTTTGGTTCTTTGGGTATTTCCGGCACCTCCAACAGGTCTTACCCATAGAAAGATTTAAATGAGAACAAAAACAATTTTGAAATTACTGTCTGAGATCTGTGCTTCGCTTGCTTTGGAGCCACATCATTGTTTGCCTGAATAAAGTAATAATTAAATTCAAACTGATGACTGTATATAAACTTTAATGTAATCCTGGAATATAAATATCTTGTTGATTAACTCAAACCAAAAAACTTTACATAAACCATCACAATCAACAGAAAATAAAACGAGGAAGGTTAAAGCTTCTGCTTGAAAGTGGCAAACGACAAGTCATATACCTAGCACAAATAAATCCCCATGTATTGGTAGTCAAGCAGCATTCTACAGACGTATATCTGATTTTCACTGTCTTTTCGTTTTCAAACACGTCTATTCGAAACAATCGAACAAATTTTACCGCAACAAACTTGAATGAGTACTGTTATCAAGTTTATTGATTTTGAATTATCTTGCGAAGCTTGATTTTCCTTCATTATTGAGTGACACACTACAACAGTGGTTCTCAAAGTGGGGGGGGGGGGTCCTCCCTATCGGAAAAAGTTATTTCTTTGGGGGAGGGGAGTGCATCAACGTTGCAGGTGAGGTAAAAAAATCGATTATGCCTATACAAGTGTGACAATAATTATTCTATGTTGCCGGAGATCTTGTTTTTCACTGACTGAAGTGTAATCTCGATTGTATCGTTGATATATCAGTCGCCTCAAGTGTGGAGAATTAATTTGGAATTTAAATTACATTCAGTCCATTGAGTGTACTTTCTTCTGCAAAGTACTTCATCATATTTTACATTCCTATTGTGAAAATACTATACGATTTTTGAAGAGTGGGATTCTCATTCCGTGGAGCCATGAGGGTGATCAGATATTTGCGCAAACATGTGCACAATTATGTGGTAGAACTTTTGTCACAGTATCAACCTCTTATTTGATTTCTGAGGGTTCGAGGCCCGAAGGCAATCGCGGCAAATTGTAATTGACCGCGACAGACTAATATAATCCTGTGCATGTACAATTATGAGGGGAGGAGAACGAATATCAAGAAGAGAGCGAACATCAAGGAGAACGAACACCGGGAACGGACAACAACACCTCCTCCGCGACACAAGGCGACACTTTGCTTTCGACTGACAATATTCTTCGGCGATGGACGCTGCCCCTCATAACGCATAAGTTCAGACGGTGTCATTTTTACTCTTTATTATTATATCAGTTATTAAGATAATGTCAAATTTTATTGAAAGCTATGATTTTTGAGGTGTTGAATAAAGTTTAATTGTACACTGTAAACCGCTGGATACGAAAATTACAAACAAACATATACCAAAATCACATACAATTTGAAACTAACATCTGATACGAGATTCTCGTATGTTTACAGAGATCTGGTATGTTTTTCATACGAATTCTCACTTACTTTCGTATGTGATTGGTATGTAGCGATACGAACTATTCTATCTGTGATTGGCTGTTTTACAATTAAATACGAATTGTTGGTATGTTTTATATACGAGTCCAGATGCAAATTCGTCCTCATTGGTATGTGTTTACTATGAAGAGCTTCAAGTCACATGGCAAAAATTAAGTTACATTACATAAAAACAATACATAAAATTACATGCTGTCAAATAACATTTTTCCAGTAATACCAGTCGTGAATATTTCTTCGTGAAAGTGTGGTATTTAACTAGATTGGAATTCTTGTTAAAGTAACGCCGCAGGTCATCATCGTTGCTACTTGTCTTATGGCATTCACAAGACTTATAATTAGCTCATTTCCATGAGCTAAGTTGATAAATATCATTTCAATAAATTAAATTTTTTTCGAGCAACCATGTTGACTTATATATCTCTAACATACCTATTTTTTTGTTCATGAATTATAATGTGTTTTTATTTCGGATTGATAATATGCTTAGTTCCAAAATTACATAATGCATAAATGTTGATGGTTGAATATTTATTGGTTATTCATGAAATGCCTTAGACTTACATGTATTAAAATCGAATTCAGTATTGTAAGTTTGACTATTAAATGTCATTATCTTACTACTTACAAAGCAGTAGTAACATTTGTGTGATCTTTATTGACAAAAAAAACCATAAATCAACATATATTAGAAATCATTGATGCTTTCCTTTAATATTGTGCCGGTATGTCTTTAGTATGTAAAGCATACCACATTTGAAAAAGCATACGAAAAGCATGCAAATATATACCACGAGAATACAGAAATATACCATCCTTCGTATGTGATTGGTATTGAGAGATTTACAGTGTACATGTGTCTTGCTATTCCTTTAGTCAACTCTGGAAGCGTTATCTTTTGTAATTTATAGAATTTTGAGTAAGCAATAAAATTTGAGTCATCGAAATATTGAACCTATATTTATTTATTAAGGACGAGTTATCTCTCTTTTAGATTTTTGATTAAAAAGTCAGTGATTTGAAACGAACCCTAAGTAATTAGCTAGTTAGCTAACAAAAATGCTAATTACAGAAGTATCGAAATGCTTGAAAATTAATTGCTCGTCGACTCATAGCTAATGAAAGGGTCAATTGGAGGTGTGGATATGACGGGAATGTTGTCTGTGAATTTTGTCAAATCCAGCGCTACAAATACTCGTTTTTTCACAAACTGAGGAGAAGAAGAAGTGGTTCATGATAAAATTCTATTTTTTGTTTGACTCAGTTCGCTGGTCATCCAGAGGAGCGTGTGTGCAACGTGTTTTTGAATTGCGAGTTGAACTTGCTCAGTTCCTCGATTCGAGAAATCACACATTGGCAGTTTTAATGATGAGAATCTCAGGAAACTTGCGCACATGTCTGACGTCTTCGCGGCGTTGAACAACGTCAACAAGTCACTCCAAGGACGATCCAAGATGAAAGATGAAAGGGTTCAATGAGAAACTGAATTTATGGCGTTGCAGAATACAGGCAGGAAAGTATGAACACTTCAAAAATCTAGTCAGTTAATGAAAACTAACAAAGTGGAATGCACTTTCACGGAAGCTATCGTCGAACACTTGCGCATGCTGCAAGACAAGATTGCTGCTTACCTCGACGACGATATCAAACCAATGAAATGGAAGAAATGGGTGAGATTCCCCTTCTGTTAGGCCGCTGATCAAATCTCCGATGACGACTTTTGAAATGGAGGAAGAGATAATCGTTATGAAGAAGATTCGTCGCTTGAGACATGGTTTAAGGATGTATCCCTTCCAGAGTTCTGGATTCGACGACTGAACCAGATTCCGATAGCCGCTGCTCTTTCAGTACTTTTGATTTTCCCCACATTTGGGAGTGTGAATCTGCATTCAGGCAAATTTCTATCATAAAAATAAATGCAGAAATAGACTGTCTGACGAAGCCGATGCTCGCGTTGCTTTGGCCTCCACTCAACCGCGTATTGATAACCTCGTAAAAGCTAAGCACCATCATCCTTCTCAGTGTCAGAAAAGCTGTCTATGCAATTGGTTTTCATCTTTTCATTGTACATGAATATCTGTTTGAAATGTATCTTTCAGTTATTTTTAAAATACATGTCATAAAAAGTGCGGGAACTTATTATTATTCAATTAACAGAGAGTTTCGAAAAAAATTGACGAAAATGAAAATTGAACATTTGAAATCAGATTATATAAAATCAAAAATCAAGAATGTTGAAGAAGCGATTTCCCCTAAAATTTGAGAATCGCGAAACAAGCAAAAGATAAAGGGGCAAGTTCTTGGCTCAGTATAATACCATTAGAGGATCAAGGATTTTCACTGAATAAAGAACAATCAAGAGATTCTCTATGATTGCGTTATTGTTTAATATTGCCCAATTTACCATCGTTTTGCACTTGTGGAGAGAAATTCACTGTGAATCATGCTCTTTCATGTAAAAAAGGTGGTTTCATTTCGCTAAGGCATGATAGGATTCGTGATTTCTTGACCAGCTTTCTAGCCAAGGCAAGCAAAAATGTCGAGTCCGAGCCCCATCTTCAGCTACTTCATAGTGAATCCTTTGAGTTAAAATCTGCCAATATTTCATCAGAAGCACGGCTGGATATTAAGGCAGGTGGATTTTGGTCGCGCGGAGTAAGCTCATTTTACGATGTGCGTGTTACACACGTCAATGCTCCAAGCAACCAAAATAAATCTTCCTCTGAAATTTTTATCCAACATGAGAACGAAAAAAAGAGAAAATATCTACGAAGAGTTTTGGATGTAGAACATGGTACGTTTACTCTATTAGTATTTGGCACTAATGGACGGTCAGGTAAAGAGTGCCGACAATTTTTGAAGACATTTGCCATGAGACTGGCCAAAGGCGATCAAGAGAACTATTCCTCTGTGATGACGTGCCTCCGAACAAAAATATCTGTAGAAATAGTAAAGTCAGTAGTTAATCTGTGTATCAGAGGTTCACGTGTACCCTTCAAAAAAGAGTCCGCCAATGTTATCATGGAAAATTTCGGTCTAAATGCATTTCGTGCCGATATCTTTTAATTTTTTTTAAGAGAACTCATTTTTTAATGTCTTCTCTTATGAAGTGATTTTATTGGTCTCCATACTGAGACGCTAGATTTCTGTGTTTGTATCCGTGCTTGTAAATATTTGAGAATAAAGTTTAAGTTGGTCTCTCGTGTAACGCTAAAACTGCAGGCGACCGATCCATCGTTGTGGCAGCTCGTTACATAGCATCAATCGCCGGACTTTGCCATACCAGTGCGTTGAGGCAAGATTCTGCTGAAGGACGGAGTCTTCGAATCGACCTGAAGCTGGCGGAGAAGCCAATTTCGTAGCATTTGCAAATGCGAGATACCGATGATCACGTCTTCGTCAAAGAAAGCGCATAATATTTGAGTGAATCTATTTGATGTTTACATATCTGCCCCTGGAAAATAGCCTGCATACTATTTTTCACTTATAAATGTATCTTTTCATCGTAGTACTATTTTGCAGTAAAAAACTAACCTTGTAGACTTCAATATCATAGAAATGAATCTTCACTTGTGGAAGTTGCCATTTGCTAAAGACATTTATCAGCGAATTTTTGGCCGACTTATCCACAAGCAGATGGTAATGCACCTTGCCGCTATAATGGAAATGGATCGACTTAACAACAATAGTCAAATCCTTAGCTGCAGACTTTCCAGCGGATACCACGCAGATGTGAATAGGTTGTTCATTGCAGCCGTTTGATGTAGATTCTGCAAATAAACAGAAAATTTTCCTCTTTGATTTCATTGATTTGAAATTTTAACAATGTAGGAATGAAAAAGAGCAAACGAAATCACTGCAAAGATTGCAGTAGTAAAGAAAGCAATAACTCAAATCCTTCTCAATTTTGAGCTACTGCGGAATGCAATCAGTCCCTCACATAAGGCTGGATGTCTTCAAGACACTCTGAACTCATAATGTATATACATATATTCGTGGAAGGCATCTGTCGGGCGAAAGGCTCTTGCCGAAAAACATGCACATGCGTTATCGCCTCAAATTTAATGTATACTTATTATGAAAGCACATTATTTATTCTTAATTATTGTTCCCTTGAAAATGTATGCATATTTTATAGGTGTTTCATTCTCAACAAATTACCTAGATGAAGCATTAAAATACTTCTGAAGAGGCACCCTTGACATAAAAAGAATTTTAGCTTAATTTGGAAATATGTTTCACTTGATTGATGAATATTAGAGCACTGACAGCTAAGTGGTTGAATCATCTCGTCCGATCGGCAGCATTTGTTTCTGCAGGGAACGAGGTTGAAAATTGTACTTTCAGAGAATGCAGTACACCCTATCCATGGCTGCTATGAATCTGCCTGTCTTCCGAGTTCTACCCGGTTCATATTCTTATCAGACACGATAAAAAAAGTGCATGTGCATGTCCAACAGTGTGCGGATTGAAGCTTTTGAAAGCACTTTCACTGATTAGAATAGGCCTACCTATTTTTAATCAGTGATGCCTCAGTCTGGAAGAATGAAATATTTGTTTCGCCTCTGATTAAGCGCTAAGAGTGGAAATGGTAGACACTAAATCAGAGACTTCTGTCAGTCCCTTATAAATAGAGAGCATTTTCATGGCTCCCTCTGTGACTGATGCTTCATAAAAAGTTTTAAGCGGGAAGCACTAGCTTTGCGACATGAGTCATTATTTTTAGCATGGTAGTCATTTTTCCATCCTGCATGTATTTATGCCTCCGATCAGTGATGTACTCGTATATGAAAATGTATTGAAAGACTTAATAAGTTTCAGATAAAAATTAATCAGGATGCTGTGTTTTATCAAGTTCACTTAGTAAGTTCCTGCATGTACCATCGTTTTAAATCAGTTAGCACTTCTAACAAAAAGGCACCCTTAAACAATCTAATTCTGTGGTTCGTTGAGATGGATGGTCTGACACCTAATGCATCTGACTCGAGCGCCAGATTCGGTAGGATTCCACAATTTGTTTCTACTTGAATGCTGTGACGCTATGTTTAGTACTGTAGATGAGCTCATAACCACGCCTTCCGTCCGAAGGGAATGTGCTGAAAAGATGACAGTCGTCAGGCAGGCAAGGTAGCCAACACCTGATATAAAAAATTGAAAGCACTCATAGTGAAAGAAATAAGGGTCTATACAAGACATTTTAATACATCAAAATTTCAAACGTGTGAGTGGCTGACCGGCTGTAGGAAGCACTACAAACTCTTTTGTTGGCCCTAATTTGCTCCTCTTTTCTCGAGAAAATGGAGTCTGGACAGAGCGAATGTAGTGATCTGAGCTCCTTGAGTAAGGCGATGAAGCGATGAGCAATCTTCTCAAGTACATATTCACTTGGCCTTAAAAATGCTCTGCAAACAGGGTCGAATTGGTAGTAAACATTCATCTTTCATAAAGATTAATGCTGCAGTATAAAAATGTCTGGTATAGAAATAGGATTCCGATTTCGATGAACGTCTGGTCTGGGAGCACGCTACGCCAATGATGGTTTTATATATTAAGAAAAATTATAGTAATCGTGAATATTTACAAAGTACACAGATAATCTGCCTGCAACGTCCTATTGTCAATCACTGGAGAAGACCGCCACCGTTCACGTGCCATGACAACACATGTCCACGTCTTTAATATAGTCTTTTCTATGTTCATGACTTTTCTAGTCCTACATTATCATACGGGTTCCCCAAAAGTCTAACTTTTTTATTTTTTATATTGAAAGTATTATATTATGGAATTCTCATCATAGACAATCTTTGGGACGTGTCAAGCCCTTTTTGCGAATGACAAAAATCAAAAACCTTAAACTTTTCAAAAGAAACAACCTTTTTACGTAACCAAAGCATTTGACTGTGTACTTTGACAGTGTCACCTCATGAATCATAAACTCTTTCTAAATCAGGATGCAGTAAACAGACTGGTGTTTCACTATATTGCAAATAGAAATGATTCGATGACTTCTCATCGTGCAATAGCTGAAGCCACATCATTGTCAAAGTCAGCAGTTCACCCTACAAACCTCATTACTGCCAGAAACTGTTTGAAGGCGACCCGGATAGGCGCATGCAATTCTGCGAAGCGATTCGTGAACTGTCTAACGAAGATTCCAGTTTTACAAGAAAACTTAGTTTCTCAGATGAGTGTCAACTTCATTTGTGCGGTAAAGTTAACATGCACAACATTCATTACTGGAATTATACTAATCCCCATGCAATCATCGAATCGCCGGGCCATCAACCATCCCTCACTATTTGGGCCGGGGTATCACGGTCTTCTGGCATTTCCGATTCAGAGGGAATCAATGAATGGTGAACGATATTGCAAAATTCTAACGGAGAAAGTGAGAAGGTCTAGCAGGACGAAATAGATGGTATTTCCAGCAAGATGGGGCCCCACCGCATTATTGCTCAGGAGCTCGTCAGATATTAAACAATCACTTATCAGTCAAGTCGATTGGGCGAGGAGGAGTGGCCTGCACGCTCACCTGACCTAACCTCCTCGATTACTGGTTCTGGTTGCACATTCAGACTCAAGTGTACAAGGCTCCTGGTCTTATCTTTCCAAATATTCAAGTACTTCAAAGAAGAATTGAAGAAGAGTGCCATTGTTCGATGTTTCGCGATTCCCTGAGAGCCTTCTTAAAACGCTGCGACAAATGCTTGGATTTAAATGATGAATAGTTTGAGCTTGCATTGTAGCCTAATTGTAATACATTCTGCATCTCATACACATGCACGCATCATAGTATTTCGTGTGTAACTGTTTTTTTTTGGTTGCACAAGTCAATTCAGAGCTGTTGACGATATCAAAACTCAGCTATCAATTGATGATATTTGCGATGTTTATTGTATTTATAAACATTGTCATGTTTTACTTCTCTCAGAAATCTGAATTTACGATGAATCAGACAGAAACATGATGATGCATGTACAGGTTACTTTGACTTGATTTATGAAATTAGTTTAGAGCTATACCATGGTGGTAATGTTTTTTGCTGCCAAAAGCGGGACATTAAATTGTCAGTAGTAGTGAAAACATGAAAAACAGCGGACTTGCATATATATGTTCGCAAAGATACGCAACAGTCAACTTAATGTCACGACGCGCATAAAATTGCTATGGTAACAAGCACAAAACTTTCCATTAGGAGTTCATGCCGAATGAGACCATGTGTTGTCAATTGAGTTTTCAAGAAACTCAGTTACCCGAGTTTGCCGGAAATTAACCAAGTTAAGTTAAACTCGGTATATTGAGTTTTTCTAAAAACTCAGTAATAACTCAGTAAAATATTCCAGCAAAACTCGGTTGACTCGGGCGCAAACCATCAGAAATTGAATATTATTAAGGCACATTTTATAAGCGCTGCTTCAATCGAGAGCTTTTTCAGTTAAGTTTGAGGCAAGAGGATGAGTCATTTCACCATCTAGGTACATGCCCCCAAGTAGAAAATTAAAAACATAAGATTGATTAAATTCAACATAAAGAGGCTGTTAGACAGTAATATGACAGAGCTGATCTAAATTCGCGAGAGAGGGGGAAGTTAGAAAAACTTCTAGGTTATGTAGAATTTAGGCTATTTTTGTGGTTGGCTATCTGCTATTGATTAATATTTTGAAGGAGACATAGAGCCTAGGGAAAGGAAATACTAGTGCCTCTTACCATAGACCACCTCGATGGTTCTACGCTTAATAAATTTGAGAAACGTATGTGAAGAATTTTTTTGCTACGTGTTCTATATAGTTTCTAGACTGGTAAGCATTTCAGAAGTCTTCGTTTGTTTAATTTTATTTTCAGTGCTTATAAGAAGATCCATAGACCCAGTAGGCTTATTGAGCATTTCATACTTGTGCTGAAATAAGTTGATGAAAAAAGAATCAATATAAATTAATAGGCCTGGGATTTAAGTTCAAAGAAAATCAATTAAGTAAAAATTTTCAAAATTATTCATTATGTAAAAATAACAATGCATTAAACAACCTGTGTAGACAAGTTGATGACCTGTTTACGTGGAATAATTCACGAGTGCCTATAGGCTTATAGATAAAATGTCTATTTAGGAGGTCAATTAGCATTTATTTCTTAAATTACCCAAAAAGGGAGACCTGCCGAATATTTTACACAAGGATGAAGTTGCGAGAAACCCTTACTATAGATTTCATATGTATAACCCGCACTTAAAATTGTAAATTGAGATATTATTCAGTCAAATTTCCAATTCTGAAAGTGGTCGCTTTTTGAAAATTTGTTGACCTGTGCCATGAATAGATGACACAATCGACCTCTTTTATCGATGAGGTGATTGAATAGGATGCTGAGATTTCTATGTCTAAATTGCTGAATTGCGAATGTTTTATGCTGATTTTGAATATTATAGAGAACTATGTAATAAATTTTAGTTATTCTGATAGCAAATTTCCTACTGATTTCGATGAAAACAAGAACAAATACAACTGAAGCCTGGCTTCAGAGTAATTTTGGTTCAAATCCTCCTCCAATAGGCTAAGACACATCCCCTTTCTATGTCTCATGAAATCGAGAGATCGAAATGGTTTGTCCGATGACTGACTGTCGCACAAATCGAAATCCAATGTGAAAGGCCAATTCTAAATTTTAGCGACAATCGCGCTGCAGAAAGTCGCATGTGCGAAACAGCCCTAAGTCGCAGGTGTGAAGCAGTCCTTAGTTGAAGTTAAAAACCTGACATAGAAATCGAATCACAGCTTGCAATCATCAAGAATGTAGTAAGTAAGAATATTCTGTTCGTTTACAAATTGAAGACTGATGAGATTTCATGCGCCGGTTGCATTCTCAAGTCAATAATGGTAGCGCCATGCCACTGTCGGGTCTCGTGATTGAGTACTCATACCCTAACTCATCATACAAACGCATGCATATTTTATTTTTTATTTTATTTTAACAACCCCTTAAACATAAGTTTTTGGTTAAAACAACCTTTTAACATAACGGATGATAAATGTGTATGAGCAGAAATTTTAAGACGGTGGTCATTTTATCAATGAACCGTTCAAAATTAGGGACCCCCGGAATGAGGTTCTCAAAAAAGTGGGCTTCGGACGACAGCTACGCGTTCCCGTTCTTTTTCTGTTACGAAGAAGGGTAATAACCGCAGCAGCTTGCCTACCTACGTCTATTCTTCATGACGATTTATGACAAGATGAATCATGAGTCTCAGCAAGCTCGCACATAGTCTGAACGGAAAATGAGAGTTAACGCAACAAGAAGGCATAAATAGAAACATTTTTCAATTTATCTGCGACCTGATGACGGTAGTGTGAACTGGTCTGAGACCTTGGTCTCAACGAGTCTCAGCGTCGATAGTTAAGTGAAGGATTGGCCCATGAAAATGAAGGGCAGCTGTTTTCCTGAGATCTCTCTCAAAATGTGAACGGGTTGGTCTCAGTTTCAGGTTTGATTTGAAGTCAACTCTCAGGTTCTTCTCTCATGTGTGAACGTAGCCTAATCCTAGCAACAGATCTATCGAAATGAGTAAAATGAAATAGTGTCACTGAAATTGAAATATCCCAAAAATTTGATCGAGAACGCATTTTAGAGTGCATCACGAACTACTTACAAAAAAAAGAAAGCATGCAAGACAATTGAAGCTTAATTCCGTTTGTGACAACGTATAAAAATAATCCGAAAATAATCCGGCATGCACAATGAAACATGCCTTTGAACCTGACCTGCTCGGGCCAGCAGCAAGCGCAGCGATGCAAACTGGACTATAAATGAATATTCTTTCCTCTGAAATCTCACAGGTATATGAATATTTCCCTTTACTTCTTAGTAAATATCTTGATAAATCATGCTAGCATAAGCCAAGTATTCAAAGGTGTGTTAACTTACTTTGTGTCATATTCCATCTATAGCCAATGTAGACAACCGCAAAACACAACATTAAAAAAGGATGCACAATTTTCTTCGGGAGCATGTTGAGCATAGATCTGGAACTTTATCTGAAAAGAGATTTCGATTTAGAAAATAACCATATCTCTTTTGAAGATGATTAACAAAATGACAAAATCAATCGATCAAAAACCAACTATTGCAATGTCCACGATTATTTTGAGCTCTCTCCGTACGGAAGGGACTCGACTTCTAATCGTTTTTTTGCTGTGGAGCTCTTAAAACTTACGTGGCTTAAATTGAGGTGTTTTCAAGTTTTTCTCAAGAATTATCTAATTTGGTTTACCGGAAAGTCAAAATTTTTGATCTGTCTTGAAAAGCACTTTTTCGAAGGTTTGAAGGCATGAATTTTGCCGCTTTTGCAGACATTTTAAGTCATAACTTTCAACGAGGCACATGGATTTTCAGCATGAGTACAGAGTATAATTAGCATGAGGCTATGAATCAAGATATTTAACGTGCAGCTGAATACAATTTGTGCTGTTCTAAATTCAAATGTGCAGCTGCTTTTCTTAATTTGTGCAGTTGAAAATTTGCTATCAGATAAAGAGATAGATTAAAAGCGGAGTAGAAAGGGGAGTGGATGTCAAGATATGATGACAATTACACAACTGACGTTACAGTAAACAAATATTACGACATGACTATTTGTTGAAAATTGAAAGCTGAAAAAAGATTGACTTTTATGATTGCTTGTCAACTGTGAGACTTAAATACTAATTGCACTAGGTGCACATTTGGAAAGAGCTGCTCGCCCCATGCATCAGTGGGTGATTATTTTTTCTGGAGCTTTTCTGCTGTGCGTTGCTGACACTGCCTTTATGAATTGGGAATTGTAAAACTAATAAATGTGCATGAAGTTCTAGCACAAAACATGCATGTGCATGTAATTCAAGCAGAGAACTTATTAGCCAGTCATAAAACAAGTTTTGCAGGAGTCATGGACAAAGAAGGCAACTAACGTTCTGGTGACAGCTGATTTCTGCCAATTTTTCAACAATCTATTTGATTCGTTCAATTCCCGAAAGGTCTTTTCTCATGATTTCAAAGCATCGTTGAAACATGAAAATACGTATGGATCAAAGGATAATTTTCATAATTTTCAGCAAAAACAACGTTGACTAGTCTTACTGATTTGCGTGGCAACAGTATTATACAATCGATAAAAAGAGTGGCTCTTTCGGTTTCTACGCTGACCTTGAATCCCTGAAATTGTTGGCAAATAACTTGTTGACACATAAAAATTTTCAATTTATTTTGACCTACAAGCTATGTCAAGATTTCATAGAATTAATTGTTATTCAATTTTATTCGTTTGAGGAACGGTTAGAATTTCAACACAACACCACCTCAGTTCAGATCTGCTTTCAGACAACTTTTGATTCATGCTGGATCAGACATTATACTTTCTCCGCCACTATCGACTATTACTCAGTCTCTTCATGCAACTGTGCAGCTATCCCTCCAATTCATATCTTCTGAAGAGAATATTTTTTCTGAAGGATGACATGATGCAGAAATATTCTCTGACAAGGATTTCGTCAATCCCATCATGCCAAATGATGACCACACGGGCGAGAGGAGTGTGACACTTTTCCCACTAGGAGTCAGCCTCATAATTCACCACGCCGGCAACCATAGAAATAAATATGTTTTGTCTATCTGTAATTCCTTCTCGTGTAGTAATATCTATTTCTGTGCCGACAGTCGATAACACGCATTCTAAACCAGCGAAATTGCATCAACTACACTAACATGAGGACACAAGTAATTTAGAACTTCACGTCAGTGCAACCGAAACTACCACAGTCAATGCATATGCATAGTCAAAGTGTAACAATCACAGAATTAGACAGGTCGTCTCTTCTTCTGTTTGACTCACAGAATTAGATTGTTTAACTGTATCACTTTGCTAGAAGTGCAAACTGATTCAAAATAATGGCGCATGAAGGAACTTAATAAGTGGGCAAAAAGAAATTTTTAATACCTTACAGAGATAGGAAAAACAGTCGTGCGTCGCTTGCGGATTGCTCTGAATTCCTTCAAAATGCTCCGATCACCACGATTCCTTCAGATTCGAAGAATTCAGATCATTGCGCAAAAGTCTTCTCGATAATGTTGGGCCCTCCGATCATTTTAAAAAAAGTTAGCAGGCGAATGAAAAAACGTTCACAAACTTCTCTGTAGAACTTGACATCGACTTTGTCTCTTTGCTGTGTTATCCAGTTGTTAACAGTCACTGAAACTTTGCACAATTTGGCGTGTTTAATGTTGAACTGGCTGCTCATTGTTCGATTGCTATGGTATTTAGTCAGGAGATTGTTCCATTTCAATAACGTTACATGTTCCAATGCTTCACTTCTAGTCAAACGGAAGAAGAGACGACCTGTCTAATTCTGTGGTTTGAGAAGAAGGGAAACATTGGAACATGTAACGTAAATGAAATGGCACAATCTCCTGACTAAATACCATATCAATCGAACAATGAGCAGCCGGTTCAACATTAAACACGCCAAAAAAATTGTGCAAAGTTTCAATGACTGTCATCAACCGGATCACACAGCAAAGAGACATACGATGTCAAGGCTCTACAGAGAAATTTGTGAACGTTTTTTAATGCGCCTGCTAACTTTTTTTAAAATGATCGGCGGACCCAACATCGAGAAAACTTTTCCGCAATGATCTGAATTCTTCGAATCTGAAGGAGTCGTGGCGATCGGAGCATTATGAAGGAATTCAGAGCAATCCGCAAGCGACACACGACTATTTTTCCTATCTCTGTAAGGTATTAAAAAATTCTTTTTGCCCACTTATTAGGTTCCTGCATGTGCCATCTGTTTGAATCAGTTTGCACTTCTAGCAAAGTGATACGATTAAACAATCTAATTCTGTGATGGGAGATGGTAGCGAATCAAAGTATTCAAGCGATGACGATCAGAATCTAAGTAGAACAATTATTTGGAATCCTTTAGTGGAACCATAAGACGAAACAAAGGTGAAATACAGATAATTACTTTTATTGAAATTTATTTCTTGTTTGTTTCTTGTTTCTTGTTGTACAATCATTGCACAATATGTCAATGCCTTATTCATTGTTATACAAGAAAAATACATTATCAAAATCTAAAGAAAATCTACCGATGATAAAATCAGAAACGAACACAAAACAACTTGAAACGTCAAAAATTGATAATAATTTGATTGGTATAACATATGAAAATGCTGAAAGTTAGGCAAGAATCGTTTGAATATTCATTCCTTCGGAAGATCCTTTATCAAGAATTTGGTGGAAAAGTGCAACCAGTGTTGTCTTTGCAAGTGCACCTCCTCGTAATGAATGATCACCGTGAAAGTCATCTCGTGATTATAGCGCATCACTTGTGAGACCTTCAAATTATAATCAAAACTCCGAGAAACAACTAAAATGTGATTATAATGTCAGCGATTCATAAAATGCGAAGATCATATTGAATAAAAAGCAAACTAAGTGGCGGTGATTGGTGACTTTCCACGATTTTAAGGTCCTACCATAATGGGCAATTCAGGAACAACTGGATTCAATTCAACTTGATGTCAACCCAGTCACCTATACGGACTTTCCAAGATGCACAAAGTGATCCCTAGGTGAGACCAATATTATCAATGACAGACTCTTATTGTAAAAATATTTGTCAATGGCTTATTAACCCATTAAACGCGGTGGCATATACATTATATATGAGTATGCCAGGTAATTTGCCTCCATTTATGCTTCATTTTAACCGTGAAAACTCGTTTTTCGTTATCATTTCTTTTTGACAAAAACATAGCTTAGAATGATGTTCAAGATTTGTGGTGTGAAATAACTTTTTCAATTTCATCCATTTGGCGGGAAATTCAAATTGTTTTTCAAAATGGCGCGAATAAATTCTTCGTTTTGGCAAGTTGAGCAAAATGTTCAATTTTGAACTTTCATAATCTTTTTGTGTCCATGCATGTTTCATTTGGCGTATTTTCTAGCCCTGTGCACCAGTCTGATATTCAAATTCGACTTAGTTCAGTGGCAATGCAGCAATACGCACTGGAATATACAGATTGTTTCATAAAAAATGGATTACCCTTAAACATCGCTTTAACTTCAACTTTGTCTAACTCCGCCAAACTTGAACGAATTTCTCTGAAATTTCTCTGAATTTGTGCTTACTAATATCATTGTTGGAAATTTCAAGCATGAATATTGAGTTATTTTCCTATTATAGATAAAAAAGTAATAGATAATTTGATACTCATTTAGCAATGTTACATAAAATCATACCTCACTCTTATAAAATTACATTTGTTTCCTTTGTTATGCAATATGTTGTTCTACAAGCCAAAAGCCATCAAGCAAAACAAAAATAAAGAAAATCGGTCAATCAGAGCCAGTATAGAACCATTATTCATCAACAATAATGTAACTGCTACATGTGATTAACTGGACTTCATGTTCCATACCTTCCTGACTTCGTTGCGGTGGTGTTGGCAGCACTCCTGATTGCTTTCAGCTAGAAATCTATCTCTTACCGGTTGAAAACAATACAAAGCACAAATGAACAATAACGAGATCGCATTCACAAAAGGCAAAGTGTCAGCCTTGCTAGAACTAGGGTTTTCTTTGCGAGCTACAAGCAAGCGACTAAATGTCCCTTACACAAATGTGCATCGATGGCTTAATGATGATTTTCGACTCTGTCGTAAAGAGGGCTCTGACCGTCCACGCAAAACATCCAAACGTAGAGACCACCTAATTTTCAGATTTGTTAAAGTTGATCCAAGTCTCTCGTTAACTGAGATGGTTGCACTAGACTCGTCTATTTCTAAGTCCACTATTCGTCGAAGACTGATTGAGTCGAATTTCAAGAGCTGTAAGAGGCCCTCTCAGATCGAATTATCAGATCAGCATACAAAAAGACGTCTCAGATGGGCAATGAGTCATCGTCACTGGCGAAATCAATGGGATCGGGTTGTCTGGTCTGATGAGGCATCAGTCCGTCTGAAGGATAGTGATGGTCGATTGAGATTATGGATAAAATCTGATCAGGAAATTCCGAGACATTTACATCGTCCCCGGGTACAAGGTGGTGCGACTCTACTGATTTGGGCTGGCATTTGGACCAATGGCCGCTCTGAACGTCACATACAGCAAGGAACCATGAATTCTGAACGCTATGTGAATGTTTTACGAATGAACATTGGCCAAATGACAGATCAATTTGGTGATCCATCGACTTGGTTATTTATGGATGATAATGCTACGTGTCACAGGAGTAGTAGAGTCAACTTATGTAAGTCTCAATTAGGGCTTAGGACATTATCTTGGCCAGCTCGTTCTCCTGATCTGAATCCCATAGAAAATGTTTGGAGTATTCTAAAACGTAACGTTCGTCGTTCACTGCTACCTACAGATGGCGTATCACAACTTACGTCACTGTTAAAAAGAGAGTGGAGAAAGTTAGATCAGTCAAAAATCAACGATATCATCGAATCAATGCCTAGACGAATTGGTAATGTCATTGACAATTAGGGTAGGGCCACAAAATATTAGCTTCTTAAGAACCGTTACTGTATCATACACACTAAAAAATCTAACACTAAAATAACGGATCAATAACGCCCAAACAGCACAAATATCCGTTAGGAAGAAGCAAAAGCCGTTATGTTGCCGTTATCTTTGAAAATTTATCCGTTATTGTGATACGAAATAACGCTAGTTATTGGTTTATTCGTAATAACGGTTATTAGATAACGCTTAGCATAGCAGAGTGATGTTATATCCTAACGCATAGAATGTCAATGGCGTTATGTTACACAAATGCGTTAGGCCATGAATTGCAAAATTTAACAAACGTTATGTTTCGCATAGGACAGAGCCTGTAATATGCTCATGCATGCTACTCACATTTCAGTCACCGGAACAAGTTATGAATAGACAAAATTATTCTCCGACCTTATGATTAGGCTGATGATTACTATGAAGTTATTCCCTATGACGTACATCAAAATCGAACACAACATATTCGATTTTGATTTGTTTTTTAAAATTTTTCAACAAGAAGTGCTGGTCATGAGATCGATGAGATAGGCGCAAGAGAGGCCTATACCTCTAGCACATATGAGATCTAAATTCTGTGGCAACCAATATCATCAATCAACAGAATTCAAACCCATTATGCGGCCTTGAGGTCGAGGTCGGAAGCTTATCTGAAAGACAATATTTAAAGTATGTTGTACCGGTATTAATTATGTCCAATATCGATCTTGAGATGGGTAGTCATGTTCTGATATACAATGTAAATTCTCGTTGCTTGCAAATAGCCTACATTCAAATATTCAAAAGATCACGTTAACATCATTAAGCGAAATCGGTCTCTTGATACATTTTCCTGCTTGTGTGTGCATGTGAAAAACATTGGTTTCATTGGCGCAAAGTCGATGAAAATTGAACGAACTGACATAATATCTGATTTCTTCAGTTAACTGATTTTTTGGAATAAAAATTTCACATATAGTGAAATAAATCCACTAGCTTTAATATAATATTTTATTTCAATGCAGTTGAAATCAACAAATCTTTATTCACAAACAGTGATTATTACATAAGCCACTGCAGAAAACGTGTCTAAAACACGTGTCTTTCGACAATTTCAATCCCCGTAAAACAAAGAGTTCAATAAATATAAGGTTTTAAACAAAAACTTTAGAAATTGAACGTATTTCTCATTATTCAACATCAGTAGATAACTTTTTGACTCGTGTGTTGAAAAGACGTTGTAGTCATTCTCTGCGATTAAATGGTCAGGCACAATACTTTTATAACATTTATGAATCGGATTTCAGTTGGTATACCCATTGTTATCCTCCATTTTACTCATTTTGCGATAATTCAAGTTTCATCATACCCTTGGTTAGAAAATCCTTGGTTGGTTAGTAGATTTACAATTTAAATCCTTTAGTCCCATCAACGTTGAATGAAATACTTTGAAGTGTTTTGATGCCCTACATCGCAGCGAACGAAAAGTGGAATCTTACCAACGAGGATTGTGTGGCGCCTCGCTGTGTTGCCCAATGGATTAAGATGCATAGAATAGATTAACTACAATGAATTGTTCTATATCATATTCCCTTATGGTTTGTAGTCCAACTGATCAACGAAAAAGCGAAATCGCGAAAGTTGGAAGTCATCGGATATCAATGGTTGTCAATGGAAACCATTCGATGTCTATGGTTGGATTGCTATGACTTCGATTATCAGGTTTGAACAATAAGTAATTTCAGACATGCAGATGATTTGATAATATTATTAAAAGTAAACTGAAAACAAATATCACATGATATTCACTCATGAATTGATTAATACAATCAAGAGTTACCTGACTTTGCATTTAAATTTGAAAAAAATTGACTAAAGCAATTTACTTATCTATTACATATATAATGAGATAATGTTTTGTTATAGACATCGGCAAAGATGTGTATTGTCATCATTAATATATATAAGTATAATCTTCATTGTGCTAAAGACGCATACTTTTGTACAGAACACTAATTCTTCTAGTGGGTTAGTCAAAGTTCACGTTAACACTGCTGATATATTGCATCCTATTATATCTTATTTCTGTGAGATTTTAACGTTAATCGTTTTACCTATAATTCGCTTGATATAAATTTTGTTTATCTGCAGGTATTTGGAAACCGTTCCTACTGTACACTTTCGTTTCATTCACGTGTTTAATTACGTCCTCTCTTGACCTAAGAAACCTACGGGATCGGAATATATTGGAGTCATGAAGGTGGTGAAAGTTATTTCTGATGGTAGTGAAAAGCTGGTAGTCTGTGAATCGGCATCACTCTCCGATTTTTCCAAGAAAAGTAAGTCCGTTCATTTTACAAGTACGGTGGAACAGGTTTTGTTCATTTTACTAAGCCAGCTAAATACGCTATTGCCCCCAGAATGCATTTATAGCAAAACTGTTTTACAACATCAGTTGACACTGTTGAATGTACTGTTCAAAATAATTTTGTTTCTAAAATATATTTAGATCTCCGCAAAATGGGACAGGCTCTCCCAGTATCCAGGGTAAAGCTAGGTAGGCCTTATCATTAGGTTGGAAGTAATCAATTAATATTATCACCACTGACAGTAGAGGTATGCTATATTCTATCCACACTACATCATGCTATAGTTATATACTGTTTATATCAAAGTGTTTAGATATATCAAGTGTGGAAACTCCCCATTACTCTGTATTTTTAGTGGCGACAAATCCGCCATCTTTTTTCGCCAAGATAATTTTCAGATATTTATATTCATCAATTTCAAGAAGTCGCTGTGCCTAAAATATTTGGTGACAACTTCATTATTCTAGTGATTCCTACATAAAATGTACTGCTTTATTCATTTTTCACATCAATTTTGATGTTGAACGTGTCATTTCTGAATAATATGGCTTTATAGATGAAACAGTGGAGAAATTGTGTCATTTGGCTCTCAGATATTGTTTGTCTACATATTGAAGATGCATCTAATACAAATATTTCCTGGAATGAGAAGAAAGGAATATTTGCTCGATATTTTAGCAACATTTTTGTGCTTTAGATGGTTCTTTAACGTTTCATCTGCCAGTGAAGATCAACTCCGCGTGGTTGACTCACGTGACTTTTGCGCTTGTCCTAAAACAGCCCGTCATGCTCTTATTTTACTGATATCTGTGTTCATGCATCGAGTGCACCAGTAGCAGGAGATTCCACCATCTTCATGATAATTGAGCGAGATGTTCCCACGCAAATCACTCTACGTTTTCACTGTTGTGACGTCATGCTTAGTCGCTGTCTGATTGCTTTATTAATTAAGGAAGCAGACAGACAGTCGCTACTGTGACTTCACAAGGCGCATGATGTTCTAAATTTTGCTGTTCAGTGAATCATTATGATCTGTGCGTGAAATGGCGTCTGGTAAGTTGATGTTAATGATAGTTAATTGAATCAAATCAAGGTTTTGTAACACGAGTATAGTCAATACATCTGATGCAGTTGATATCACCCATCCATAGATATACATTTCATTTAGTAAAAGTAAATATAATTTTGAAGTGGCAACTCAGTGATGGTTAACTACATAGTCCACACAACCTCGTTCATGATGATGTTCAAGGTTGACAAACACTCTGTCTAATGGTCAATCTTGTAAAAAAAAGTTTGACACAATCAACTGGATAAAAGTAAATATAATTTTGAAGTGGCAACTCAGTGATGGTTAACTACATAGTCCACACAACCTCGTTCATGATGATGTTCAAGTTTGACAAACACTCTGTCTAATGGTCGATCTTGTAAAAAAAGTTTGACACAATCAACTGGATCAGTTAGTCGGTCAAATTTTTGTCATGTAATGAAACTATGTGTAAAGACGATAAGTGTATAAGGTGCAATAATTTCTAAAAATTAATTTTCTTAAAATGAATCGATCGTCAAAAAACTTTAAACACACGTAAATGAGTGTATTCTCTAGCCACATACCAAGTTTTAGGCAATTCGAAGAGCTCCTTTTTAAATTAGGAGCGATATATATATATATATTTTTAATCTTTTTACATCGATATATATATAATCTTTTTGATGACATAATCAGAAGTTTCAAGCAGCAGTTTTGGAAGAAAATGTCTTTTTGGTGCTTATCATTACGCACCGCTTATTCTGATAACACATGATGTATACTGAAACTATCGATGCTCGACATGAACCATGTTATTACGAACCTATAAAAATAAAAAGGTCGAGGAAATCCGGCTTTCAGTTGTCTGGACAGAAAAAGTTTTCAAACTGTAGACAAACTTGATTCGAGCAATTTTTCGTATCATTTTGATTCAATGAATTTTTTGGCAAGAAATCCACGGAATGTTCATAAAAACATAAAGACAGTAGTTTCAGAACCCTGTTTTCAACATATGAGCTGAAAAAACATTACCCGTTACATTCTAGGGGTCTAACTGATCCTTGAAAAAGTGCGTAATAATTAGGGCAACTGACTATTTCGTAAATCAAGTCCAATGTCCTCCAACAAATAATACCTATGCTACTTTTTGTCGAGGATTTAACATGCATAAATGTTATTTGAAAAAATTGATTTCTGATGTTTTTGTTCCTACTTTTGGATGAGACCAGTCCTTCAAAATCAGCAGATTTATTATATACACTTGAGTACTTTTCGTAAAAGCATACGTTTGCGTCCAAGTGGCATTCTGGCTGACCTACATGTAATTTATGAAATACGCATTGATGCACTATTGAAGCTTTATTAAGGACATTCGGCATATATAAATTAAATTTATAGTAGGGTAGCCTACACTTCGTTTTTCTATCCGAGGTAGAAATGAGATTTACCTTACATATAAAAAGTTTTTGCAATTTTGAGTCTCATGGGATATTTTGTTCTCATCTACTTACATGTTGACCAACCCGTACTACATTTTTCCGCTTAACTACCAACGAATTGTCCCACGCGACACGTCAGATGTCTACTCTTGAAATTTGAAAGGGGTTTGCACATCGAGATCCCGACAACTCCTTAACAGTTCGGAAGAGCCGACGGAACTACCGGGGCGGAAATGCGATTCACTATTGACTGTCAACGCTGTACTACCAAACTTTTTATGATATCATTAGGCCTACCGTTATTGTCAAGTTTTGACTTCCAATTGTTATCTGCCGATGCATGTTTAGACATGGACATCTAAACATCCATAGACTGATCGCAGATTTCCAAATAATACCACTGTAGGTGGACTAAACCCACAGCTAAGTTTGGCCTATAGAAAATCTGTCAATTCAATCAACTTGTATTAAAGTTAAAGAACGAAGTCAAAATGTTCAAGAATCCCTTAAGTAGATCGGGGTAAAATAAGTAGTTTTATGAACAAACGCAAACAATATATACATAGGCCTACTGAGTATAGCAAATAAAATCCAGCATGAAAAACTGACGCATGTCCTCACTTTTCACGAACGGCAGTTTTTTTTTCGAAAAGGTGAACGCTACTTCAGTGCTAGACATTGGTCATTGGTTCCGCTGGGTAGTTCCGCCACACAAAAATAATTCAGTCTATCAGCTGGTATTTACATGTCAAGCAGGGGTCAACTATCTCAATTTTGCCACAATCAGTTTATATTTGCATCATTTGAGGGCATTGTACTTTTGTAGGCTAGGCCTACGTCTTAATGTTAAATATCGAGATTCTCCAATTGTTCCATTGTGAATCTCTTAACTTTTTATGTGCTTTTTCTTTTTAAGTAAAAATAAAACTACATGTACCGGTACACATTATAACCAAGTGGTATCTCTAATAGCCGCGCGTAGCCTCCCATCTAATTCATTGTTAAATTACATCAACCTCTAAAATTCCTCTACATGGAGGGGGCATGTAAAACGTCTGTACAAAAAGTCTACTATTAATATCCGAAATAGTACTATAATATCATTGTACATCATTGAATCGCATAATTCGAAAGTGATTAACTTGCTAATAGGCTGACATACCACAAATCAGCCACAAAACGATGTGGTGACAGATGGTACACTGGAAGGAGAAGGATGACATATAATAACACGAATAACATTAGGTCAATCACTCACTGCATGCATGAATCATATGGAATGTAATTTGAGATCATGAATATTTATCAATGTAAACGGCCTGATATCATGTTTAGTTCATTAGCATCATTGATGAAATGATGTCTTTATAGATTCTCGATCTAACGATCCGCGATGGTATGTATCAGTCTTTTAAAATGTCATTTGCGCGTGCTTTCTATTTGGAGCGTAGGTATTGTGCTTTGTCGAAGCGGTGAAGGTGCGCTCGTCGTCAATTTTGAACAAATGAGTGTTGAGTTTTGTTTTTTCCAAGTTGCCGTGTTTTTTGCAGCAGTATAAATAGTTCCAAATAAACAACCTACGCTTAGAAAATACTTTTTGTGCAAGTATCTAGAAGTTAAAATAAAAAGAGTTAGCCTTTTTCATCTTTTTACATTTTGTAGCAAAAATGTCGTACGATATACGCCTATATAGTTCGTTTTATTTCATTGAAATTTAATCAAAGTATTTCATGGAGTCGAAATAGCTTTTGTGGAGTCTCATTAGGGAGTAGCGACCAAAAGAAGATTTTCATCAGGGATATTGCTTAGAAAGTTAATGCTATTTGAATTTCATTTTGAAGCGTTTCTAGGGATAGAATTGTAACCCGGAGGACTCGATCCCCAGCCTTAGGACCCTTAGTGTACAGCAAGCCGGGTCACATTTAGGAACTTGAGCGGGAAGAGAAACAAACGAGATGGTTACGTAAGATTCCAAACGAACGATATAAAGTGCAAATAAATAAGGAAGGACAGAATAGGACAGAACAGTAAAAGTGGCGCCATTCGGGAAACATAAATTACCATTCCAGGCGCCGGGGCATGATCAGATCCGTGGGAGACCAGAGCGCGTAGAAGAGTGTTACGTAATACTGGAATTGAAAAGCGATCGTTCCCAGAACTATCAAAAGAGACCGCCGTAATTGACGAGATCGGTTTCGTGAGAAACAAATAAGCAAGGGACTGTGTTACGTAATACTGAAATTGAAAAGCGATCGTTCCCAGAGCTATCAAAGGAGACCGCCGTAAGTGCCCCATTAAATAAATAATAGTCAGGAAAGGAATTCGAAGCGCATGGGGGCAGGCGGCAGCGGATCAAAGTCTAAGAACAGTATATAAGCGAGGCTCAAAACAGCAACCGTATAACAAGAACAGTCGACAATCTGTGTACGCACAGCAGTAGATCCGCTAGCCGATCAAGAGACCAAGACAACTACGACCCGACCGGACGAGAGAGTGAGTATAACGGTAGCTAAAGGCAGGCGTAAGGTCCGAAGGCCCTAGACCGACCTAGAAAGATCGCGCCGAGAGGCCCTGATAGTAGCTAGACGTACCGCAGAGGCTCGAAGCACTATACTTCTCCGTTTGTTACTCTTCCCACTAAACTACCTGTGAGGCTGAAGCTATTTTTCTCTCCCTCTATTCGTATTTCTCTCTCCCTCTATTTGTATCTCTATCTTCCTCTATTTGCACGTATTGTTAATCTATGATTGATTTATGTGAATGATTGATAAAGGCAATTATATTTACGTATTGATCAGAGTTGTTCTGTATTCGGGCTCGACTGAGGATCGTTAGGATCGAGTAGAAACCAGAGTGCTAACCAAAATAAGGGATCAAGTAACCTGTAAGCGAAGAGAAACGCGCAAAACGAAAGTAAAGACCTACCAGGGGTTACACTGGAGGTCCCACAAACTGAACTAACCGAGCCCAGAATACTTACTCGATCTAAGACAAGAAAAGTGAAGACTATGACTTCCGACATAGCAGACGCCTTGAAAGCATTGACAGTGAAACTTGAGAAAATTCCGAATAATCCACCACGAATGATTCCACCGACTTCAGGCAATTTCTCTATCCCGGTTTTCTCCGGAGATCTTGACGATACTGATATCAGCTTCGCTGAATTTGTTGAGTATTTTGATTTAGTTGCTCGAGCATTAAACTGGGACGATACCCAGAAGACGAATACACTACCCGCATACTTGAAAGCCCACGCACTTGAGACTTATCGACAGCTATCTACAACCACTCAGAATAATTATCGATCACTGATTAGTGAACTTAGCCAGAAGCTGCAGCCGCCAGAGACTCAAAGGGCCGCCTGTGCAGCTCTGAATTCCAGGAAACAAGGGAGAGAGGAATCAATTTCATCTTATTCTAGTGCTATCAGACGTCTAGCCAGGCTGGCGTATCCCTCGCTGGATGAAGCAACGCGCTCACTATTGACTAGAGAGGTTTTTGTTAACGGGCTCCGCCGTGATTATAAAAAAGCCGTTATACAGAAAGACCCTCCTAGTCTCGAAGAAACGATTGCTTACGCCCAAAAACTCTACTCTCAGAGAGACCTACTTTTTAGCGACGATTCGGTTGACAATAGCCGATTTGTGGCAGCCATCACCGAACAGATAGGTACCTTAACGAACGCAATTAACAACATCAATACTCGGGAGCCTATGCGGCCTCCCAGAGCGACTTACCCGGCCAAGTCCCCTCCGCCTAGAGGTCAACAATGGTCTTCTTATCCGATGACCCGGAGATGGACTCAAACTGGCCAACCGATCTGCTTAAATTGTCAATGCCCTGGGCACTTTGCTAGAGAGTGTAGACGCGCACAATCGGTTCGTTTCGAAACCGAGCAGCGTTCTAACAGACGATATCCGGATAATTATTTATCGAATCAGCGAAATAGGCCTTATAGAGAGGCGAATAATCAGCAGTATCAGCCACAGATGCCTGTGGAGCGGTCAGCACCTCTTATGTCCTCATACGGCAGAGTCCCATTTACGACACCTTCTTTTTCCCAGGATCAGTCTTCCCGAATCCCGTTAGGTCGTAACATACGGAGAAGTGCTTATTCCGAGCCAGCACGAAATGCGAGTATTAGTACTGATGTGGACCTCGAACGGCGTTTTCTAGATAGGGACCCGGACGTTTTGGTAGCGACGATTGAACCCTCAGCTATCGACGCGCGAATATTTACACACTACACCCTGCCATCTATTGTCTCAAACACTGCTGAAACAGATCCGACACATGACGAACAATACAGTCATGCCAATGAGATCGGAACAGTTGAGGAGACTCCTAGAGACGTCGAAGATACTATCACCGACCAAGAGAAAGTCGACGACAATATTGATAACACAGATATGGAGTCCGGAGTCTTTCCTCTTACATCCTTCCTACCAAACGACGAGATCGTTCGCGCAGATACACACGCGGCCGATATCTTTCCTTATGCGTCGTTTTCACCATGCGACGGCGACGCTGACTACTTCGACACCGCGTCGGATGTGACTGTACAATCAGACGACGAGGTGACAAGTCCCGAAGTCCATCGGGACCTGCAGCATCATACGATGGAAATCGGAGCGCCGAGGGCGGACTCGACCGACGATCAAATTATCTGCAGCGTCGCAACGAATACCAGGAACGATCTTACGACTGCGTCGAACGGACCCGAACTCGTGGTAAGTACTGACGGGCAAGGGACGGTACGGAGAACCAAGATTCATGAAGACCTTGTTAGCGCCGACAGCTATGCTAAAGTCAAGAAATTCTACTATGAAAAATTGCTTAGCTTTCGTACAACGTTTGACGAAGGAAAAATTAGGATTCCTTATTCAAAACGATTAGCTACGCTTTCCATCCTCATTCTCCTGCCTATTATCGTTTTTGCAACAGGAGAGGTACAGACCTATCCCCTCCCTATGATGTGTCAGCAGACAGCAGGTCGTATAGTTTGGCGTTTGCCTCGGAACCCTGAGTGTAAAACAACGGGCCAACTAAAAGGCCAAGTGCCAATAGCAAAAACTTATGTTCTGTACAAACCTAATCTACTCGAATATAAGTCATCTGGGTACCATTGCGTAAAGATAAGAAAAACTTTTAAAACTCTCACGTTTTTCTTTGGAGACGAACGGCGGTTAAAAACAAATGTGGAACATTTAACTGTTACGCGCGGAGAATGTAAGACTATGATAGATAGAAAGGAATGCTCAGTAGGAAAGTTGAAACAAGTTAAAAGCCTATGGTCGACCAATTATCCATATACCTACACGTACCCTAAGGCGCCATTTTATTGCTGCTATTGGAAAACAACTGTTATTACCAATTGCTACCTTATACCTATTCAGGTATATAAACGCCACCAAGCAGAACATATGGAGTCAACCGGCGGTAATGTCAATTCATGCTCATATCGGACAGGCCACTGTCAGCTACCTGATAAATCATACATGTACTGGGTGACTGAAAAGGAAGAAGCCTGCAAGTTCAAACGATGGAAACGGATGGACGGACACGAAATGAATGACCGATGGCTATCACTAACCGGAGAAATGGCATTGACTTTCCCCAAACAAAGAAAAACTTTCCACAACTGTGATGGCACATTATACATATCGGACCAAGGGATCTATGTAGTCGATGTCATAGGAGGAGAAAAATCCTTTCACTTTCCTCGCCTTAACCTAACAAAGGCTCAAACAAACTCGAAAAGCAAGAAAAGTTATAAAAAGCGCAGTAAACGAACGGTCACTTCAGCGGAAGTGGTGGCATCACAATTGCAGGCCCTTCAAACGACCCTAACAAACTATGTTAAATTTGCATTCGATACAGCGCTTATGTCAGTGTGTCATAATTACCGCAGCTCATTAAATATCCTCCGTTCAGCAGTAGTTTCACACCCGACGCTCGTCGCCCGATCGATGCTGAATCATAAGTATATTCATGCTCGATCCACAACCGAATACATAGAAATTTGGCCATGCTCTCCAATAACGAATTACACAATATAGTCTATGAAAAACAAATGCACAGTTTGGCTACCATTAAAATTTAATTTACATGGTTACGTCAAAACCGGATATATGGATCCTCTCACAAATGTTGTACATCAGAGCTCCGCATTACAGCAGTGTCATGACGCTATTGATATTCCTTTCTGCGCCAATGAGTCATGCTTTAATTACGAACCAAGTGGTGCCATACATAAATTGCATAGCAGACACCCATTCCCGATGTTCCAATTCAATTGGACTACCGTTCCCAAAACACCACATATGATTATTCACGCTATGGGAATGTATAATTGGACGGAAGTCTTTACAACAAAAAGCCAGAATAACCTACTGAGTACATTGTCTCAACAACAAATGATTTTACATGAACTGGGAGTCCAATCGGACTCGAAGCTTGAAGCCGTAGCGAAACAATTCGTCAACTCTATTACTGAGAAAGCGTCACTAAGCTTCTTGCTCGGATTCCGAATCAACATGCGAGAGCTATGGGTATTTCTGGTATGTGTAGCTGTCACCATATACATTGTGTACCTGGCAGGACTCTGTCTATGGCCACGCATGCGATTTTGCCTTGCATGTGCTTCAGCAGATTACTTCACTTTTCGACGACCTATCATAGCGACAGTCAACCGACGGAACAGCACTAACTCTCAATCGCTACCACAAAGAAGTACAGCTGAAGAGGGAGCGTCGGCCTCAGCCCCCCCCTCTTCCCCCACCTTACGAGCTAGATGATTTACCTGGCATAACTGAGCTTACTTCACTGACAAAGGACACGCGGAATGCACTCGAACGTTGGCCGATTAATTACTCGGATCCAGCGCCTGAGGAGTTAGTAGCCGCCTGTCGCGGTCAAAATAAGTCCGTACTTACAATAAAAGTGGATGATCATAGTGCTGAAGCCTTAATTGATACAGGCTCCTCCGTAACATTATTGAGCGATACTTTCGCACGCAGAATTGACCTAAAATGGGCCCCGACTGACCTAAAAGCCTCTGGAGTCGATGGCAATCAACTCCCAATTATCGGACGAGCACGAGTACAGATTGAGATGGGACCGAGAAAACTTCAGCAGACGGTGGTGATTATGGAAAAATCTCCTTTCAATGTTATTCTTGGAGTCGATTTTTTGACGAAACTTGGCCCACTTACCATAGACTATGTCAATAAAAATGTTGACATCACAACACCGGTACCCTCCGTGTGTCATGTATACATTACGGATCAAACGACGGTACCCCCTCGCGCAGAAGTCTGCATTCCTGGAACTTTGAGCACCCGAATTCCACAAGAACCTGTCCTGTTCGAGCCCTGTCGACCAAGCAACCCTTTCCTTCGCTTCGCGTCAAGTGTCGGATTACCATCGGAATCCAAAATACCCTTAAGGGTCTTAAATATCTCTAATGAACCAATCACAATCGCTGAAGGAACTAAGATAGGCGAGGCAGAACCCTGCGAGACATCTATAGCGACTGAAGAGATAAGAGATCCACTGCAGCGGGACTCTTTCCTTTCAATGTTTTCACTCCCCGCACAGCTTAACATCTTTCAACGGAAGTGCTTAGAAGATCTTTTATACTCTTTCCAGGACACTTTTTCACAACATGAGTACGACCTTGGACTGATGCCAGGTGTTGAACATGATATTTTTACCTCTGACCACCCACCGGTTCGTCAAAAGGCGTATCGAATACCGGAAAGACAAACCGATCCTCCGAGAACACCTTGACAAAATGATACAGGCAGGAGTGATAGAACCTTCAGCTAGTCCATTTGCTAGCCCCATAGTGCTAGTGCGGAAGAAGGATGGATCCACTAGATTCTGCGTTGATTTTAGAAAATTAAACGCCATAACAAGCAAGGATTATTTTCCCCTACCGCGAATCGATGAAACGGCTAATAGCCTCAGCCACGCAAAATTTTTCTCTACGCTCGATCTTTTCTCCGGTTACTGGCAAATCAAAGTTGGGGAGACATCCAAGCCCAAGACATGTTTTACGACATGTTATGGCACGTTTCAATTTACACGACTGCCCTTCGGATTATGCAACGCACCCGCTACCTTTCAGCGAGCTATGGAAGTGGTCCTCAGCGGGCTCCAGAACCAAACATGTTTAGTTTATCTCGACGATATCATAATATATTCAACAACATTCGAACAGCACTTGCGAGACATTGCTGAAGTTTTAACGAGAGTAAAAGAGTATGGACTGAAACTTAAACCTACGAAATGCGAATTTATGCACGAATCGGTCAGATTTTTGGGCCATATAATTTCAGCAGAAGGAATGCGCCCAGACCCAGCTAATACGGACAAAGTGAAAAATTACCCCACGCCTACATCTGTTAAGCAAATACGACAATTCGTCGGACTAGCATCGTACTACCGGCGATTCATTCCAAATTTCGCGAAGTTGGCAGACCCGCTAACTCAACTGCAAAGGAAAGATGCCACCTTCGCTTGGGGCACTGAGCAGGAGCAAGCATTCCAGATGCTAAAACTAAGACTGATTACTCCTCCTATTCTGGCTTTTCCAGACTTTGACAGACCATTTACCCTCCAAACGGACGCTAGCAATGTTGCAATAGGCGCTGTGTTGTCACAGGGTACTAAAGCCGAGGAGCACCCCATAGCATATGCTAGTAGAGCTCTTAACAAATGTGAACGTAACTATGCCACTATCGAACAAGAAGCGCTAGCTATTGTTTGGGCATGCGAGCATTTCCGATGTTACTTATGGGGGAAACCATTCGACGTAGTCACTGACCACGGGCCCCTAAAATGGCTGTTTACACATCGCAACCCTTCCTCACGATTGATTAGATGGGCATTGCGCCTCCAAGAATTCGATATGACAATATCATACCGACCAGGGAGGCATAATAATGCCGACGCTCTGTCGCGGATCGAGACTGGAGAGGCGCAAGAACATGTCCATAACATCCGAGCAGTATCAGATTTAGGGAACGTTCGGACTGCTCAAGCAGCCGACCCCCTCTTGGCCGCGCTGATGCAAAAGCTCAGGGGCCTCAGACCTAATGTAACCGAATTGTCCGCCACCGAGAAATTAATTGTTCGAAATCATTTTGATACATTTAGGATTCGTCAAGACGCGTTGTACAAGCTGTCAGATGCTAATAAGTTCATGTTGGTTCTACCGCCGCCCTACCGCCAGGACATTTATAACGAGTTCCACGAAGGAATATTTGGCGGTCATCTGCCGACCGAGAAGACGTTATCTAGACTTCAGAAGTTTTACTACTGGCCAGGTATGAAACGGGACGTTCAGCAATGGATTGCTGAGTGCCCGTCGTGTAACGCAAGGAACAACCCTCAGACGAAGATAAAAGTCCCACTGCATCCTATTGCAGTACCCCCGCCGTTCACTCGCTTTGGAGTGGACGTTACGGGAGCTTATCCGAAAACGGACCGAGGAAATCGCTACATAATTGTTTTTGTGGAATACGCAACAAAATGGGTAGAGGCTTTCGCCACACCCAACCAGACAGCCGAAACAATCGCTAGGCTGTTCGTCGACGAGATAGTATGCAGATTCGGCTGTCCGCGCGAATTATTATCGGACAGAGGAGCGAACTTCACGAGTTCTCTGCTAAAGAACATATGCCGACTGACGAATACTCAGAAAATTTTCACCCTATCCTACAACCCCAAATGTGATGGACTGGTGGAGCGGATGAACGGCGTTTTGATACGAATGCTCTCTCACTACTGTGCAGCAAATCAGAAAGACTGGGACCTCTACATCGCGCCCGTTTTATTCGCCTACCGGGCAAGTGTTCATGGATCGACAAAGGAGAGCCCGTATTATCTTGTGTTCGGACGTGACCCTTTACTACCTTGTGACATTGTCTTACAAGACCCACCGGCGGACAACGAACTCAGGTCGTATCGACACGAGCTGGGAGAACGACTACGCACAGCGTGGGCCGTTGCTAGAGACAATAACGTACAAGCTCAGGCCCATCAGAAGGAGATGTACGATCGGACCGCAACGGATACCCTCCAGCATATTGCTATCGGCGATCGGGTCTATGTACATACACCTCAACCGAAAAAGGGTCTATCCCCAAAACTACAGAAGCTTTGGAAGGGTCCATTCCGAATTCTGGATATGACGGACACAACCCTTCTGGTCACTCCGGTAAACCAACCATCTCTAAAACGACAATGGGTGAATATTAACCGGTGCAAAATGGCCCTTACCGCACACACGCCGGCTTTCCCACCTTCATCGGATTCTACAGCGCTGAATACAGAACCGGTACAAGTCGAGGATAGTCAGGAACCAGAGATCTCGAACGAACCTACGACAGTTTTGACGGAAGAAGAAGAACGCAGCCCCCCAATTCAGGAAGAATCTACAACGTCCTCAAGGGAATCACCCACCCCGCCCACGACATCAACCGGAGCGGTCGCGGAGGAATCTCTCGGCGATAGCGTCCAGGAACCAGCACCGCTTGGACGAACGGAACCGACAGATATGCCGAAGCCAGTGGACTCCAACGAGAACGCCAGTCCACCCGCGGCAGGACGAGAACCGTCGGAACCGTCGGACCAACCGGCTCGAAAGACTGAGAACGCTCGTGACGCGGATCCGCCCACGGGCAAGAAAACAACCTCCGATAAACGTGGACCACCAAAGGATTTGTTACCTGCGAGTGGAACTGGACAGACCTCCTCAGTCCCCACACGACGCCGTGAGCGGCCACGCAAACAACAGGCGGATCAAGCAGCACCACAAGCTATCAACTCGCCCGAGCCTGTAGCGGAGGCCATGTCACCCACAAGGAGAATGACAAGGAGCCAACTCCGTGCTTTTCTTCATCAGCAAAAACAACGCATGGCGCGGGGCGCCACGGGTGAGCAAGGCGTGAAGCCGTAAACAGTGATAGTCACTAACCTTATATTATGACAGTGAATACCACAGCTTTTATCTTCTACTTAATTTTCCTATTTACTGTACTCCTATCCGCATTTGAATTTTGTGTCACTTTATGGACTGTTACTTTTATCGTCATAGTGCGTAACTCCATATTATGACAGCCGATAACGCAGCTTTCTTCCTCAGCTGAATTTTTCTGTTTAATGCACATTATTGTTTAATAAACCTCAACAGTATCACAATAACGTAAGTCATGGCAGATACCCGTATGCGATATCCGCATTCAGTCGCCATCGAGGCGTAGATAGAGGGTAATGGAGCCGATTTCCCGACCCCTAGGTCGGGCCGATCAGACGGTTCAGATTGGTGTATGTTGGGCGCTCGATGTCGAGGTTGCGGCGACAGATGTCGTAGATGGCCTCGTTGTCGACCATGAAAGCGCAATCTGAGTGCTCCAAGGTGGTGTGAGTCGTCCAGATCGAGCTGTACGGTTCAACAACGGCTGTTGAGATCTGAGGAGCCCTGAACCTACCTCACTGGCCTTGAAATCGGCGCTACCAGAACGGCTGTACCGAGTGACCTTACGCACCGCCTGCCTTAGTATTCCTTCCCGTAAAGAAATTGTTCTATGTCAATATCCTTTCACATTTTAGTGACCTCAAGCAAATCATTATTGTTAGCCACGGAGGGAACCTTTGTCGAGGACACAGCCCTGCCGGCCCGACGCAGTGACACGGGCGTGGTGGAGGTCGCCGTCGCCGTCGTCAACAATCAATACCAGCTGTTGGCGACGTTCCACAGTTTCCTAAGGCCGGAGGGAATCACCCGCGCCCTGGGACCACGACAACCACACGGCCTGAGAGCAAGCTTTCTGGCATTCCAGCCAACCCTGCGGGGCATAGAGCCCTCCCTCAGCGCTTTCCTTCAGGCCAACGGACCGCTGACGTCCATCTACGCGGCGCGATCGAGGCATGTGCCATCGGCTATCAGCCACTCGCCACCTGACCGTGCGGTTGATTTCCGGACAATACCAGCACTACTGTCAGGGGCCGTGCATCAGGGCACACCGTCGGCCGGGGAGGGTCACTTGTGCCCTCCAAACGGTGAGGGCCATGGCCTTAGCCCTCCAGGTGAGTGACCCGGTTCGCCCTATTCCTCGTTCCCTCACTACCCCCAGCTTACCACCGGTTACACCCGAGGCCGACCCAACCCCCATAGCCGACTCATTCGTCATCTTAGTAGATGGCAATGAGTTGGACGGTTGGGACTCGGACCCACAAACCGAGGAACCCCTCCCCAGTCCTTCCCCCCCACTTTCCCACCCTCAACCCAACAGAACACCCGTTACCGGCCTAGCTCCACCATACCCCGAGCCCATTACTAATGCCATCCAACCCCAATTGTCCCCTCGGTTGGGCGTCGACACGCCTTACCCCATCATGGGCCACAACCGAGACGTCGTCCTTTCCCTTGCCCGATACCTCTCCACCTCCGACATCCTCCCACTTCCCCAATTTTCTGTCCGTTTCGGCCCTTTCCTTCGTGAACTCTTCACCCCTTACACCCTTATTTTTGATACCCTCTACGCCCTAGCCCCTCACTTCCAGCACCGTTCCCAATTATGGCGGGGAATCCTCGAGCGCATCCAGCACGTTTTCAACGCCAAGTGCTGGGTTGCTCGAGTCCCCGACCCGTTCGCCTTTCCCACCCCCCCATTGATATTAGTAATTACGACCCAACCCTCCTCCCCATATGAATCGTCCCCACAATTTTTGAATTACCATACCCTTTCACCGCCCGGAACCCTGTACTTCTCCCCCATTCTGATCGCGCTGTCCATCGACTCCTTGCCTGGTCCCACCTATTCCGAGCAGTTATTCTGCAACTCCCCGATAATCTCCCCTTTGCCCTTTTGAGCGCCGTTGTAGAGCCCCTCGATTCTCGGTTCCCGCATCTTCCCCGCCTGCTACTCCTCCAGTACCCACCCGATAACCCCCATACCCTGACCCTGCCCTCCGCCTCGTCCGTCGGCCGTACGGCCTGGGGCCGCTTCTTAACGGTTTCCCCACGGAAGAGGCCATTTGCAAAACTATAATAGACCATACCATGTCCCGACTGTATGATCCCCTCCCTTGAGCTCCAACCGCGAGGACGCGGCTCTTTTTCGTCCCCGGTAGGAGTGTAACCCGGAGGACTCGATCCCCAGCCTTAGGACCCTTAGTGTACAGCAAGCCGGGTCACATTTAGGAACTTGAGCGGGAAGAGAAACAAACGAGATGGTTACGTAAGATTCCAAACGAACGATATAAAGTGCAAATAAATAAGGAAGGACAGAATAGGACAGAACAGTAAAAGTGGCGCCATTCGGGAAACATAAATTACCATTCCAGGCGCCGGGGCATGATCAGATCCGTGGGAGACCAGAGCGCGTAGAAGAGTGTTACGTAATACTGGAATTGAAAAGCGATCGTTCCCAGAACTATCAAAAGAGACCGCCGTAATTGACGAGATCGGTTTCGTGAGAAACAAATAAGCAAGGGACTGTGTTACGTAATACTGAAATTGAAAAGCGATCGTTCCCAGAGCTATCAAAGGAGACCGCCGTAAGTGCCCCATTAAATAAATAATAGTCAGGAAAGGAATTCGAAGCGCATGGGGGCAGGCGGCAGCGGATCAAAGTCTAAGAACAGTATATAAGCGAGGCTCAAAACAGCAACCGTATAACAAGAACAGTCGACAATCTGTGTACGCACAGCAGTAGATCCGCTAGCCGATCAAGAGACCAAGACAACTACGACCCGACCGGACGAGAGAGTGAGTATAACGGTAGCTAAAGGCAGGCGTAAGGTCCGAAGGCCCTAGACCGACCTAGAAAGATCGCGCCGAGAGGCCCTGATAGTAGCTAGACGTACCGCAGAGGCTCGAAGCACTATACTTCTCCGTTTGTTACTCTTCCCACTAAACTACCTGTGAGGCTGAAGCTATTTTTCTCTCCCTCTATTCGTATTTCTCTCTCCCTCTATTTGTATCTCTATCTTCCTCTATTTGCACGTATTGTTAATCTATGATTGATTTATGTGAATGATTGATAAAGGCAATTATATTTACGTATTGATCAGAGTTGTTCTGTATTCGGGCTCGACTGAGGATCGTTAGGATCGAGTAGAAACCAGAGTGCTAACCAAAATAAGAGATCAAGTAACCTGTAAGCGAAGAGAAACGCGCAAAACGAAAGTAAAGACCTACCAGGGGTTACAGAATAATGGTTAAACGTTACCACTTCCTCATACTGATGGATTGAGTGGTACTGACATAGTCAGACTTTGATCTGAAGTGGTGTGATCAGTTTAACCGTTTACACGCCGCTATATGATGCAGTGCAAATTCTAATGATTTTATTGAGCAACATATTTGGAAGTACTATGATTAAGATATGTTACATTAAGACCTGTAATTGATTTATTAAATTTGACTGATCATTGCAATTGATCATTCTACAACAGATATGTTTAAGGTTCTTAAAAAGCCTAAATACACCAAACTGCGATACGAGTAACTTAAGTTGCATCACAAAAGTAAGATGCAGGAAACTGAAAGTAAATCGTTAACCGCCGATCCTTTCCATTATTTCAAATCAGTTTTGCTGACAACCTTATCAAGTAGAGGATTTTACTTAACATTTATCTTTCAGTAAAGAAAACGTTTGATATACACGAGTTGGAGGATATTGAGATCACTTGGATGGCCTGCGTTGTTACCAATGAAGTATTCGAAGTCATATACTCGACGGAGAAAGCGCTGGAGTTCGGAATACTGAGATCTGAACCTCCGAGTAAAAGACGTCGGATCACTCAAGAAGATACCGATCATTATCAGTCTTCATCATCAACAGTCATCACCCTCTTCTTCTGCTACTCCGGGTAGTCAGCAAACTCGACAGCCGTTAATTGAGCAGAATTGCAACACCACTCCAGTTAGAAGACAGGTAACTTACCTTTGCTATAATTGCTCATTTGTGACAAATAGCTGCGGCAGCATGAACAATCATTTACGAATTCATGGCAATTCCGGTGCATTGCTTTGTAAAAATTGCTTCAGCAAGTATAGAAGTTTACGGGGATTTCAAAAACACCTTGATAACTGCTTCAGCGTTCAGGCAGATGAACTGAATGACTATGCAGACATAGAAAATGTTCTTATTGCGGATGGTGCTGATCACCTTAGTGCGTTGGCACTGCGATTGCAAGGTACTTATCGATGTAGCGAGACAGTTTTAAATGTCATATTTGAGAATTTACTGGCACTTTTTTCTTTGCCGCAACTTCAGATTTCCAAATTACGAGATTCGACTGAGAACCTTACAAACCAGTATCGACGCAATCAAAATTACAAGAATATGTTTAAAATGCCGGAAAAGGTGCCGTTGTTGATTTTAAACAAATGATGATTTTTCTGCTACAATCACCAGAGATAGTCGCATTCACAAAGAGAGATAGTACAGAGCATTTTAGGATCTCTATATATTCAGACGATGTTGGAGTAACCAATCCGATTGGAAAGAGCAGGAAAAAGCACAAATTATTTGTCCTATACTTCCAAATTCTTAACATCCCAGCTATGTATCGATCAAAAATTGTTTCGATCTTCCCTATTGTATTGGCCCGTAATTCTTCTGTAAAACACGAAAACTTTATGCATCTCTTACTTCAGAATTTCTTGAAGTCCATCAAAGAGTTCCACGAGGGTGTTACTTTGAGGGTGGCGAACTTTGATGTTAAAACTACTGTTGAAGTCGTTTATTTCGTTGGTGATTCCTTAGCGGCCAATTCTTTGGCTGGATTCAAAGAAGGATTCAATCCCCGGACAGTCCGTTGTTGCCGAATGTGCAATAGTACATCAGAAGATATGAAACTATTTTACACACATCATCAATGCAGTATGCGTGATTTGAATCAGCATGAATTGAGACTGAAAGAGCTAGATTCAGGCTTATCAAAGAAGTGTAAAGTGTATTGGTCGAAAGTCTACGGCATTCGTGGTCGAAGTATTCTATCAGAAATTCCTATATTTGATGTCACCAAGCAAGTGTTGTTTGATCCAATGCATGATCTTCTGGAGGGCATTCTGCCCCATCAATTAGAACTTTTCCTTCAGCATTGTGTCAACAATCGAATTTTTACCATTGGCTTTATTAACAGCTGGATTCAGAAATTCCCCTATCTTCCATTGATGGAAAAACCAGGAATTATCCCAGACACTTTGAAAATCAAAGGCTTGTTTGGAAGTGGCCAAACATTAACACTGGCACGAGTTCTGCCTTTGATATTGATTGATTTTGATATTGATAATCCTCATTTTGATTGCTTAGCTTTGCTTATAAACATCGTCCAATTGAGTTTCTCTCCTATTGCATCAGAGAGGCTTATTGAGGATCTGGAAAGAGTCATTCGTGAGCATCATATCCTGTTCCTATCTTTATACCCCAACGATTTTATTCCTAAAATTCATTTCCTTAAACACTACCCTTTTCAAGTTTTGAACTTTGGACCTTTGAAGGAACACATGTGTATATCTTTTGAAAGAAAGCATCAGATTTTCAAGAATTTTAGGCACTTCAATTTCAAAAATATACCCCTGACCGCCTGCAAGTGTATGCTTACTAATTCGATCAGTTCTTTCTTTGATTCGTCGGGCAATATCAAAGCTGATGTGTTCTGTGAGTTAGATGAAATTATTCACAAGACTGTCTCAACAAAACTTAAAGTTAATGGTATTCTTTATGAGACAGGTAATATAATCACTTTCGTCAACGAATATAAAGTGACGTTTGCATTGGTTGAAGGAATCATATTGCGCGAAAGCAAGCATCTTAAGGTAGCGCTGCTTGAAAGTTCCAAGGAAAAGATGGTGTTCGTTTGTAAAAGAACGAAGGTTACTGATGAAATCGACCCTAACAATTTGAAGATTCCGTGGACAGTACCATACGTGAAGAGGAGCGACTTTTATCTAGTGGTGCCTGTAGCTGTACCATGGATGTGATTCAGTAAGCATAAATGATAGGTTGGTTTTGGGGAAATGCGATCTGAAATATACTTCGATTTTGTCGAGCTAATGTGCTATCATTACTGATGGCAATTAACAATGACTTCACGATTGCAAGTTCGTAGCTTAGCCCTATCCTTATCCGGGAGAGGGGCTCCTAGAGCCATCCTAGAAATTTTTTGATATCGCACCAAAATTATTAATGTCTACGGCTCTAATATTTTGTGATTTTCAGTACTATGTCGTATTTCTGATAAGCAACTAAAAATTGTATGAAACATCAAAAAATTGACATTCTAAAATGGAACCTTTTGAAAATCAAGAATTTTTGCAATAATTTTGCGAGAATAATTTTTGCAAGAATCTCAATAAATTCAAATCACTTAGTTCAGACCTAAAGATGTCTCTGATGTCATGGACGTTTCTGTAATATCTGCCGTTATAGTTAGATAAAATGTGTGTTATCTATCCTCATCGCATTTCCCCTAAACCGCCGTTATTGAGTTGAAATCATTATCATTTGCGAGTTCATCCAATTCAATCGTTCATGAATTTAGTTTCGTTTCAACGTTTATCGTTTCACAAATCTTGAAGTAGATTTATCTTGCGTCTTCTCAAATCCATTTACAGTGATAAAAGGTGATGCGATGAAAATCTAAAAAATACAACTTTCAACTGGTTTTCATTGAAGCCAGACTCAAGTACTGACATAAACATTGTATAGGAAAAAAGGGGCTCCTTCAAAAGAAAAGCCAGGGTGGCCGCGTGTACTCGATTTTCGCTGATATACTCGATTGTATTCGAATTCAGATAAGTGTTTGAAAACATTACTAGAAATCGCTACTACTGAAAACGTCTCACAGCCTTACTATGATCATGCTTATTTCAGGCCTCTGGCAGGTTTCCTCTATTTTTGGATCCTCTCCTCTAAAATGCTATATTTTAGGAACTTTTTTTCTGTTTCCTCTAAATTATGTTAATGTACCGTATAAATATGCAATATGAAACACACGTACCTGCCCCACCTGATATACTTTTGAAATTGAATGTGTATTTACTTAATCTTAATCAATTTTGATCCGGTTTTTTTAGCGCCATTAGAAAGAGGGCATCTGAAATAGGGTACCAATTGATAATTTAAGAATTATTTACCCTAATATACATGTACATGGGCCAAAAACATGTAAAATTAAAAAATGGCCTGCAGCCTTATCGAGCAGCTCAATTCATCTGAGGTGTCTGTAGGTGCTAATTGGGATTGTATAGCAACTTCACATAGTAGTTGTGTCGATATTAGATGAAATTAAAAAAATAGATATATTTTTTCATATAAGAAAACGGTAATTTTTCGGCTGGGATACTGGATTGGTATCCTAGGCTATTTACTGCACATTTGTTGTGCAGTGAAGAACACTGATGTAGGGCATGAAGTATTTTTGTATCTTTTACATCGATTTGGGGGTTTTCATAGCCTAGGAATCTGAAAATGTTATCAGAATTTTAATCAGAGGTCGACCAGACCAAATATCTTTGGACCAGACATTCAAAATGGCGACTTGCATGTCGAAAAAATGTAAAAACGGGTCAAATTTCGCTTATTTAGTACTATTTAAGTGTTTTCTTTTCAGAAAACAAGGGTTATGGGGGTTTTATGGGTTAGAAATCTAAATATATTATAAGATTCCTGATTTGTGATATGCAAACTATTCAAAGTATTGATTTACATACCAAAAACGTGGGAAAAAAGCAAAAAATTAATCATTTTGAGCTATCTAGTTCATTTTTGTAATGTATGTGATACAAAAAGTTGCATATCAGAGTTTCTCTACCTCAAGCACCTAAATATTCCGTTAGAATATTGGTAAACGATGGGTAAGAGTTCAAAAATGGTGATTCAAATATGAAAAGTAAGTAAATGGCGATAAGTGGTCTATTTGTTGTTATTAGTGTGCCTTCTTGATACAAGGGACAACAAAATAATGCATTCAAGACTATTTAATCATAGAATTATCAAACAAACAAATAAGAGTGGTTTTGGATTGTGTCATCCTCATTTTTGCATCCGAATCTTGTTTTTGCATTCTCTTGTTTAGTTACATAAATTATATTATTATGAACTTTTTTTTATGATATAAAATTATTCACATCAGCTGTTTCCTACAGAAATCCGAACACCGAATTTTGCATGAAAAAACAAAATACTTCTAAAAGTACGCATTAATGTACACTGTACTATACGGAATCATTCTAATTACCATCTTAATTAACAGAAACAGTCCGTTTTAATCATTTTAATATTATGTTATTTGCTAGGAACATTATCCGAACATTGTAGCATAATAAAATGCGAACGAATTTTTTATCCGAACAAAGTCCAGATGACACTTAAACTGCTAATAATCCGATGCCGAACTACGTAAAATCAAGCGTATGTTTCTATTCTACGTACTAAATATGCGGAATATTTTTCTTATATTCACATATATAGGTTGATTGTACTCGAAAGAAATTTAACCTTCCGAACAATAAACATTTTCGATATTAATATTAACAACCTCCATGAGAAAAGAAACATGATAAAACTCCACTCATAATCCGGACTAACATTATAAAAAGCCTTATGTTTAATTACAATACTAGGTAGCAGTGCAGTATCGTATGATTTCTACATTTGCGGCTAAACGACTTACGTTGAATTAAGAATTGTCTATCTCGTGAAATATAGTAGGCCCTTACAATTTTCCTGATTATCTTTCTTGAGGAGCATTGACATGAGGACTTTTTCTGTTCCGATTGACTTCCCAATTGGCATGCGACCTCATCATGGGATCAACAGCCAGGATCTAGACCGATTTGGCTCAACTATCGATCCTACTATTGAATCACCACTGTTGTCTTAGTGAAAATATCAGAAAATTCAGCTATTTTTACAATTTTCCTGATTATCTCTCTTGAGGAGCATTGACATGAGGACTTTTTCTGTTCCGATTGACTTCCCAATTGGCATGCGACCTCATCATGGGATCAACAGCCAGGATCTAGACCGATTTGGCTCAACCATCGATCCTACTATTGAATCACCACTGTTGTCATAGTGAAAATATCAGAAAATTCAGCTATTTTTACAATTTTCCTGATTATCTCTCTTGAGGAGCATTGACATGAGGACTTTTTCTGTTCCGATTGACTTCCCAATTGGCATGCGACCTCATCATGGGATCAACAGCCAGGATCTAGACCGATTTGGCTCAACTATCGATCCTACTATTGAATCACCACTGTTGTCATAGTGAAAATATCAGAAAATTCAGCTATTTTTACATTTTTCCTGATTATCTCTCTTGAGGAGCATTGACATGAGGACTTTTTCTGTTCCGATTGACTTCCCAATTGGCATGCGACCTCATCATGGGATCAACAGCCAGGATCTAGACCGATTTGGCTGAGAAAACGAAAATCAGAGAAAACGACGCCTACGGAGAGCTCGTCTCGGACTTGACGGACGAGGCGATCCAGGCGCAAATTAAAGTGGCGATGGACGCTCGTGCTGGCCTGCAGACCAAGGCTCGTCACATCAAAGTGAGTATGAAAATCGGCGCTCATGAAGTATGCACCCCTCGCATTCTCAATCAAAATAGTGTATTAGGGGGATTTTACAGTCTCAACCATAACCCTTTTTACCTTAAGACCCTAAGACACGATTTTGATTAATTGCGAATGCGAAGGGGGCATACTTCATGAGCGCCATGAAAATCTTACCATATTATTCTTCTTGTTGCATCGCATTACGAAATATTGAAATATAGGTTGTACTTATTGCTCAAACCTCTACATTTCTTGAGGTTATCTGAGTTTTCACTAACACACTCTTGACTCGTGAATCACATACCCGTTACCATCTCTGTTTCAGAATTCAAAGGACGTAAAGAAATCCCTCGATCGTTTGACCCTCCCACAACTCCGGAAGCTGTTCCGAGTTTGTCTCGGGAAAGTATTGCCGTCCAACAGCTTCACAACGTGAGTAAAAATCATAACTTCAACAGGGAAGGAAAATTGTCATTTCACATGATTGCATTTGACAATTGTTTACATGAATCTGAATAAGGTTTTAAGTTAGCCATTATTTATTACTTCCAGCTGCCGTAACCACATGCTAATGCTGCTCATATTGGTTTGTCCCATCCGGCTCGATCCATTTGAGAACCTCACTATCTTCTCCGTGACGAACCCAGTGGAGAAGACGAACACAGGAGGAGAAATTTATCTAATTGAAGGTGAATCATCATTTTATCATTAATATATAAAGTACATGGGTCATATTGAGATCATCAGCAAAAACATGCTTCATCTTAAGTTCAGAGAAGGAACGGGATCGTGTTTTTTACAGCTGTAATTGCTTTCATAATTCAAATTGCAATTACAATCCTTTATAACACAACTACACTATTACAACAACTACACAACTACAACTACAGCCCATCATTCTCATTCTCACTACGTAGTTGTATAATCGAAACCCTGTTCGTTGAAAAGTCAAATCGGTAATTTTTCCTTCATAGGCTGTCACAAGACATCTGGGACATATGGGTCGGCGCTCCTGAGAGTGACAAGGACCGTAGCTCGTCTCCTGCGGCTGTTTGTTGCTCGACACAAGAAGCTACCAGCCAACAGGAACAAGTCCTATAATGAATGGATGATGCAGCGGCTCTTCATCAAGCAGGATGGGGAGCCGCTCGCAAAGCTGGGACACATCATCACGGATGTGTCGGAGAAGGTTGGTATCTTTCGGTTTTTGTACTTTTATTTGAATATGAAATGAAAGTAATAAATTGTTGTAAAAAATCTGAATGCACTTACAACATACACGTACCTAGAGGCATTCTTCACTGTATGTGTATACATGACTGAAACAATCTACCGGTAATATTATCTATACCGGGAGTGCACTCAAACAGATCTGAGGAAGGCGTGCACCACGGTGGGACGGGAGAAGGGGATCCCGCGACGTCTAATCGCAAAGGCCCTCAACCACTCCGTGAAAGTGTCGGACAGCCACTACGTGTCCATAAAGAACAATTCAATTGAAAGTAAGCATTAATTACATGTGAGACCATGGCACTGCGGAAATTTGAAAGAATTAAATATTGATGTTCATGATTGCATGTACATAAATTAAACTTTCATATATGTGCATTTCCACGGTAACAATCAGACCGAAATTTTCGTTTTTGAAATAAATTTGAAGTTCTTTGGTGCCTTTTGTACTTCCAAAATTCCTAATTCCAAAAATGTAGCGATCTGACATTGTTGATATACTACTATATCCGCGTGGGAATGCCCATATATAAATATTAACTGCTAGATACAGTATCACTTTATGTAGGTCATGGTCTGTTGTGGTCACGAGTTACTTTTTATTATTATAATAATTTATTTATTTCAAATACACAAGATTTCGCAGTAAACAAGATATAGCTTTTAAGAGAGACAAATGAAATAAGCCCTAAGAGGGCAACAGAGATTATTCGAACTTATTATGATAAATCAAGAAAAATGTACGTTGAATTTATTACCAAGATCGTCTCTTGAACTCATTGATGGTCAGAGCGGAGCAGTCACTTGTTCCAGAAAAACGCCATTGATCATATTAGGAAATTGAGTGTCATAACTTCTACCGAAAAACATAATTTTACACTTGGCAATGTTTAACGGTAATTTTTTACTTCGTGACCAGTTTGTAACTTCGTTGATATCATCTTGAAGTAGTTTTCTTTAAATCTGAAGGATACGCGACGCTGTTGGAGAATCCCGATGATGACTTCCCCATACTGGCCAGTCCGCCAGCAGAAAGGGAGGGCCGAGAAGAAGAAGGTGATGTTGATGAAGTAGAAGAAGATGGTGATGTTGATGAAGAAGAAGAAGATGGTGATGTTGATGAAGAAGAAGAAGATGGTGATGTTGGTGAAGAAGAAGATGGTGATGTTGGTGAAGAAGAAGATGGTGATGTTGGTGAAGAAGATGGTGATGTTGATGATGATAACGATGATGACGATGATGCGGAAGCAGCACAGATAGACGAAGATGAGGAGGAGGAGGAACTTGTGCCGCCATTGCGGAAGCGTCTCCTCAGTAGAGGTGCACAGGAGGCAGACCTTCCCCCTTCCAAAAGGCCACGCAGGCAAGCCATGTCCCGTGCGATGCACGACTTGAACACCTTAATGTAGGAAGACCTTTCTTTTCTCTCTCATTCTCTCACACCGCATTTGGACTGAACCTTTCTCTTTTAAATGTTTTTCTACGATTTGTTTTTCATTCTATAGTAGTGTGATTTTTGTATCTTTTTTTTAAATTCCACCATGCTTCTAAATGCGATTCATAAGATTAATATATGTATCATTGACATTTCAGTAGTTTTTCAGAAACTATGCATTCAGAACTGATTGCAGACACATGTCACAGCTCAATCAAGTTACAAGGCGTAATATCATGTCAATTATTGATTCATGTCAAGCGATTCATATAAAGCTAGCTGTTTAGGCCTGCTGATGTTGTACAGGGTGTGAAGTATTGAACAGAAATAAATCATTGACTGAAATTTTCCGATGAAAAATTTTTGAATTTCTGACGCAGAGAAAAAAATAGAAACAGCAAAACCTACACTATACAAAACCTACCACACATATGGCTTTCTGTACATTAAATTTGGCGATTCTGCTATTTCTTTATTTATTTTGTGCATCAAATCTGTCAATTCTTATACAATTTAAACGAAGCAAATGCGCATTTCTCTGACAAATTATTTGTACTGACAGGAAATAAATATAACTCTTTAATAAATTTGAATGATGTTGTTAGTTAGCACAGTCTCGTCAGCTTTCAATCTAAACTATCTCTTAACTATCAAACATGGCGAGTAGATTTACATCTATAACTTAGTGTGCAGGCATCATTTTGTGATGCTGTTGAAGTATGTAATTAAGAATCACGTTGATGCTCTTTTGTTGTAGTGCTTCTCTTGTGTCAGTGGATTTGTGTCGGAGTTGAAATACTCCACTCTGGTGCTATAGGAGTTCGCATTCAATCCCTGACTCAAAAAGAGCTAAGCAGCGTCAGACTTGTAAAAGTGGCAATGAGCATTTTTGGACATCTGCGTTCGGAGATATTCTTAGCGAAATTGTAATCTCATGAGGTACGGTAATTTCATTGTACTCTTGTAACTTAATTGCTTCATCAATGGACATCCTGGAATATACATGGATTTAGAATACTTCCGTACTTGGAATTTTCGGATCCGATAATTTATTAAGTAGGTCATCCGAATTAATCAATCTTTTACCGTTTCATGTAACAACTTCTACAAACCCGAAAATTGAGTCAAAATATGAATAATCTTCGAACCTTTGTACGACGACCAAGATGTGCCGCTGTAAATTTCCATGGTAATTAACTAAAATTTCATTCTAAGTCAAACATTCTTTGAGACTCTTGTTGCAAGCTTGATATTTTGCACGATCCGGAATTAATTCCATTTTTCGTCGGAATTGGAATTGGAATTGGAATTGACCCTGATAAACCTCTATTCCACTTTTTCGATAGACCTGTGATAAATCTATTTGTACAAAAATTGAAATCGCAACGTCCAATCACAACAATTAACAATATTAATGATGTTGATACATGTAGCATATCAAAATGCCGCATCATTGCTTTGTAACCTGGCGTTGCTAGGGTAGCTGGGCCGTTGCTATGGCCCGGGGCCATGCATTTTGGTCTCTGTGGCTTCACCATGTGATGTTGATACATGTAGCATATCAAAATGCCGCATCATTGCTTTGTAACCTGGCGTTGCTAGGGTAGCTGGGCCGTTGCTATGGCCCGGGGCCATGCATTTTGGTCTCTGTGGCTTCACCATGTGATGTTGATACATGTAGCATATCAAAATGCCGCATCATTGCTTTGTAACCTGGCGTTGCTAGGGTAGCTGGGCCGTTGCTATGGCCCGGGGCCATGCATTTTGGTCTCTGTGGCTTCACCATGTGATGTTGATACATGTAGCATATCAAAATGCCGCATCATTGCTTTGTAACCTGGCGTTGCTAGGGTAGCTGGGCCGTTGCTATGGCCCGGGGCCATGCATTTTGGTCTCTGTGGCTTCACCATGTGATGTTGATACATCCCGTTGGTAAGGCCGTTCATGGGCCAATATCGTTCCGGCTTTGGCTTTTTATCTTTCCAGTAAATTCATTCCATTTAAATATTTATATTTCACTTTCTTTAAATACTACTTATTAATTGAAAATAAGTAGTATTATATATATCCCGAAACTATATATGTCAAAGAAAAGATCGGTCAACGATGAAAAATTCATTAACCTTTTTGCGCCCGAATTTGAATAAATATCAGTCACTGCTAGAGCATCAGTGTCGGGCGATGCTATATCACTGGTGTCAATGCGCTATTCTGAGCACGTAATCTTATTGTCAATGATGCCAAAACAATAATTTGATTTAGTTAAAACCATATATGTATACTACAGACATGATAACTTCAAGAGCTTAACTGCTTTATAAATCATGGTCAATTTAAAATCTGCTTCCTTTTAAAAGTGCTTAGCAAGTCTGTTATGGTCGTAAAGTGACATAAATATCTTAGATTGTCCTTAATAAGTGCTTCGCATAATTATTATGGCAATAAAGCGTCAAAATTAACTTAAAATTATGGCTATGTCTTGCAGCCACTTGAAATTACGCATTTTAGAACAGTAGGCCTTTCGGTTGAAAGAGAAATTTGAAGGCTATACCTAATAAAGAATAGCATAATGGTAATAAAGGTATCATACTTTTTCACCAAATGAACATGTGAATTACAGTAAAATATCCGTGATCATCGGTTTTGGATAAATCAGAAGTGTACCGTAATTCAACATTTAGATGTGAAATTTATTGAAATCAAATTTTCTGCAATCGAATGCAAATACAAATGCATGCACATCAAAATAGCTGAACATGACTTACTTATAAATGATTGAAAATTTATAAAATTCATCAAAAAATTATGATGGAAAGTGTTGATCAGCGCCTCAATTAATTTCATGAGAAAACAGGAATAGATATTCATGAAATTAAGAGATACATGGAGTAATTCAATAGATCTTTTTCGTTTGTTGACACTGTTGCTAAAGACGCTGAAAAGTTTGAAACAAATATTATTTCAAACAAATATAATATAATTTTTGATCATGGAATATTCCTATTTTTTAATCATTAGGATACTTGGTTAAGTTTGATTTGGCCATGATGATTAATCAGAGATATATTAATGCCTGACACTATAAATGGGATATTGTGTAAAATATCATGGATATATCATGTAAAAATGTATAAATACATTACGAATATTTGAATAAACGCTATGAATAAACCATGGACTAAACTGTGTACTTCTCAAGCGAGGGTTAAATATGTTGGCATGGAATGCGTAACAATAGTTTAATTATCATCTTTCAATCAATGACATTATTACAGATGTAAAGAAATATAGAATACAAAAGGATAGCAACATTCACAATCATGATAGGACATTACTATCGGTGTTTATTCCACTGTTAAGAGATTCACAAGACTGTCATTTTTAATTCAGATAACTGAAATATCCTAAAACATCACACTGTTTGCAATCACAAAACGAAATATTACTGAATTCATGTTCAATGAGTTATGTATAGTCCATGGTTATCTATGGTTAATACCCAGTCTTCCAAACATCGAAATAGTTTATTGTTGTTTAATTTTGTAATCTTTTGAATGTTTTGGACCATTTTAACTTGCGTGGAGGCAGCCATAGTATGGATTTTAGTGTGATTGACTTATCTACCGACGTATTATTAATTATCTACATATACAATATGTATAATATCTCTAAAGGTTAACTATCAGTTGGTCTTTGTCATCAGGTTCTAGTATTATCGTTAATACGCCATTGTACGTTTTGATTTACGATAAGGCAGTGGCTATTACCAAGACAATGTCTTGACAGTAAACCCCCAACTTGCTTCTACTAAGACATGATCTATAAGGCACAAGACATGGAATTTTTCGCTATTTATTTATTTTTTCTAAGATTCGATTTTTCGACATTTGATTGCAGTGAAGCGTGCATGTTATCACCTAGATCAGTGATAACTAGGCATGATTATGGTGAAAGAATAAATTTGATTGGTCACTGAAAAAATATGTTGAATGCAAACTAAATCTGGACCCATTTACCCGCCCTCCCTTGCTCCTATCCGTAGATCCATATCTAGCCACAAGAAACTAGGCATATCAGAAAATTTTTTGTTTGAACATTTAAGTACGTAGTCTTATCCTCAATATTTATAAGTACGTAGTCTTAGCCTACCCGTTGAATACGGTACCGTGTATAAAATGAAAGCAATATTTAAAAAAGAAAATACATTGAAGAACAAATTACTTGTATGTGCCATTGTTTATTATTTTGTGTGTGTTCTCATACATACCGATTGTTATTATCACATAAGAAATAAGATGAATCGCTATATTACTGTAGGCTATATCAAAATCAGATATAGCCAAGACTACTATGCCTATTATAAAAGAAGTTCCATATGAACAAAATGTAGGCCTACATGCATGCTAAAAGATTGAACAAATTTACGATAACAAATGCAAATTCTTCTTGCAAGAGCAGCATAAACGCTTGAAATTCGATTTCTTTTTCAAATCATATTTTTGTGTAGTTCCTTGTATAAACTTCTAAATGTTGCTTAACACAAAAACGGGATCATATTCACTCGATCGACCTCTATCGGTCACTCGTTCACTCTAACAGGAGTATGCACATCGGTTTTGAGTGTGATATGATAAGATTTAGTGACGGTGTTTGATCACTTGAAGTTAGCAAATTGTGCAGAAAATGACGATTTTTTCATCTATCTGTACTTTTCTCAAAAATGGGTTGTTGAAATCATCAGTTATCCTAATAAATGACCATAACGGACCACATTCCTGGCAGGTCACTCTATCAGGAGTATGCACATCGATTTTGAGTGTGATATGATAAGATTTAGTGACGGGGTTTGATCACTTGAAGTTAGCGAATTGTGCAGAAAATGACGATTTTTTCATCTATCTGTACTTTTCTCAAAAATGGGTTGTTGAAATCATCAGTTATCCTAGTAATTGACGATAACGGACCTCATTCATGGCAGGTCACTCTATCAGGAGTATGCACATCGATTTTGAGTGTGATATGATACGATTTAGTGACGGTGTTTGATCACTTGAAGTTAGCGAATTGTGCAGAAAATGACGATTTTTTCATCTATCTGTACTTCTAACAAAAATGGGTTGTTGAAATCATCAGTTATCCTGATAAATGACCATAACGGACCACATTCCTGACAGGTCATTCTATCAGGAGTATGCACATCGATTTTGAGTGTGATATGATAAGATTTAGTGACGGTGTTTGATCACTTGAAGTTAGCGAATTGTGCAGAAAATGACGATTTTTTCATCTATCTGTACTTTTCTCAAAAATGGGTTGTTGAAATCATCAGTTATCCTAATAAATGACCATAACGGACCACATTCCTGGCAGGTCACTCTATCAGGAGTATGCACATCGATTTTGAGTGTGATATGATAAGATTTAGTGACGGTGTGTGATCACTTGAAGTTAGCGAATTGTGCAGAAAATGACGATTTTTTCATCTATCTGTACTTTTCTCAAAAATGGGTTGTTGAAATCATCAGTTATCCTAATAAATGACCATAACGGACCACATTCCTGGCAGGTCACTCTATCAGGAGTATGCACATCGATTTTGAGTGTGATATGATAAGATTTAGTGACGGTGTTTGATCACTTGAAGTTAGCGAATTGTGCAGAAAATGACGATTTTTTCATCTATCTGTACTTTTCTCAAAAATGGGTTGTTGAAATCATCAGTTATCCTAGTAATTGACGATAACGGACCTCATTCATGGCAGGTCACTCTATCAGGAGTATGCACATCGATTTTGAGTGTGATATGATAAGATTTAGTGACGGTGTTTGATCACTTGAAGTTAGCGAATTGTGCAGAAAATGACGATTTTTTCATCTATCTGTACTTTTCTCAAAAATGGGTTGTTGAAATCATCAGTTATCCTAATAAATGACCATAACGGACCACATTCCTGGCAGGTCACTCTATCAGGAGTATGCACTTCGATTTTGAGTGTGATATGATAAGATTTAGTGACTTTAGTGACGGTGTGTGATCACTTGAAGTTAGCGAATTGTGCAGAAAATGACGATTTTTTCATCTATCTGTACTTTTCTCAAAAATGGGTTGTTGAAATCATCAGTTATCCTAATAAATGACCATAACGGACCACATTCCTGGCAGGTCACTCTATCAGGAGTATGCACATCGATTTTGAGTGTGATATGATAAGATTTAGTGACGGTGTTTGATCACTTGAAGTTAGCGAATTGTGCAGAAAATGACGATTTTTTCATCTATCTGTACTTTTAACAAAAATGGGTTGTTGAAATCATCAGTTATCCTAGTAATTGACGATAACGGACCTCATTCATGGCAGGTCACTCTATCAGGAGTATGCACATCGATTTTGAGTGTGATATGATAAGATTTAGTGACGGTGTGTGATCACTTGAAGTTAGCGAATTGTGCAGAAAATGACGATTTTTTCATCTATCTGTACTTTTCTCAAAAATGGGTTGTTGAAATCATCAGTTATCCTAATAAATGACCATAACGGACCACATTCCTGGCAGGTCACTCTATCAGGAGTATGCACTTCGATTTTGAGTGTGATATGATACGATTTAGTGACGGTGTTTGATCACTTGAAGTTAGCGAATTGTTTCTCATATAGTTAACATTTAAGAAAATTTGCGTGAGGTACCAGTCCTGTTAGGTAATTGAGGGCGGGCGGTGTGGAGCGATTCCTGCCGAGCTCTTTTGGGAAGCTGTTAGTTTGAAGGTGGTCTGTGTAGCTGGACGAACCGCGAGTTTTGTTTGTTATTAGTTGTCGAAACAGTAGGCCTATCTACGCTTGTAGGAGAGTCCGTGTCAGGATTCGACTATCGACCGTGTAATACAGGGAAGGTTTGATTTTACTACTACAATTAAAAACTAAACGGTCGATCTATAGTACTAAATTTACTCATTCTTTTACTTTTTCTTATGATGAATCTAAGTAGTAAGCTATTATAATCACTACTGTTACATATCAATCGTAATGCATGTTTATGTATATTATGAAACTATAAAGGATAAGGACTAAACGCTAAGGACATTGCATTGCCGATTACCATCCTGTACACCATCCTGACACATGCTCTCCTGCAAGCGTAGATACTGTTTCGACAACTAATAACAAACGAAACTCGCTGTTCGTCCAGCTACACAGACCACTTGCTGACTAACAGCTTCCCAAAGGAACTCGGCGGGAATCGCTTCACACCGACCGCCCTCAAATACCTAACAACAGACTGGTCAACGCGCCCCCACTCTAGACTCGCTTCAGACTTCCCGCTGAGCCAATAAGGCACGGAAATGATGCTTCCTTCGCAATCTGTAACACGTGTAATCAAACAAGTCAATCATTTCAGTTCTGAATTTCATTCAGCGCCTGAATACATCATAAACTGCACATTCATGTTACGCAAATTATGTTCAATAAAAAATTCTTCTCGATTGAATCTGTTTAAATCGAGTAGCCCTGGGTTTTTACGGTCATTTTGGGTGTAAGTATTACACCCAATTTTTTAGAAATTACACCCAATTTGAGCTAGCGTTGACAGACGTGTATTGATCTAAGGTAAAATGATAAAGCTGTAAAGAGGTTTTACAGCCAAGATCCAGGTCATTTACACCGAATCATGATCCTTAAAAAACCCTGGAGTATGTTCTTGTCAGATATTCTCCATCGGTATTAAGATAAGACTTCAACTTGAACTATTTTATGTTTTATCTTAATTTTATGACTTTTATAATTTTCTGTTATTGTATGTTTTATCTACAAATGGAGATTATCCGACGAGAGAAACATACTCGTTTTGATAGGTTGATTCAAGCATAGATATTAAGTTATTATGAAAGATCACCTACAGGCCTAGCAATGCGGGTGACATAGGCTATACGTTTGTTGGTGCCATTTAGATGATGTGTTTCTCGTCGCTCATAGAAAGTGTATCAAATCAAATCAAAATTGTTGGCCAGATTCAAAGCGATAAATTTTAAAATTGACCTTTGAAAATCTTGTCTTAAACCTGTGTCAAAGATTGACTATTTCGATCAGGCGTACCATTTGTCAAAGTCTTTTCGTACATTATACATTTCGTACATATCGTTATGTATTGTAGTTCGTTTTTGAAAACTGTGTGGGACTGTGGGTTTGAACTCTGGTAAACGTTGTAATTTTGTTTCGCAAATTTGCTACTTAATGAAAATACTTTTGACGGGCGTATTTAGTTGTAACATGTATGTAACTATATGTAAGCACATATAAATTTAAATAATATATAATTCCATAAATTTATCAGCCCGCGTGAGAGGATGAAAATGATGTGTCGGTGTGTCTGTCTTCAAGTTAGTCAGAAAAAGGATGTCTTCAATCTGGACATATCTTCTTTCTTAATTGTTATCTTGAACTGAATATCCTATAATAAGCCTATATTAATTGCTTCAGTCAGACCAAATATCTTATGATCTTATCCTATACCATAACTTATTAATATTGTAATGACGTCAACAGGCTACGTATAGTTTTCTGTCAAGCCTGTAATCAGAGATTCGTTCCGAGAAAGCATAACTCATTGGAAGACTTGCTTAAACAGGGTGGAATAAGATGCATCAAATCACAAATACGATTTGATATAGAAATAGGCTACAGACCCAAATTACCCCGTGGTGTGTAAGTGACTATGGCTCATTACTGATTTGGAGTTGACTCATGAAATTTAAGCATGATTATTTGATGGATATACCTTAAAGTTTAGCACATACCATCGCCCCGTCGTCTCTACAGAGAAGTTCGTAACTAGTACATCTTAGGAAGGCAATTTTTTCGTGTGATAAACAATTCCCATTCCGCTAATATCAGGTAGAATACCAAACCATTGTAATAATGAAATGTTGCGGCAATTGTATTGTTTAGCGTCAGACAAAATTTCAGGGCGATTGGTGAAATACTCGCAGTTCCAGAGCAATTTTTGTAAAATAGACCCGAATTACCCCGACCCACCCTATATAATCTGACTTTCCGGCGCGCCTTATGTTTTGATTCTACTTCTGATTCTTTTCAATTTAATTGTCAATTGTAACTGTTCTTGAATGTAATTTTCTCTTCGTTTAGACATGTCGTTGGCTATCAAAAGAGCTGTGAAGAGAAGGTATGATTCCATCATGGAGAATTGCAGAGATTCGAATTCTTCCTCTGAAAGTATTCCGTGTTCGGATGTAGACAGAGTGCCAATTTCAACTGAAGATTTGACTTCAATTCAGCAGGAACTTGATTCGAGTGATTTCAGCGATGACTGCACTTGCTTTGATGATTTCAATGATACAACAACGGAATCGTCTTCGGATGTATACTTAACTGACGATGGGGGCTCAGTGCAAGAACCTGAATGTGATGACAAATTGTCACTCGCCGAAGAATTGTTGTTGTTTTATTTGACATACAACCTCCCAAGAAGAGTTATGGAAATCCTTTTAACGCTGTTAAACCGTCATGGAGTCGAAGTGCCTAATTCCGTATATCAGTTGAGGAAGCTCAGAAAGCATTCATTTCTTGTCAAAGATGTTCGCAGATCAAACGAAACCGCGTACTTTGGCATTGCTACTTCCCTTAAAACTTTGATTGATAAAGATATCATAAAGCGAAGTGGGCAATTCTGTATGAAAATCAATATTGATGGGATTCCCCTATTCAACAGTTCGAATTTAAATTTGTGGCCGATACTTGTGTCATTTTGCAATGAAAATTTTCTTTCGCCTGTCATGCCTGTGACACTTTTCTGTGGAGTGGGTAAACCGTCGAAGTTGACATATGTTTCGGATTTTGTAGAAGAAATGATTGGGATGATAACCAATGTATGGTCCTACAAAGATGTATCAATTAAAATCAAAGATGTTATGTTTATAATGGATTCGCCAGCAAGAACACATTTCCTTTGTACTAAAGGTCACATGGGTTTTGATAGTTGTACCTACTGTAAGATACGTGGGGAATATGTGAGTAATCGAGTTGTGTTCGATGACGAGGCATCCTGTCGGTCTGATACCGATTATAAAGAATTCAATGAAACCAACCAATTACTATTATCCCCATTATCGCAAATATCTTTCTTGAGAAGTCAATTTCCTCCTGATGCTATGCATTGCCTATACCTGGGTGTTGTTCGTAAGTTCATGAAATATTACTTATTGAGGACGAAGGGTTTTCGAATGCGGTGCAGGCTATCAAGAACTCAAGCTAACATAGTAAGTGCGAAGGTGAAGCGGCATAGGATTTCTTTTCCGCGGGAATTCCAGAGAAAGCCAAGAACCTTCGATGAGCTTGAACATTTTAAAGCAACCGAATATCGGTCATACTTGTTGTATTTCATCCCTTTCATATTTAAGGATGTAATTCAGGAAAGATTTTACAACCATTGGAATTTGCTACATTTTTCTGTAACTGTATTTTCTTCCTCACGCTTCAATCATCTTAGGGAGTGTGCGACAGTATGTATAAAGAACTTCGTGGCGGATGTGCCCTCACTTTATGGGCGGCAATGTATGGTGTATAATGTTCACCTTTTGAGTCATTTGCCGGAATTCGTTGATAGAAATGGTCCGTTAGATAATTTCTCGGCTTTTTTATTTGAATCATACCTTGGACGATTAAAAGAGCGTATAAAGAAAACAAGTAATATTTTTTCACATTGTGTCAATCAGGTTTTTGATTGTATTGCTTTGGTTTCTGCTTCTCCAACTGCTGAGCTTGAACATACACCAAAATTTCCCAATAATTTCTGTATTTTGTCAGATGGTTCTGTGGGTATAATCGATTACATTGACGAAGTAAACAAAACTTTCTCTGGTTTCAAGATGAAATTTGTGAAATCGTTGTATGAGTTTCCTTATGAATCCATTGTGTTGGGTATTGGATATTTTTCTGTTATGCGAAATTGTAGATTTCATGAATCTCCAACCGGGAAATGCATAGCATTCCATAGTGACGAATCAGACTTGTATTTAATTTTCCCTTACGTATCTTAGTTCTCAGTGTTCTTATGTTGTCGCATGCCTTGGTTAGTTAGCGCTTTTTATTTTTGACCTTCACCTGAGTCCGTGAAAATGAAAATATTGTTCAGACGATTAGCCACTTTCATGTTTTGGTAACTCCTTTTTTGGAGAATTCATTACATGCCGTTCTGATTTCAGGCTCTTGAATATTCCAAGTGTAATTACGCTATCGTTTTTTTCGTTAGCGATCAAACGTTAGAGGCTGTCAGTCTGAAATGGAGTGTTGAGCAGTACAACAGTTATTGCGAAGGGGAAAATGTAATTCTGAAAATTGACTTTAACATGAAGCCAGAGGATGCGTTGGTCATCCATGTGTCTGATAATGATGAGGGTCTAGATGACTTTTGCGATTACCTTGCCGCGCTGATGACGGAAAAGAAGTGGCGCATTGAAAAAATACAAAGTAAGACGGAATTAGTCACCAGGTTTGACACAAGAAAAAGGCGCCGGGTTATGCCAATATCGATGATGTCCACTGATTCCGAGAATGAGTCATCGAGCTTCCGGCCATTTATTTTGTCCAACAAAAACATTAAAACTGATAACATATCCACACGAATGACCAAGCATTTGCCTTTCAAAAGCTGCTCTGTCTCCGTCCATGAACCATCAAGAAATGCGAAGCCAGTGGTATCCAAAGACGGGTCTTCGCCACTATCAACCAGTCGTACTTCCTCAAAACAACCATTGCCGGCATTGCCTGTGTTCAGTAAGCAAAATTCTTCTGTCAGTACATCGTCAGACAGCACTATTATTATTGAAGATGACACAGTTATCAACTTGCCGAAAATAGCCAGTGCTACAAGTCGGATATCATCAGATAAAACATCCGTTGTGCCATCGACTCATGAAGGCGTAAAAACTGGTCCTCCGATGTTCGTGAATAGTTCTGAATCACAGAGCCTTTCCATTGTACCGTTGATCGGGCATGCCTCAACGTCAAATTCCTCAGACCTCATGAAAGACCAATCATCGGAAAATTCCTTCGTTGCTCAATCGACTCAGTCGATCTCAGGGACTAGTTGCTTGGTGTTAGCGAATGAGTCTACTCAACCGTTCCCGGTTACGAGTTCTCCGACGAGGAAATTGTCGCTATCCAATAGCACATCAATTGTTCATGCGGATATTGAAGGAAGTGTTGAAGATACAAGCGTTCGCAAAAAAGACAGTGAGTATGAGGACCGAAACCAGGGATATTGTTGTTACACTTATCCATCTCTTTCTTGCAAAGTTTAGAAATTTTCAGAAGCCCTATGTTTCTGTATACATATGACTGTATGTTTCTAGCTACCGAAATGAAATAATTAATGATATACATGTAGTTATAACTAGTTAAACCTTAATTGATTTATCAAAAAACGATTATTGTCTGACATTTGTAACTGACACAAGTGTAAGTTATACAATCACTGATAACATGATAAGATTTTTGTGCAACTAGAATATGATGGATACAGCGTCCGCAATCACTTTGTCGCAATGAATTTCTTGATTTTTCTGAAGATATTTGATGATGAAATCAATGAAATATGCACAAATAAATCTTAGTCAGGTTCTAGTTTCGCAGCCAAAAACTCGACTTGTTTTTATCAGCTGACTAAATAATTGTTGCTGATTTTTGCCTTTATATGCAACCTAATCGTAACGAAATATATTTTTTACAACGAAACTGTTGCTGTTGTGCTAATGCCACCCGAGACTTGTGATTAAGAGTAGTCGCGTTTATGCGGAGAGGCTTGAAGTCGTCGGAAGGCGTTGTACCGAAAGTCACAACCCTAAATTCGTTAATTTATCAGTTTCGTGATTTTTCATATATGTGAACCCACGGATGACATCGCTGTCATTAATTTTCAGAGATTATTCATTTACTCTGCCGCCTTGATACGAAAGTGGACCGCTATTACGCGGAACATTCACGTAGACTCGATGCAATGGTAGAATTTGGCAGAGGTGTTCAATGTGGCAGTTTCGTTAAAATTGAGAAGTTGAAAACTGTGGATGAATACGAAAACTTCGTCAAAAAGATAGAAGATAAATCCTATCGAAATGATGTGGTAAGACTTCGTTCTTGTTCTATCTATTGGGGCATATTGGCTTACGAATAACAACACTTTTTTTGGCTAAGAAAATACAATTTTCTTTTGAATTACAGTATAAAACATTTAATGATTGTACGTACAATCGTACATATTCTTTGATTGATTGATCGGAAATCTGAAGCGAATGACAAACAAAATCACAAAATTTACATCAGATCTAGTTAGGAGGGAAAACAAGAATTTATTTAAAACCTTAGATGTGTGACATACCGTCGTATTCTGCAGTGGGATTAATTTTACGTTGACACTCTTTAATCTTAAATACTGTTACCTCTAAATTCTTTTGCGGAATTGTTTACTTACATCATACGTACAGTGACTACATGAATTGATATTATACTTATACACTGCTGTATTTGTATTTTATGCTCATCGATCCAGTGTATCGGTATGTCATACCTCGTTTAGGTTTTTAAATAAATACTAGTTTCCCTACTAACTAAATCTCATGTAAATTCTGGTATTTATTTGTGTCATCACTTCAGATTTACTATCAATCAATCTTGCCTGTTGACCGCCACTGTTCAACTGTGTCATATCCTTTGATATTTCCCTTTTTGACATCCCATAGGGGCGCTTAGCCTTAAGAACTAATATCGTAGAAATGTTCATTCAATTATCCCAGCAGAAACTAGACTTTCTCAGCATATAACACTTACACATACATAAATCGGGCAGATCTATTAACTCTTGTTGGGCTGAATATATGGACATATTGCTGATTGTTGTGAATGTATGCAGCTTTGTCATCGCTATTAATAGTTAGCAGACGCAGCGTGCAGGTGACGGTTTGATGGATGGTTGGAGAACGATAGCGGTTGGCTGCTCGTTTGTTGACTGTTGTGAGTTAAACTTCACTCTTTTCTTGTCGACCGAGTAGGAACGTGACCGACAGTAAAATGGCTGCTATTTTCATTTACGTGATGCTCCCCACAGTTTGTGACGACGTTTGACGTTGACGTTTGATATTGACATTATCACATTTGATACGCCATTACGTATTGGATATTGGACATTACTACGATTCCGACTACTAGTGGACATTATTCGGAGGCACCGTGGATATTCGTAAAGGACGTATTACTTGTAAACTGTTGCAAAGTGGTGAGCTTACTATTGAACGGTCGATTTGTGCACATGATTATTTTTGGTATCTCTGTTTCTCAGTTTCCTATAATAAAATTGAATCACGATAAATTTGTTGAATTTTTAATATTTAATTTATTACACTGATTGACAACCTATGATCGGCTGAGACATTAGATTTTTGCTGTTATGATGTTAAAATGATGTAGACTGGCATAACATGATGTCATTTTACGAATTTTATCGCAAAATAATGTAAAATGATCTCATTTTATCTTTGCTGATCATAGATCATAATCAAGTATCCGTTTTCCCCTTTCAGGTTCGATCAATTTTTGTTCATGGAGGGCTGGATGTCCGCTCCATGACCAAGAGAAGCATTAACTATCTCCTCCACAACGATCTTCAAAAGAAGTTCAATTTGAAGGGATATGGTGGAAAAAGAAGTTTCGCGCTTGTTCTGAAAAAGCTAGTCGAGGGTGAGTGTTCGTGCGAACAGACATCTTGTATACTGTTAAATAAAGTCGTACATAATTGCTTCAGGAAAATGGGCAAGCATCTGCGAGGTGATCGACTGATCGTCTAAAATTTTCCTTTCTCTGTAGTTTTCATTCTAAATTATAAGACTTTTGTAGACATAATAGCCCGTAATAAGACGTCCTTATTGTTTTAGAGAATGAATGAGGTCATGTCATGCACATAGATGTCATTTGAATTACAAAAATACAGAAAACCCAATTGAACCCAAAATTCTGGGTTTTAATTTCAATCGCTAAACTTATATTTGCCAACCCTCCTATATTCCGCGGTATTATGTTTCTCCCGGAAATTATGTTTTTATACTCATTGACCTCCGCTGACCTGAATATGCCGACTTATTCAAATCAAGTACCCTCAAGAGATAGCCCTGGATATTATCTTTTAGAAAGTTACTATATAGTAACTTTTGGTGCTATATTTATATAACTTTTGGTGCTGCAGAAGCTCAAACCGATTTAGAAAAAGTTAATCAATCGGTAAAAATTGAGTGATGCTATATTTTCTGCCAGACCTGTATGTTACATACTTACTTACATACTTGCATCCGTAATAAAAAGATTGAAATTATTGAAGTACGCGTACTGTATTAATGAAAAAGTCCGAATCTTAGTCCCATCTTAGTCCGAATGCATGTGAACTAGACTAGCAAGCACTTCTGAATTAAATTAACAAACAGTTTTCGGTTTTCATTGTAGAAGCGGTTGTGATGCGGTTTCAAGATGCCAATATGGCCCTCGTGGATACCACAATTTCTCGCCATTTGTCGCAAGCTTCCGACCGGTGTGGTGGCCGAACTGAGAGAAGGAAGAGGAGGGATATTTAAGTGATTCATAGAATTTTCAATAGGATATTCAAGTGCTCTGTGCTCATTATGAAAGTTTTCAAGTACTTCAGCGATTCTCGGTTTTGTGCCTTAATGGACGCCCTTTTACTCCGATGCAAAATATCAGTAATTCTTTTTTCATGTGCCTTAATGGACGCTTTTTTACTCCGATGCAAAATATCAGTAATTCTTTTTTCATGTGCCTTAATGGACGCATTTTTACTCAGATGCAGAGTATCAGTAATTCTTTGTTTTGTGCCTTTATGGACGCCCTTTTACTCCGATGCTGAGTATATCAAGTATGGTATTTTTATTATTCAGCATTTTTTACTAATGATATATTCCTAAGTCGTGTTGGGTTTATGCATTAAGTTTCTGTACAAGCTGATACTCTCAAGGCCCAAATCTTTACTTCCGAAAGATTCTCGGCTCGATTATGTATCTGTACTACTCAAGTCTTTCTGTAGCAAATTCTCCATCGATTTTCTGGGTTGTTGGCACTGTTTAGGTCTTAGTCTTAATAGTGCCAACCTTAGTCTTAACAGTTCTTAGTCGTCCTCATTGGCGTTCGATATTCGACCTCATTTCATCAGAACCTGTTCCTAATTTATTTTTACTACATAAACTCAACACGACTTAGAAAAAACTAATAAATTAGCAAAAATCAATTTACAGTGTGGTGTGTTATGAAGCTTTATCCGAGACTTAATCATTATCGAAACTGTAATTGTTATCGATTCAGAAGCATTTTCTGTCAAGATGAATTGTATCTTGTTTACAGTAATGCACATAGGGGTAATACACTGTTAGTTAATAGTTATGTGCCTTTCCTTACATGTTTCGCATTGTTGCCTGTATCACATCTACGTCATATCATATTGAAAACCAGATTTGTTTGTTATATCGTTCATTGTTATCTAGTCAGAAGCATTTTCTGTCTGAATCATTATATTTTATGACGTATTAGTTGTGTACTTTTCGTACATATTTCGCTTTGTTTTCTAAAGCAGAAAACCACATCTATGCCTTCTTAATATCATGCATGTGTGATTTTAACACGTCTTTTAACCAAAGACGATGAACAAGAATGACGGAAAACTCTCATATCTCTCAATGCTTTCAAATTGGCAGCCACTTTAACTTTTTCTGAATGAGGACGAGCTGACTCGTCCGGCTTATCTCTGTGTACTGAAGTAATGATGTACTCTGAACTCGTTGGATAAATTGCTATATATATTCCTTCCAGTCTGTGGTGAGCAGTACGGTGGAAGAGATGACTCGTTCCTTAGTTGTGTTTAACGAGTTAAATTTTGACAAGTCCATTCACAGTAAACATATTGATTATTAGCTTTCACATAGATTTTGAATGTACGTCCAGGTTAATTATTACTTCTTCCCGTGCCGGTATACCGGTATAACGAAAAGGTATACCGAATCAAGATATCGAACAATATGTGAATTACGATAGATATTTAAACTATCGATCAAAGATATGGGAGTTTCCATTTTTGAACGGAGTTTAGTCTCTTTGTATCGTCTTTGCTTTTAACTATGTGGTGGACATCAATATTTTCATACAAATACACTTTGATTATAACTATACTTTCTTTTTGATGTCAAAAACTGTAGGCAAATAAGTAATGTAGGCAATACCAAGTAATACATTACCGAAATCGGTTCGATATTGCAACGGCCGTGATCACTGACAAATAGCCGAAATCGTTTCGATATCGCTATGGCCAATTTCACTGGCCACAGACGACGATCCGACCTCAATCAATGGGTACCGTGGCCTGTAGCTATCCGATGCCGATGGCCTATGTTGGATCGATAAAGGCCTAACCAACGGGATGTAGCATATCAAAATGCCGCATCATTGCTTTGTAACCTGGCGTTGCTAGGGTAGCTGGGCCGTTGCTATGGCCCGGGGCCATGCATTTTGGTCTCTGTGGCTTCACCATGTGATGTTGATACATGTAGCATATCAAAATGCCGCATCATTGCTTTGTAACCTGGCGTTGCTAGGGTAGCTGGGCCGTTGCTATGGCCCGGGGCCATGCATTTTGGTCTCTGTGGCTTCACCATGTGATGTTGATACATGTAGCATATCAAAATGCCGCATCATTGCTTTGTAACCTGGCGTTGCTAGGGTAGCTGGGCCGTTGCTATGGCCCGGGGCCATGCATTTTGGTCTCTACAACAGTACTCTGTGTAGTGCTCATGCACATGTATCGCATCACTTGGTGGGGCAGGGACGCATAACGGCTACATAAACCTGTGGGGCAGGTACGTAAGTGGGGCAGGAACGTAAGAGTGGGGCAGGAACGTATACTAGTGGGGCAGGCACGTCAGTTGGATATGACGAAGTGGGGCAGGAACGTAATAGTGGGGCAGACACGTAACATTTGGTGGGGCAGGAACGTAACATTCTTATATATATATATATATATATATATATATATATATATATATATATATATATATATATACATTTATATACTCGATTTTGCATTTTGCTAGATCTCGTGTACTCGAATGTACTCGATTTTTTCAAGGAAACAACGCAGCCACCCCGAAAAGCACAAATTATTTGTCCTGTACTTCCAAATTCTTAACATCCCTATGTTCGGGCAAGTAAGTAAGCTACTGGACTTAATTACTGATGACAGGGTAAATGTGATCGAATCAAAGGTCAACGACAATGACGCTGTTGTAATGAAATCAGAGCTGTGGAAAGAGATTCTCCTAACTTTTCACGCGGAGGGAGGAGGAAGAGACCGAGACGAAAAATCTCTTCGAAATTTGTGGAAGAGGTTGAAAGAATGAGCTTTAATGTAAACAAAATATTCGGAAATTTAAATTCGATAATACACTAGATGATCGAATGAAAAATATATGCAAATAGGCCTAGTCAATTTAGCTGTAGTTCGACCTTCACTCACGGGTGACTCCGCATTGACATTTTTACATTAATCTTTTGGATGGATCAGTCGCTTACTAATATTGCGACATCAATATTATGTATATAATGAAATGTGAACACAATAAAGTACAAACATAATTATAATTTCACACAACCATCAAGATAAATAATCTCAAGCTGTGATGCGAATCAGTTTATCGAAAATATCCATCAACAATCTTGTTTCGAAATGCATTGCCACGTAAATCGCTAGGATAGAAATCTGGAACAGATGGTTGTGCCCTTCCAGAGACAGTTCGAAAGAATCACTTTCTCTATGATCAATGGCTATATTTTGAAGCACTGCCGTGGCGACGATGATGTTTGGGCATCTTTCTAGAGCAACACCCAATCCAGATTTGACACAAGGAAACCTTCTCTTCCAACATCCAATGCCTCTTTCAGCAAGAATTCGCGTTGATTTTTGGGATGCGTTGAATCACTTTTGTGGATCTGATATGGGATTGAGAAAGGGAGTTACAATAAACGACAAACACGGATAGCCGCTATCACCCAAAGTCCAGGTTGAATCAGGCAATAATTCCAATTTTTCGTACAACACAGAAGATGTGAAAATACGGGAATCATGCGCACTGCCATACCAACGTGCAACAATGTCACGTATTTTCAGTCTATGATCAAAAAGAACCTGCACGTTGATAGAAAAATAGTCCTTCCTATTTCTGTACAGTTCAGAGTAAGTTCAAGAAGGATTCAGTAGAATCTCAATATGTGTTCCATCGATACATCCCACAACACCCGGAAATTTGGCAGTTTTGTAACATTCGCGTTTTAGAACACGCTGCTCTTCACTACTTGGAAATTTGATATAACCAGGTCGCAGTTGTGCTAGCTTCTCTGAAACACGATGAACCACTCTTCCAACTAACGTCTGATGCACGCCGAATAAATCTCCATCTGTCATTTGAAATGAGCCAGGCGCGTAAAATCGTAGTGTGATTAATAACTATAGGTGTGGAGGCATCGATGAATTTCGTTTATTCAAATATGAAAGATCTTCCTTTATCAAATCCAAGATAAATTTGAATGACTCTTTGGTGAACCGAAATCTTTTTCTAAACTCATTGTCCACATATTCTTCTAACGGATTAGATCGGTCTCTCAGCATTCTTTCGTGAGTTAATGCTCCAACTTGTCCGTAAAACTCGTCATTAGTGTGACGACTATGCAAGTCCATGTCTACTCAATTTGTTTGAGAATCAATGATGCTTAACTTCATCAGCGAATCAAGTTGTACCAATGTCACCTTTGCATAACTTTAACCAACCCCAACCCTAGTTTAATTTATGCGCTGATTTTCTGAATTTATGCTGGCATAAAATATTGGTGCATCGGACATTTCACTAAGCGCGGCATAAACATCATATTTATGCCTAGACTAAGTTATGCGAGGATGGTGCATCGACCGCTGTGCAATTCTTAGCTTAAACAACGATTTATGCTGGGAATAACTTTGTGCGGCGTTGGTGCATACGGGCCTTAGAGTATAAATTCGAAGCTCTGTATACGTGGATGCAGGAATTCACATTAGTAATGGGGATTACAAAATTGTTGAAAAATTCTAATCAACTAGTCGCCCACTGTTAAACTGGTTAACTTCATTGATCATAAGAATTCCGTTTGCCTATCACGCCCAATAGGAAAAGCAATTATGCTGTGATATTTTAGTATTCAGCAATACGGTATGTCAAGCACTTAACAGATAGGCCTACATCGTGAATAACATGTGGAAGAAAACTTCCGACTCAAATTATCTGATAAAATACAATTGTCACGATAGCAACGACGTTCAAGAATGAATATCTGTGACGATTCCAGGATCGCTGAAACCTACTGCATAACTACACACTCGTATAGGCTATACTTTGCAAGTTATTGCAGACAGCTAATGCTATGCAATGCAATAACAGCATACTTAATGCACCTGCTACTATATTGAAATTCTGTTCGTATAATATTTGCAGATCTCCAAGGTTCCTTTCGCCGACGATATGATGGAAAGATTTGATAACAGCATCTCCGGTTTAGCGAAATCTTACATGCGAGGCGAGCGTAAGGACGATGGCTTTGCACGGAAGGAAATGAAAACTGCCCTTGTTAACTTCTGTATGGATTCACTACCAGAGTCAAGAGATCAACTGGAAAATCGAGAGTTTTATAGTCGTCTGAAATCCTCACTGTATGCGAAATATCCGAATTTCCCTGGATCTTTCGTAAGTTACTTCGTATAATGATGAGTGTCAGCTTTTAATTTGTTATCTTAATTTTAGGGAGATGTGCTTCTGAACGTTTCGAACTCTGTCAGACAAAGGTGGTTCACAAAGTTGCATGGGATCAAAGTCAGACTATCTCCTTACGGTCAAAGAAAAAATACTGTCGTGCAGACTATTGGTGTGGCCGAGACAGTGCTATCAAGAGATGAGCTTTTGAAGGACGCAGAGGTAAAACTTGATTCAACAGCACATTCCACGACTATTTTTTGTTTATTTCCTATGCATAATGCATAATAATACTAAATTATTCGGTGCAGCACGTATATGTTATCGAAAAACTAAGTCGTCTTCAAGGCCTGCATTAGTCGTGGACCTTCAAATATATGTAGCCCTACACGGATCACGTAGACATATCGCTTCAGTTTCGTTCTCGGACGTGAATATTTGCAAATTGTGAAGAAATAGGCAACGAGCACGTTATAGACGGGATTGTATTATACACCAGATCTCAGCGTTTTTCTGTACGATTCCATCGTTAATTGCTATAGGCATGTCACTTCAATGCATGGTTGTCTTCTAAATCTTTCTCTTGTGCATGCTGTATTAAATGCAATATATCATTTCATTCTTTCAGGACGAACTTTCCAAGGCAAAACCTGACATCAAGCATTTACAAATAGTGAATAGAAATTTGTTCGACGGTGCTTTTCATGATGCCATACCCGCAAGACTCTCATTTTCTGCAACATTGATCTTCGAAGAATTCATCCGCCTATACCCGAAGCACAAGAACCTACTCGCAAACGCTGAGGAATTCTTGAAAAGGAATAATCTTCATACCATGGAAGATATCGAGTCGATTCAGGAGGAGGTTTCGCACTCTCGGGTTTCGCAATTCATCACCAGAGTTTCGGTAAGAATGAATGAATACAGGCCTTTACCTGACTTCAATTGGCATTACTGACCATTATTGATTATAAACCAAATGAATTGGACTCGATTGCGCATAGGCGTAGTCAGTAAAGCTTAGCATGCTTGAGAGGACGTCGATGAAATTTTTTTAAAAAAATAAGCAACTTGGTCGTGTTTCCGAAATTTCAAATACGGATCCAGTTCCCACTTCGGAAGAAGCGTTGACCTTTACTTTTCGTGCCTCCTCAATTTTTTTTAAATCCTGAGCCATGTCACGATCTCGCATCAGATTGGCTGAGACATTCAATTATTCGCTTTGTGGCTGATCTGTTGTTACTTGCCTCGTGATGGCGTTGTGGCAAACTAGGGTTCCTTCCTGTGTTCGAATCCCAGGTCGGAGCATTATCCTATTCATCTACTTTCGTATAAAGGCATACTATAATTGTAATTATGCTAAAAACAAATGGTGCTATAAAAAAGCAATTCCAAATTTGAATTCTAGATTGTTAAGAAGTTTCGGAGTGTGATGTGATATTGATCTCTAAAAATCGAAAAGGACTATTGCAAGTGAAGAATGAAATTCCAAACAAATGACAACGGATATTTAAGCTTCGTTGTTCCTCTGGTCCTAACGTCTGCTTTCGACACCGTTAATCACACCATACCTATTGGCTGTCTAAATGCGACATTCGGATTAGGTGGGTTGATCTCGTTCTACGTAATAGGCAGAAAACGCTGCGTTTTCCTCAACGAGTAATCGTCCTCCATCTGTGGACTTCCGCAGGGCTCCGTGGTCGGACCCCTTCTATTCACTCTGCTTCTATTCACACACGGCTGACATTCCCTGTCTGATCTTAAACAAAGATCTAAATGTTCACATCTACGCAGATTATATAATTATCCACGGTTCCTGCTCACCATCTTCTGATCTTGAACATCGACTGTATCACTGTGTCACCTAAGTTCGCTCCTGGCTGAATTCCAACAACCTGCAAATCAATATTGCAGAGACAAATGTGATGTGGTGATCATCAACGCGAAAACGACACCTACTTCCCACCACTCCAATACTGATTGCTTCGGTCTGCATCTTGCTTCGGACTAATCTCCGTAGTCTTGGTGTTCATCGTGAGTCAAACCTGTCGATGACACCTGAAGTCTCTAAACGTCTGACAATTAGCTATTTTGCAGCACTGCGGCAAATACGCTCCATCTAACGTTTGATCACGACCCTAGTTGCCGGTCCATGGATAATTATACATGATCCATGAAATATGGATAATTATTATATAAAAAAATTAAAAAACTCGCAAGAAAAATAATATTCAGTGACATATATTGATAAACAATTCTTGAAACATGGTTAAGAAGTATGAATAAACTTTTTTGAATACAGTTTGTATGTTTTTATTCGAATTAATTTTTCAATCACATTTGCCATGGTTAAATCATCCATTATCAATGAGTCTTGGATAATTCCAGTGACCAAAGATAATTCCAGTGACAAAGATATTTTGAAAAAGGGCATGATTTCTCGTGAAAGTTTTATTAGGCGTAATCAAAAAGCAGTGCTGAAACACTCTTACAACTATGAGTTAGTTATTTTCAATTAAATAGGTATCTTTAATGGTTAAAACATGACTCATGATCAGGTTAATGATCAGTGACTCATGGATAAATCACTGAAAATAGATATTATAAAAAGGCATAATCTCTCGTGAAAATTCATTAATGACTTATATGCCCTAAGCAAATAAGAAAAAGTGCTAACACAATTTTACATCTCTATGTCAAAATTTTGTCAGCGTTTTTGAATTTATATTTGATGGACGGTAAAAAGATCGATGATCAGTGATCCGTTGTTAAAAGAATGCATATGATAGATATCCATTGTCTTTGGAGAGAATGATATAAGATGCAATGAAAGTCATCAAAGAGAAACAGCCTATTCTCAAACGTTAAGATCGGATATTGACGAAAAGACTTTTTGTTCACCGTACTGCAATCCATCCAAAAAGAAATATTTGTTTACAGAGAAAAGTTTCAATTGTAATTTCACCCATTGAAATAGAAAATTTTTTATAACCCTTTATTTGACTAAGAAGGAAAAAACAGCTGGAAAAGTTAGCACAGCAGTAGAATGTTTTATATGGGCGGAAAGCAAGATAAATTTGTATAACGTGGAAAGGGAAATCCGGCGTATGTTGACCATTCCATTCCAATAGTCGCAAACTTGATTCTTTCAAATGCGAAAGTTTTGCGAATTACAGACACTTCTCGTCAATGTACTATTGATCTTAAATTTTCACAAGTTGGATAATTTTGACGCCACAGATATGGTTTCAGTCACTGAGAATAATCTCTGAATTCGGGAGCGAGCATTTGAACCTCTTATTGTCATCTGCTAAGTGCGTGCGCGTTTTCAGGAATTTCTATTAAGCCTTTAACCAATTAACTTCTATATTTTTTCATTTGATTGTATGATGAACTACGCAATAGACAGGGACATCACTTTATCACGAACATGCGTTGATGCTGTGTGAGCATGTGAACAGCTGATTTCGGTATCCAGGAACTTGAAATATTTGTTAGAGGTTTAGAACTAAAACAAAAAATAATAATCACTCATACTTCAACACCCATCAACAATGAAACAAAATATTTATTGTTAGGCCCCTTCTTCCATGGAAATAAATCATAAACTTAATACTAACTTAATATCCGCGTTTGGAATTGTATCATTTTATGATTATTTGGTTTCTTGACATGCTCTGCAGGTCACCATCAAGGCGTCAGGGCATAGTAGTCTCCACCAGTGCCCAATTCCGGGAAATTTATTATTCCGTTATCCCTGCTTGTATTTCTAACACGTCTTAAAATGGACGAAAGTTGATAACAGCTATCAAACATCAAACATGACAGAGTACATGTGCTAAAGTTTTTTACTACATGCCCACAGTGATATAATAACAACACTTTTTATTTATTTAGCACTTCGGTGCTTAATTTTATGGCAAGTCTATATAATTTCTATGAGTCTTACTCAATAAGTTAAACCATAGAGTACCTATATAAATATACTCTATGGGTTTATTCATATACAAAAAAAACTGAAAATTAAAAATTTTTATTTGTTTTAATGAAAGATTCGCCCATTCTCGTTTAAAACTAAATCAACGGAAAGTTTCGTTGCCTTCGTCATCTACGGTACACTGAAATTAAGCTGACTGTCTCTGGTGTTTATGGGAGATTTGTGAATGGTGGAATAAAAGAATCTCTTAAACATTTTGAGGATATTGACTTCCTATGCAGCGGTGCTATTTTTTTTCAACTGCAGAAATGTTCGGATCAAAAGAGGAGAAAAAATTTATGGTGGAGAGCAACTCAACTCAACTCGTTTCCCCCATGATGCTGGCGACATCGCGACGAAAAAAAAACACCTGCAGAATCTAGATACCTCATCCCCACAGATCATTCCAATATTTATTTCAGTTTCCTTTATGGAAAATCAATGACGAGAAATACTCCATCATAAATTTCAATTCAAGGTTTTTGCCGCTGTCAAAAGCAGAAAAGTTGAAGCTGAAAAAAGTAAGTAACTACGTTTGGTTTAAGAAGAACTCAATCTATAAGTTTTAGCTGAAATATCATTCAAAAATTGTTTAGAGGTTACAAGAATCTTCATTAAACGAACCATCGTGTATACAGCAATAAAACTTTTAACTCGGACAAGAGTAAAATTTAGTCTAGGGCATACATAATCAAATTACGCTACCGATACGATTTTATACGTGTCGATAGACACTCCCCTATTGCTTTTTTTAGTCATGAATGTTTAGCACGGATTTTCAGTAAAACTGGTAGCTCCGGGAAACTTCGGTGTCACTAATATTTCGTAATACTTATATGTTTCTCCATATCTACTGAGAATTCGAAAGAACTGCAACTGCGAGAAACTACATTGCATAGCCAAAATTATAAAACGGTTTTTATTTCTAAATTTCATTTTTTCTTGAAGCTGTGGTAAATAAAAGTTAGAAATTGTGATTATTCTGATCGAATGATCCCGGTGTATGTCAAGTTTCCAATTAAAATCAAGATCGAATATTTTTTTGTAATGCTTCCAGGCAAATGTAGGGGAGAGTTGGGAGACTTGGCCACCTAGAAAGGTTCTTTTACATTTTTATAGATTTATCCTAAAATATTGATCGAATCGATCTGAAAATTGGTATACAAGTGCTCCGGGGAGTCAAGAAAAAAGGTCATTGACCTGGATCAATTTACTCAAAGCATAAGTAATCTGTATACGATTACGGCAACAGTATAAAAATGGGGAGAATTGGCCACACCCTGGGAGACTTGGCCAAATTGATAGGGAGACTTGGCCATGGTAGGGAGACATGGCCATTGAAGAAAAATATAATATTGAAGCTGAATAAGGCCCCATAACCCTAACTAAGGGGGAAGACAATCTAATTGCATGCTTCAGCGCCACAATAGGTGTCATCAGGCACCATGGTGGACTATTGAATAGCCTACTTGATAGGCCTAAGTGGAGGTAAGTTTTTAGAATTTTGAAATTCCTATGCCTAAATGTAATTGACGCATTTTAATCAAACAATGACCCACTTTAAGCTCGAATATACTCTATTTTCTCTATAAAACCAGAGCGCAATATTAACTATTCAAAACTTCGGTAAGGAAAAAATTGATGACTTTATTCCACATTGCCGAACTTACAAAAGTTTAAAATCGGGACAGGCCAAAATCATTCGATAAAAAAGGCGTAAAATGTGAACGTAGACTATAAAAGGGCAAGTTGCATGTTAAACAAATTCCGAAGATTAATCGTTTATTAATCAATTACTTAGGCCTGGCATATAGGAACCGTAAAAATCAAAACTCATTCGATTGATTGATATTGATACCACACAGTTCTTCCTTAAATGAAAACACATTCTGTGTTCTCTTCGTGGTGGCTCGCGTGATTCGATTTAAGTGTGCACTTTACTGATTCAAATGGCACATCCATGACATCAGATCCGGTCGCACAAACCAATTGTCAACCCTCGGATACTTACGTAGAAAGTCAATCTTTAAAAACCTCTTGAAACCTCATTTAGCACTTGACCAATGTAGAATGCTGGCAGACCTTTCGATGGAAATTGACACAAGACGAAGTCACCCACAGATAGCTCAGTTACTCCTTCTAATTTCAAAAGATATGATTCCTCTTCAGCCTCAAAATCGCTTCCAATTTCGTTCTCCTTGTCACTGAAGCTCAACGCTGTGAATTGTTCAGCAGAGGCCTTATTTTTTGAAGTGGATGATTTCTTTTCATCAGTTGGATTCTTTGACGCACTCTCCCTCAGTTGTTTGAGCACCGGACTCGAGGTAGCAATCATGCTAGATCGCTTCTTCCGTCGTCGTCTGGTCTTGGAGATCTTGCAGCAACCTGAAAATGAATGAGAAGAATGGCTGAAATAAATTAACACGATGATTACAAAAGTAGGCCTACTTTAGCAAGAAAGATTTATATTTGATGACATACGATTGATATTGAGTTTAATATAAGTTTAGCAACAGTAAAAAGAGCAGCAAATGTGGTTACTACTAAAAATGCATATGATATTTTTTAAAGTAAAATACGATTCGTCTGGTAAATAATAGCCTTATTAATTTCGCGTGAAATAATAATCTGTGCATGAACACGTAGACCTAATGAAATTTCTATCGACATAATGATGAATGCAGCCTAAGCATTTTTGATTTGTTCTTACGTTACGATATCCTATGAATGCGGAAGGTGATACGAAATCTGATTGAGGTGCCGCTGAGAGATTCGCAGAAGACAAAGATGGGGACTGAGGTGCTGCTGCAGATTCATTGAGAGTCGCAGAGGGCATGTGTGAGGACTGAGGTGCTGCCGCAGAATCTCGTAGAGGGCGGTCGGTAACCATTGCGGGAGCAAAATCGTCATCCCCAAAAACTTGTCTGTTAAAAGGCCATATGCCAGCTGCTTGAAATCCAGACTGGATATTCTTAGCTGTTGCTCCCTTCAACCAAGCCAGGCGAACAAGTTCAGCGACATGGTAGATTGAGAGATTAATGCCTGGATTGCGCATCATCCATGACGTCACAGCTTCATAATAGAAAGATTTCATGGACCCAAACACACTTATATCGAGTGGCTGAGTCCTATGACTTGTGTGGGGCACCAGTGTGAGGATATGGATGTTGTTCTTTCTCGCAAATTCAAGTGATGGCAGAGACAGGTGGCTTTCGTGATTGTCCATTATGAGGAGTACAGGATAATCTGACGAAGGCCTACAATGATCTTTGAGATGTTTCAATGCGTCAACAAATTTCACAGAATTCATCCAGCCATTGCTTGTTGCTATTCCAACACTCCCTTCGGGAGCGTTTCGCAACTAGTTGTTATATTTCTTTCGCGGAAATACGAAGAATGGTGGTATGGCCTCACCAATGGCAGAAACAATGCAGCATATACTGTTACTAACTCGCCTCTCTCTCTCTCTGTGCTTGATATTTGTCCAATTTGTTTACTTCCCCGGGATGCTACAACTTTAGGCATCTTTTGAACCGTGGTGAAACAACTCTCATCCAGATTGTATATCTGTCTTCCCTGAATTGAAATGACTGCAACACATGCTCAAGTTTGTCAAAGTATTCTTTAAGACTAGCTTCATTGAAAGATGCGGCTCTGGCAAGTGATGTTACTTCCGGTCTTCGAATCGACAAGTCAGGGTGCTGACGCAGCATAAATCCATGCAGCCAATCCAGACCAGCTTTCTTATCAGCATCCCAATTCTAAGGATGCCTGAGGCTATTAAAAACTGCCGTTTGGAATGCTAATTCTCTGGTTTGATTGGTTGTTAAACCATAGAACATAGCTGAACAGGATTTTAAATATTCGCATATTTCAATTTCCTGTTCATCAGTGAAAACTTGTGATCTCTTAAAGTTTGTAGCAATGCTTGCCTCCGGAGTATTTCTGAGTATATCGACCTTTCTTCTTATAGTTGTGTGTGAGATACATGTTGATTGGGCGACCTTAAATGCTTTTTCGCCATTTAACACCCTTTCAACTGCTTTTCTTACATATTCTTCTGTGAAGGGTGTTCTACTCGCATCCTTTCGAGAGTACCTTCGCGGCATATTGTACCTGAAATGATGAGATTTCGTAAGGTCTCAACGTCGCTACAATGTCTCATTATTTAATTTTGATATCAAATAGTGACGTGACGGCCATTTAATATTCAAAAACCGTAGCTATGTCTGATATATTATCAATAACTGAATAAAGATAGCATGCAATTAACATGCGATGACGAATCATATTCCATCAAGAAACAATATTTACTTAAGTCTATAGTAATAGAATTAGGTTAAATAATCATGCAAATAAGAGGAAAATCAATGTGAGATCTCAAAAAATGCAAGCAATTTGCACAGTGACTAAAACTTTGATAGGTCTTACGCCATGAGCTATTCAAATGCTCTAGCCCGTGTTATTTCAAAACATGGGGAGACTTGGCCACTCTTGATATTACCTGGGGAGAATTGGTCAATTTATGGCCATGTCTCCCCATGTTACGTCATTTACTTAACAATCGCATGAAATCTTTTTTAGCGAATATAGAAAATTCTTACTTATAGATTATGAAAATAGGTTCAGACAGTAATATGAACACTTGCTTGCAACTTTTGTGGTCTGATTGCTTCTCGCCGACAAAGCTCCGTGAGAATGAGGGAAAGTTTCTAAAAATGATGCTGAAATCACAATGTCAGTGTGTATACGAAACACCATTGATTGACATTATCATCCAATCAGCGCTTTTGTACTATGTCGACGCATTCTCTTGGCAACACTGAGTGTCTACTTCGTAAAGTGAATAGTTTCTGAGATCTCAGACATGGCCAAGTCTCCCATATGGCCAAGTCTCCCAACCCTCCCCTACATATCTTAAATATTTCAAGACATTTAAATCTAGCCGTCTGGTAGTAAGGTGTACCAACAAGTTTTGGAATGGCCTGTTCTGATAGAAAAATGTACTTGCAATGATTTTTTTCGAGTGCAAACTCCTTAAAGAAAAACAAACTTTCCGAAACAAATCGATAATACAATCTGCAATGGGGTTATTTTACTGTTTTAGGGGGGGGGGTTTGGGTCGAATACGGCTACTTTTTTCTTATGACCTTAATAAATTTTCAAATAAATGTTGCAAATTCCTTTTACCCTCGATGTACGTCCTGTGTATGTAGGCCTACTTAAGAAATTTATAAGCTAATATTAGAAAATTCATTTTGAGTGTTTTAAGTTTGGACATGAAAACAGTAAAACTTGCAGAAGTGTCGAATGGGCTTGGGTAATTCGGGTCTAATTTTGTTTTTACAACATCAAGTATACTTACAGGTAAAAATATCCGATTTTGTAACTGCATAGTTAAATTCGACATACGTGGATAGTATTACGACGTTATAGCCTAAAGGTAATCTGTCGAAAAAAAATCATGAACGAAGTTTGTGGGAAGAAAATCACGACCTCGCCACTTAAGTATTTATCCGATTTCAATTCAACTGGTATGTATGGTAAGGCAATTTATCAGAGAATTCAATCGTGTAAAAGAATTTTGAGGTCAGTCATCTTTGTGAATAATACAAGCAAAATTTGTAAAAAAAAATGACCTAAAAAAGTCGACACTATCATTTGCAAATTTTAGTCTCCTGAAGCCACTTCAGAGAGTTGGTCAATATATTTTACTCTGGTATTTCCAAATACGCTCTACAGGGCTTTACTTACTTTTCCGGAAAAAACGGATTTTCGGTTTTTTTCTCGTTGGCTGAATAGTAGTAACTAGACCCAATTAGTACTGGCGTAGATTTATAATGGTAAGTGAAGTGCAGCTTAGGAATGGTATACAGATCTCACGGGAGATCTTACATGCCTATCACTCATGACCAGTTATCCTGATCACACTCCTGCACCGAAAAAATTGTCATTTTGAATGATAGCCTCAATATTTGATATAAAATAAACATGTAATTTGATGTAGCCTGTTTAATTTTTAAAATCTTGTCACAAGTCATGTAGGCCACATGTGGGCAATTCCATGTGTTCGTACGTTTCATTTTGGAACTATTTTCATGCATATCTCCAATATAAATGGCAATCTAATATGAACGCCATCATTATAATATGGTAAATGGCTTCGATTAATATTGCGCTTATCATGGAGAAAATTTGGATCAATGCTGTTCGTACGTTTCGTTTTTTACTCATACTCAATATTATCTTTCAGTTTACTTAAATTATCAAAGTTATTCTTGAAGTTTATATTTTTGAAAATCTTGATGCTGAGGATAGGCCTGTGTATGTCTACAAGAAAAACAGGGTAGGCATATTAAAAAACCCAGGGGTTTTTTGGTTATTTAAATAGCTTTTTTCTTGTTTTTTTTAAATCAGTCGTATTTAAATGTTCTTAAGACGAACTATCGATAAGCAATATAACTGGAATTTTTGACCTGACATTCCTCAATGCCTAAGGGAAGAGAATCCTCCGGATTTGTCCGGAATTCCGGATTTTTTTGAAAATCATGTGGGTCATTGTTGAGATTCGTCAAAAAATGCAATAAAATCAAATAGGAAGGGGGGGTCAAGTATAAAATACATGGGCCCCTCTCAAACCATGGACTTCAACTTCATAAAGTCTAACATAGGCCCTTTTTAAAATATATATATAATCCAAGTTAACGTTCAACAAATCACACAGTCAACAGTCAAGAGGAAATTTAAATCTCGTTACCGGATTTTTCAATTATGAATAAATGATGGTAAATTTAGGTAAAATGTAAAAGACCATCTATCAGGTTATATGAAAATCGTATCAGCTATACATATGCATGTGCATTGCGAAGGCATAGCGGCTATCGATTCATTGCCACGTATAATTAATTATAAATAGTGGCATTAGTGCCCTAACGACAGTTCATGATATGAAACTAGTCCTCATAATAATACACAAAGATATCGATTTATGATACCTGTAACGATTACGATGTGATTTCGATTACACTGATCATACGATACGATCAAACTAGCTTGTAGATAGTAGTAATAGTTGTCTTGTTTGGGATGTGCGAATGAATTGATAATACAGGGGGAAATGAGAGCAATGTTCAAAATATTTAAAAAACCCAAGTACTTGTATTTTAAAAAACCAAGGGAAAACCCACATATTTAAATAACCCATGAGTTTTTTTGGTTTTTTTAAATCGGGTAGGTTTTTTACCAACCCTGACGAAAAATGAGGTAAGCTTACAATCATGAAGTATAGAAAGATAACCTTAGATTTTAGGGCCCTCAATTTATAGTCTATTCAATATTTTCCTGCAATTCTCTAGAATTATCACAGTTACTATTTAAGTTAAAAACCTAATCACAGGATAAATAGGCCTATATTAGTATGCCTAACACTTAAAACGTTACATTGCCTGATATTTTATTTCATGTTAAACATATTGAAAGCCATAAAGTTGCTTTTAGCAAAAGCTGAAGATCATAAATAGATGGTATTATGAAGATCATAATTTCTTGGTATTCTCTTAGGGAGACAGAGTTTTCCTTACGATGTACGACAAATTATTTCCAGCGAGGTTAGTTTGCCGGGGATCTTCAAAATTAATGACAGAATCAACGACTATATTAGAAAACACTCTCAGTGATTGTGAAGACACTGACGACGTTTTGAGCAAAGTTTGGAAGAAAATGAAAAGTTAGTTTCGAACTCGTTTTCGTTGATGGTTTTGCAGCATTATTTGTTTTGCTTATAATCTGTTTGATGCCAACTTCTGTTTCGAAAATTACGGTAAAATCTTCGTTTGATCCTCATACTGATCTTTATGTGAATGCCGACTCTTGCCATTCTACAAGTCATTCTACAGTCATTTGCAAAGACGGTAACATTTCGGATAAAAAATTTGCAACTTGAGTTACTGGGGATTTACAGAAATGTTAAAATGTGGCCGACAGCCCTACCCTACCCTATATACCGTATCAGTCTACCGTCTTACCTATATACCGTCTTACTACAAAACGTTCTACTCAACGGTACAACTTTAACCTCCTTGTTTAAAAATCTACACTCAACACTAGCTGTTAACAAAATTTTCAAGAAAAATCGATTTGCAGGGCACATCGAAAGCGCTAAGAAGCTTGGGAAGCTTGGAAGCTTGCCTCTGCTGAACTAGGATCTCGTAAATGCGAATAGGATCGATAATGGTTACTGACTTTCTATAATACTGTGCTGTTGATGGAATCGGATGCTTGAAATACTTAAGATTACGGCTTTTAAGATGAGGGGAAGGACAGGGAAAACATGGAATTTTTTTCAGAAATCGTGTGGACACCCTTGTAGCACATGAAAGCACTCTTGTATTTCTATCAGCTTTTGAGTGATAGAGTTGATAGTTGTGTTTTTAGACTGAATGATATCCTTCACCGAACTTGTTAAAGGAGAAATGGCCAGAGTGCCAATAAATGAGGACTTACTATGTTATGAATGATTTTGGGTTGCAACATTTTTTTTAAAATTGGGGAAGGAAATGTTGAAGTGTGTCATTAACGTTCAATTGTCTCACTTTTGACTCGACTGTTTCCATGGCCATACAGGCATATTTTATTTTTTATCTTGTTATCATTTTCATAGAGTTGAGTTCGGAGTAGAGTTTCACTATTTCTTTACGTTACATATCATGGTTTGAATTATTATCATTGAACTAGATATTTTTAAACAACCATTTTAAGGAGTTATTAGCTGTGAATTTCACCTATCTCAGCTAAACATACCCTATTTCCTCTAATATAAGGAACACTTTTAACAATCGTGGTCTCTGCATCCCTGATTATATCAATTAAGTGTGAATAGTATTCCATTGTGAATTACTAAATTCAATCTTGATGGTGAATGATGCTTTTCAGCTTCTCAGACGCAATTGCAGAACTCATCTGACCAGAGGTTTGAGGACCAGAACCAAACAACTATCATGAAAAAAATCAGGAAGATTATATCGACCTTCACTAAATGCTATTAATTAATATTTGTCGTACTTACTTTCAGACGACTTACATGAAGCAATGCAGGTGAATCATACCGACATGTTCAAGAGGCTTGAGCTAATGGAGAGAAGAATGAATCATAAAATGAACAAGATAACGATCGCTGATCTTCCAGTGCATTTGAAAAGTTTTGATGATGAAGTAGGGCCTAAGTTGAAATATTTTTCTATTGCTCCCTTTTATTAGATATATAATTCCATCTGTTGTAATAGACCTATATAATGTGCCGGTTTCAGTCGGACGGAATAATTTCTGAATAGTTGTCAGTTCACAGAAAAGACACAATGATGATGGAGCTGTAGCACTCAATGAAATGCTAATAAATATTAAAATAAACTTCAGAATTGATGACATCGTCATTAAGGTAGGTTCAGACATGAGAGCTGAGATCTGAGACTTCAGCCACTATCCAATTAAACCGCAGAATTGGAGTCGTCGTCGTCGGTTTTAAATGTCAATCAAACAGAAGGTGCGACAAATTACTTGCTGAGACTCACCAACTTCGTCAGCCGTCATTTTGTTTGGGGCGACTCGGCACGTTTGCCGAGAGATAGTGTGAACAGGTCCTGAGACAAGCTTGCCTGAACGATCTGAGCGAGGTCTGCGAGATGAACTCCACGAAGAAGTTTGTCTCTAGTCTGAACGACCCTGAGAGCTTCAAGTGAGGCTCAGGCCAAGCCTCAGATAAAGTTGGAAGTCATTCGACTCTCTGAGAGTTCCGTGATGAAGCACAATAGTTGCGTTGAGACAAGAGATTCACTCCGTGATAGTTACTACTTTTTATTGAATAAAATAAAAAAAGTGACCCGACGCGTTTCGTCTCTGACGGACAGTCTGAAGGGTACACTGGTCATATCCACACATCGGATTATATACTGCGGTCTGAGGCAGATATCTCCTCATATTTGCTCATGACGTCAAGTTGGGCATGAGATATTCTCTGATGATGGATATACCGGTAGCTGGATTTCGAACTGTTTAATAAATGTTGTCTATTGATCTTGCTCCAATATTGAACGGAACTGAAAGTTAAGCGTAATTTTCTGTAAGATTTGATAGCGTTAAATTGTATGACGAAATATAAGATCGACTACATATTGTAAAATTGATAAAAGATAGATAAAAAGAGTATTTTCTACTAGTTTATTGACATGTTGATAAATCTGTATATCTACTGCTCCTAAGCGTTGACTTAAATGATTTCAGGATTGTAAAGCAGTTGATGGGAGTATGTTCAAGTTGAGCTCGGTATCATCAAATTCTCCTACGAAGTTCTCCTACGAATCTCTCGTCTTAACCACACGTCGGTTCAATTTCGGTTATTCAAAGTGGTACCCATTCTCTGATTCTATTCGGCTCCATATCTCGTCTTATTTCGGCTGAATTTTACCATTCGATTTCAAGTCAACATAGTCACGATGGTAGGTTATCATTATTAAAGTACATGCACTGAATCAAACATAAATGTACTGATTTCTTTCAGTTGATTGCGAGGTGGCACGGTTCTCGAAGTCTAGCTCAATCTCTCCTAATCCCCTGTTCTCTCAATTTCAATACAACATACTCACAACGGTAAGTTATCATTATTCAAGTAAACCCCTAAAAAAGTGCTGTTACGCTTAATTGACGCTCGGTTTTTACATGTTACTTCACCGATCTGTAGTTATGGAATATGTCATAAAATAGAGTGTACACTACTTCATATGCAGTGCATCTTCGATTATACGGGCGACCCAAACCAAATAGGTCAAAGAGCGATCCGGATAATTGAATTTTGAACTTAAAAGTTATAAACATAGCTAGTGAAGTCCATGTACTATTCCCAAGATTTCCATACTATTACTGTGTTGATATGATGAAAAACTTCTTTATTTAATGACATTGTACATAAATTGCAATATTTTGCAATGCAAATCTGCATAAAAATTAATGCTTAAAAGTTACTTCAAAATAACAACCAAAATTTGATCGTTGTCAAACAATATTAAACTACTAACTCGTGAAATACAATGTACAAAAGCGTCATCTTTATCTAAAAATGATTGCTCGACCGCCATGTTGCGCCATTCCAAACATGTCGCTGTATTGACGGGATCAGCCAAGCCCTCACTCCGTAAATAACTCAGGAATCGGTCAATATGATGCTAGGCTTCCGCGTGGGTCACAGGGTGTTTCTTTCTACTATAACATCGTCCTCATCTTCACTTTCACTCTGTGTGCACGTGCTGAGCAATCCCTTCGTCATCCTAGTGTTCATAACCCAAACCGTCACCAAACCATTCCTTCAAATCGTCAGTCGAATACTCGCCAGCAACTTGGTCAATCCAGTCAGGAAAGCTTCGTCTATAACCGAAACGACCGAGTTTCGTCTATGACCGTGATGATGGCAGTGACGACACCGGATGCTGAGTGTTTTATCTCTTAAAAGAAATTTTATACATCATCTGAATGATCAACCAATTTACTCATCTTTTATGTACGGTATGTTTTGTATCAAAGACAGAACAAATGGTATCTTCTTACCGATCTATGATAAAATGCTATTTTTTGAACATATGAATTAGCCTGTGTTATATTCATACGACCTCAATTGATTATTATTCTGATAAATGATTACACTACACATCTTTAGGCAACGTATAAATGTCCCTGATGTGTAAAAATCCTTCTAGATGAAAGTCAATCAAAAAAACGTTTTACTTTATGAAAGTGTAACAGAACTTTTTTCGAGCAGTGTATATGTACTGAATCAAATAAATGTTCTGATTCCTTTCAGTTGGTAGCAATAGCAAGGTGGCATTCGTTCTCCAATTCTTCCCATTAAGCTCAATCACTCATCTTACCTCAGGTCGGTTCAATTCGGCTATTCAAAGTGGTACCCGTTCTCTGATTCCATTCAGCTCAATATGTCGTATTCTCCTGTTCTTTCCAATTTTACTACAGTATTCGATTTCAAGTCAACACAGTCACAACAGTAAGTTTTCTAGTATATTTACTCATATGTACTGAATCAATCATAAAACTGCTGATTTCTTTCAGTTGATTGCGAGGTGGCACGATTCCCGAAATTTTACTGGTTACTCGAACTTCATATTTGCTGGTGATTTTAAACTCATAGTCGTTGGTGTCAGGCGCTTCTACATGAATAAATGAATTTAGTGTAGTAGTGAACTAGGTTTCATTCTCTGGTATGCCTCAGTGATTTTTGCTATTTTGCATTTCGCATCTGAACTTCTGAAATGGTGAACTATTGCTTTGTTAAATTACTTCATGTAATGAAAAGAAAACTGCTGTGTTAATTGTAGTGTCGTATATTTTCTTTCTAAACCATTTTTGTGCAACATCGAATGTAATGCATATTCTTGTATATAAATTTACATTTTCAATAATAAGAATTCATCTTTTAAGTTTCTACGTCAAAAACCTTCGCACTTACTGCAGATCGATGTGAAAAATCGTTGAAAAATGTGATGCATTATTGTTATGAAATTTCCACTCCCATGGAAGGGTAATCATAGTTGATGTGTAGGCAGCAAATCTTCTGACTCCTGTGTAAACAAGCAAGTTAACAGGAGGGCAATAAGAAAAGTAGAACTGTTGATGCTATGTGTGTATATAACTTTGTGCCCTGTTAACTGGTTTGCTTACACAGGAATCAGTGCATTTGCTGCCTACACATTAACCATGATTAACCTTCCATGAGAGTGAAAATTCCATTAGGCAACGGATATATCATGGATGATATTTTGTTATTCATCGATATTCCCTGGATAATCATCCAATATTCATGCATGATCATCCATAAGACATTAATGTTTCATCTGTAAATCATGCATGTCGATCATCCATAAATATCCATGGACCGGCAACTAGGGGAGTCCTGCAATACTATCTCTGATCACCTCCTTAGTTCATTACTGACTTGACTACTTCCCGGCCTCCCCATTTGTGCCCAACGTCGACTTCAGTCTGTATTGAATGCTGCCGCCATATCTATTTGTGATGTAAGGACAAGTGATCATATCATTCCTCTTCTGTGAGACTTGCAATGGCTTCGCTTCTCTTACCGGCTAGCTGTCTTAGTGTTCCGTTGCCTCCAAGGTACTACACCAGTCTATCTTTCTGAAGAACTCACAGCCGTCCGCAGCAGGAGCAACCCTCGATCCACTCTTATTCCCTAAGGCCGACGGAATACTTTCCTGCTGCTGCAATCCGTGTTTGGAACAATCTCCTAGCCGATGTGAACACCATTCCTCCCATCGTCCTTTCAAACGCTCCCACAAAACCTTTCACCTCTCTTGATCACATCCCCAGGGCTAATTTAGTTCAGGATGTACTTTTATTTTTTTTTGTAAAGTGGCCCAGCACCACTTGTACGCTGCGCCACTATAATATTGTTATATGAATAAATAAACAAAAGTTTTCATTATCATTGAGGCCTGGATAATCATGTTGATGTCAATTCTAACCATTTAACTACCAAGCTAAATTAAAAATATTATAGTAGGCCTATTTGTATCGAAAAACACTTGTAATAAAAACATGTAATTTCAAAAAACATTTATTGACATAAGGGACAGAAGTTTCTTAATCTTGACGTCTGTGACGGGACCAAACTGTCATTTTACAAATGGCGCAAAAGTCACCGCTGAACTACATGTTGAGCATCTTCAGACTTCAAGTTGGTTTGTAGATGAATATAGATGATCAGTTTAATGCTCAGTAATATCGAATTCCCTTTTTTGAACTAGCGATTGGGTCCTGTAGAAGTTACGTGAATATGCAAGGACATGCTTTTCTGCATATTTTGAGGCTAACTGTTCTATAAAACATGATCAGCTTTCTAAACCTTCATGATTGCAACTTTGATTTCAAAATTTGCGATTTCTAAAAGACGCGACTATCACAATTTGACCAGTATCGACATTAAGCAACAACGGCTGAATATGCAACAGCTCACTGAAAAGCTGAGAACCTAAGCTCCTCAAATGGTGTATAGCTTATCAATGTAGTGTAAATTAAGACTGAAGGTAAGAAAATAGATTGAAGTTTGACATAATTTAAGTGATTTGTTTCTTAATCAAATCGGGAGAAATTTTTAATAGCCCACGATTTTCGTTTGCTCTATGGACTAAAAAACAAGAATAGACATAAGCATCTTAAATCATGTAGATCGAAGTTAATTTACTAAAAGCTGTAGACTCACCGCTTAATTAAACCAGGGGTACACATGCCATGCGTCAGTAAGCTTTCACTGTTTGCTAGTGGTTCAAATCAGACTAGATGTTTTCAAATCAATCTAGTGGTTTGCTAGAGTTCTGCCTAAAATTCTGGAAAACTTCATCTTTCTACAGGATGACGCGTCACCGCATTGGTTAAGTCCGGTTATTACCTTTTTAACATGTCAGCTATGGATCGGTAGCAACGTGGCGCCATATTTAGCATTGCATAAAAAGGTAATCAAAGAGCAGACCATTACAACCATTGACCATTGCTTGAAACAGACCATAACAACTATTGCTTTATTCTGTGAGGTAGTGAAGCGTGTCTCCACTTCCAAGATCTCTAGTTAAATTGCAACATCGCATTACTGAAGCAGTATAGTGGCAGTGACAAACAGCATGCTATGACGTAGGCCCATGGCATAGAGAGAGAGAGATATTAATTTATTTCAAAATGAAAATCAAAATCACAAAGTAATAAAGGTTACATCAAATCACGTAAATTATTGACAATCAATGTTGACAACACAACAAAACAGTTCTGTCTGCGTTTTGTGCAACTTGCCTCAACAAGAATGCGACCGTTTCTTAAATGTGTCGTTACATCGTGTAGAGGATGATCCGAGTCATGACATTTAACGTAAAAATCTTCAAAGTATTTCAAGCGTCTTCTTAAAAAGTTTTCAAAAGTGTTGGAACATTTACGCATGTTAGAACAGATATTCGTACGTTTAAAAATCTTGCGGATGATGCGCTTACAAAAATAGGACAATTCTCCGAAAAGTTGAGTAGCATACAGAAGCAAACTTTGCTTAAATATAATAGCTTTGGTCTTATCACAATTAAATTTAAAATGATTGACATCGGCCCAGCTTTTCAGATGACAATATTCAGATTTAACAACTTGTATCGATTCTTGAAACGAACACATCTTTATTGGAAAAATCTCACAAATATCATCAGCATATTGTGTCACATGTCTGGTATCATACAAAGTTCTCAAATCATGACAATAGACAGCAAATAAGAAAGGCCCCAAAAGTGAACTTTGAGGAGCCCCACTAGACATCGGCAGAAATGAGCTGAATGATTTACCAAGCTTAACATTTTGGAATCTGTTGCTTAAATATGAATCAGTCAAACGAATAAAACCAATGGGAAAACATAGATGCACTAGCTCACTTAACAAAGTTTCGTGACTCAATGTATCAAATGCCTTTGAAAAATCGGAATTAATCATGATGCATGCTGATACTGCATCACATTCTAAAACTTTTGTTACAGCATCATGGATGGAAATAAGGCAACATGTAGTATTAGACAAACTTTTGTAGGCATACTGAAATGGCGGAAAAGAATCACAGAACATTTGACGAATATTCCTGAGGACATGATGTTCGAAAAGTTTAGCAGGAAGGCTTAACAAAGTTATAGGTCTCAGTTGGTCAATGCCGGCATTTGGAACTTTAGGGACCGGCGTAACCGAACAAAACTTGAAAAGGTCTGGCACTTTTCTATACATTACACATGTATTGATAATATGACACAAAGGCTCAGATATAAAAGGAGCTGCTAACTTATATATTCGATTGGAGATGCCATCTGAACCAGTCGCTTTAGAAATAGAAAACTGTTCTAAAAACATCAAAACATGATATGGCTCAGAAAGCGAACACCAATTATCGTCATTTATGGGACACACAAAATCCTGTTTAGCGGTGAAAACTTTTACAAAGTGTTCATTTATTGCATTAGCGGCCTCTTCTTCACTTTGGTATTCATTGATAATCTGTTGCAACCCAATTAAAAAGATAACGTTGAATCAACGGTGAAAAAACGTTGATGTTCAACGAGATTTTGGTTGATAAACGGTTGATTCAACGTTGATGGATGGTTGATATCGTGACGCTTTGGCCGCTGATATAACGTTGATTCAACGTTACTTAAAAACGTTGAAGAAAGTGGGGTGATCAACGTTTTATCAACTACTTTCTGTTAATATAATAAAACCTTCTTTAAACTGATTTTCAACTGACATCCTCATTACCCGTTCAACGATATAAGTAAGGAAAATATCACAATTGTTGATAGGCACATCTATTTACATTTCAATGACGTAATTTGACATGAGCAAAATAACATAAAACTGGAATCACAAACTGCTAGCTGACTTGGAACATCCGCTGAAAATATCGGGCTTCATGCAATATGGAGTCATGCATTAAACACATAAAATCATCCTATATCCATGCCTGTTATGGTGATTGAATATAAAAAATGCAATTAAGTAATTTACAGCAGAATTGTGAATTAGTCTTGCAATGTTTTGACCAGGAATTGGTAGAATAGTTGCAGAAGAAAATGTTTCATATTTGAGGTTCATAAACTCTTGCATGCTCTAAATTATGCTGATCATTGCTTATATGACGATTATGTGACTTAAAACGTAAATGAAACAAGGTGAGCTACATAAAACGGAAAATCGGGAAAACCGGGGTTTGAATGCGTAAATTTGAAATATTTACATTATAGTTTAATTTCGTAAAAAAAAAACGGAAAATTGCGATCCCTGATAACAAACCTATATAAAATGGCAGTGCAAACGATTATTCGGAAAATGCTACTCTGAAATATTCTTTAGATTTTTCTTGATGCAGCCTTGTCGACCGCAAGGATCACAGTTTATTGAGTAGTATAGTTAAAAGATACTTGAAATTTGAATAAAAAACGATAGAACAATCATTCAGCTTATGGAGTTTTCTTCTGATTAAAACAAATACATTATGACACGATGCGCTTCTTTTTAAGCTATAGGGCCTACAGAATATAGCGCTTTAAACTGAAGTAAGTGTTCTTCATTCAAATTTCAAACATGATCGTCTTTCCGTACAATAGTAACCTCGCAGTAAAACAGTAGTTAGGCCTATACATTTGGTAAAATATTCCTACTAAAATTTTACTTTGTAGGATAACATCGAGATTATAAAAACTGAGCCCTGCTCTCCCAAGTAAACAGCAGAAGGGATGGACATCTTTCAAAAACACAATTTTCATCCGTTAAGAATTTAGCAAATGAAGAAAGCTTTACCACCATACAAGATGACGTTTATATAGTAGCACACATCGAACGATCAGATACAAATAATCTTGATGAAAATCACTTTTATCAACATATATGGGAAATTTCTCTATCCGAATTTGATCATCCTTCATTTGAAAATCCTTCCAAACAGAAAACATGCCCACAGCCCGAATGCGTATTTCACGTCATCTGGCACACTGTCATTTTGAATCGAACACCGTCGCGCCGTTATCAGTCACATTTTTAAGAATAGAGGTGATACCACTTTCTCTGTTACAGTTCAACAGAGAAACTTTCACTACTCAAATGACATTTGAGGCGATGATGCGAGGTCACTCAAAAGCATCTTTGGTTGGATCACAAGGCGGTTGTCCGAATCTGATGATCACTTAGACGTTGCGAGTATGAGAGACTTATGGGTAAATAAAATTCCAGTAGCTTTCGGGCTAATTAGCTCAAATAACAAGACAGAAAAACATCCGAACGTAGGTCAGGTCTTGAGTCATCGATGCACAGATAAGACGAGTTTGCGCAGCCTCAGCAATCAACACCTGTAAAATGAAGACAACTTCTGTGCTGATGTGCAGAGCAGAATTATCAAACTTAACTACCCTCAATTAACATTCCATGGGTAGGCCTACTCAAAGTTTAAAAAGAGAAATCATTTATAGTAATATTAGGTGTTATAGTAAAGATAATTAAGAAAATTGCTTTTGGATCATTTAATCTTCGACAATGTGGCATGCGATATTCACAGGAATTTCGATACTCGTATTTATTAATTTCATTCTGATATTCAAGTAACTTTTTTTAGAAAAATGTGATCTGCAAAGAAAAGCGGAGTATGTAGCCTATTGCCGACCGCTTTTTCAACAATTCATCCGATGAAAATATTCAGGAGCGCTTGAATTTTTATTATAAAATTGATACATGTAAATTTATTTTGATATCCAAATAGTTTGTTTAGAAACACAATCTACAAACACATACACACATAATATCCTCTTGTCTCTACTATTTATATGACATCTCTTCAATTAAAACGTTATACGCTAACCAATAGGTCAAATACATAGGGTTAATTAGTTTAAACTCTATCAAGTACTCTACCCTCTAAGCAATTTATATTATTGTTTAAACAGGGGGAAACTACTGCTACTGAAAATACGCTATGGAACACCAATTAATAATTCATGCATCGAGAAGTACAAAAAGAGAATTTAGCAAGCTTACTCAGCGAGTGAATTCTGTCCAACTGAGGTTGTCAGAATTGTCGCTTCAATTTATCCTAGTACTTAGCGGTATTAACTATCCTAACGCTCGTGCACCTGATTCTCCTTACCAATAGATAAAGGCGATCAGGTCTGTTATCCATCATACTCATACTGTATCAACATGTCAAAATCATTAGTGATGCCAGACGTAACCCATCAAATTAATCCCGAATGAAATGAAGTTGTGAAATGAAGACTTGATGAAAAGATAAGTGAGAAATTTAATCCTTAAGAGGACTGATCAAACGTTCCCTACAGGTGAATGGAATAGTGTCAAAATAACAGATTCTTATTCAGGAAATAAAAGCAAAGAACTATAATCAAGATTGGAACTTAAATATTAACCTTGAACTCCTGAGGTCATCAGCAGAGACTAGGGTAGGGCGATCGTGTTTCGGTCCCTCACCTCTGAACACTCAAACCCCAAGTAATTCATGGTGACATATGGGCATACAGCAAACATGTGACCACAATACCTAGGCTTACAATAATATTGAAAAGTGCGAAGCATAATGTGTAATAAGTCAACACAAATTCTGATGCAATAGTAGCAATGAGTTTGCATTTTGATTGTTTTATACTTGTCGTAAAGCATGAAGAATTATTGATTACCACAACTAAACCCATTGTAGGGCTTTAACACAAAACTAGTCTTGTGCGCATAATTATACGGTGTGCATGTAGCCGTATACAACGTGTAGTTCGTGGTGTAGCATCTATACCTTTTGTGTGCTTGATTATTTTTCTCAAACGACTTGAAATATCAAATTGATGGTATTTTTTTAAATGTGGCAATTCTGAAGTAAGTAATTACCACAGGCGATAGCTACAGGTTTTCAATTCAATGTAAATTAAAATTGAAATAATGACCTATTTACACATGTTTCCTTGATGGATGCATCTTTAAGAAACAATAGAAAAATTATACACTTAAACAGAAATCGAATAGCAATAATAATTGTCGAAATTGATAAAAACATTATCCACCTAAACTTTTTGCGGTCCTGAAATAGAATTTTTAGGTCTTGCCGCATGTTAGACTGTCTCAAAAACTTTTTCAATTATTTGTCATCCAAATATTAATGCTATAGCATAAGTAGGCCTGTAGCCTGATACACATCTAATTATTGAAGTGCTAAATTACAATGGGTTTTATTGCGCTAATCAAATTCTTTCATGCTCATAGTTTCTCAAATTTGTAGCATGCAACTACTCTGTCTCAACATGCCCAGATGTTTGTGCTATTTTAAATACAAGCAATCATAAATTACGGATTTAAAAACAATATAATATCATTTCAACATAATTCCATTTAATTATAATTCTTTTCACGATACAATAATAATTCTTTTCATCGACACTTTTTATCGATTTTTCAACGAGAAACGTCGACTTGAAAACTGATAGAATTGCACAACTCAATTTCGCATATTGAATTCGAAGTAAATAAGCCTTGAGCATGTGACATCACTTTTTTTCATCACACAAATGAATTCAAAGTATTGGTAGGACTCCTTGTGATAAGTCTGCTACACAGCTAAGAGTAATTGAGATATTTTGTTGTTACCAGTAAATTATGTGAAGTATGACGCTTATAACTTTTTAGCATTTGTAAAAGTAAGAGCAGATATAACAGTAATCACTAATAGAAAGGTGTATACGTTCATGATCAATGAACCCAAATCCATGCCCAAATCTCTCCTTCGTTTTTGTCTTTGGGATTTCCAAATACATGTACCTAGACTTGCAGTTAAATGCTGAAACAAAATTGACAAGCTAAATCTGAAAACATTTAGAAACTTACCCTTTTTCTGTAGTCTGATCCAATAGATGCATTTTTAATTCAATAATTCTGATATATGAATCAAAGGAACTTGATGGCTTCAGTGAGTAGAAGAACTCACTGACTACATACGAGCGCTCTTCATTTTCGATTTGTTGATAATTGAAAGAGAATTGATGGTAAATCCACATAACTGGACACATTGCAGGTCAGTGAGGTAGTCGTAAGTAGATTGTGCTCCATGTATTGTGCATGATAACGAAGTATGATAAAAAACGTAGACGATGACTAAATAACGGTGTGTAAGTAGAAATGTCCTCTTGATGCGCTGACTTTTGTAATAGCAAGCAGCACACGTAGACCACGAGCGCGAAGAGTGCACAAGCTACTGCGCCTGACTTGCGCAGCCTTCTGTTTCACGTCATGGGCGGACAATAATTAGAAGCAGGGACTATGAGTCACAGGCATCAACAATTTGCAGCGGGAGAATATTATCGACCACTACTTCTCAGTCTGCACGCAGATGCGGCCACGGCCATCACAGGCTGCCGACAATGTGACTGAACTCCCTCAGCTGCGTGCGCGTGGCGATCGAATTTCCTTAAGTGACGGAAAGTTATAGAAGGGGGATACGATTACGCAGATGGAGCTGGATGCTTATGCAATTGTTTGGTCCAGCACACACTGATTTAATATCAAAAGTTTTGCAAATTGTTAGCCAAGCAATTTGGCGAACACACGAGCAAATCGATCAAAATCGACATGCTGATGGGTACGGTATACGTGGAGCTTATAGATTTCAATTGACAGATGTTTCGATTTGAGAAGCAAAATGTGCGTCAGTAGAATTACTTAGGCTCCCTTTGAGAATATATGCCACGTGTAATTGTTGACCTGATTCGTACGTCAGTGTTGATTGATGTTGTTGCTATAGTAGCTATACAGTATACATGTAGTGAGTGTGAACGATGATGAAATATGAGAGGAAGAAGAAAAGGGGACAGAGTGAGTGAGAAAGAGAGAGGGAGATGATGAAGTCACCCGAATATCTATTTTATACAGGCATAAAGTAGATATTCGGGTGACTTCATCATTTTTTTCTGTATGTCTACAAAATTTCATCAAATAAAAAGAGCACCTGTATATAAAATACTCGAAATAATAATATATACGCATGCTTCATATGTCAATGTTGTATCCATGAGCGATTCTTTGTGTTATTTAAATGTATTTATGTCACTTCTTACAGCATCAATATTATTAGTTAAAGTCGGTATCTAATTCAAATGGACAATGAAACGCTCTTTTAGTTATATTTTATCCACGTACATGGATGATCGATGTTTTAACCATGTACAATTCCAAATTATTATTTAGAGCAAATTTTATATAGAGTTCCCACTCTTCACAGTGTTAAATATTATTAGTAGCGTATAGCCATTCTTATTCCAAAGAAAGACCATTTCACTTAATATGTAACGATACTTTTTGATAGGATTTATCCATGATGCATGCATTATCCATGTTTTATTCAAAAACGGTCATCTAGGGCTTATATCCGCATAACAATTAAAATGTTTAATCAACGTTTATTCAACGTTTTTTCAAAGTTTTTCACACCAAGTTGATTTTTGGTTTGTTTTCAACGATGATATCAACCGTACGTTTATTAGCAACGTTTATTCAACGTTTGTCATACCAAGTTGATTTTTGGTTAGTTTTCAACGATGATTTCAACCGTTGAAAAAACGTCATTTTTTACTTGGGAACGGATCCTTCACACTTTTGCCGTTTACATCAGCCACGATACTCCAAATATTTCGAGATGATGACCTTGCTCGTGTAGACCAGTTTTCTTTACATTTTGAAACCTCGTGTTTGCATTTCATTTTCAGGATATTATAGGCTTCCATGTTACCACTTCGATAAGCCGATCATCTTTTGTGTATCAGATCTTTCAAGTGGGGGATCATTCATTGCTTGTCACGGGAAGACATTGTGACAACCTTACATGGAATTACAGAGATGCTATCCATAAATATGACATAAAACTTATCGACTTTTTTATTGATGTCTTTTTCATGATAGACACTTAGAAAAGAATGCTCAGACAAACGTCTATAAAAGTCAGCGATTGAAGTGTCGCTGAAGTCATCCCACTACAAAAAGATTTGTCGGAAAGACGTCGGAACGAGGTATGGTAGTCGGAAAAAGGTCGGGAAATTTTTTTGACCCTTAACATGCTAATTCTGACCTCATTTCTTTGAATTTAAGCAGAAATTATGATAAAAATCGCTTTTTTGATTGAGTTAATTGTAGCAAGACATTGAAGACATGAAGACGTGCGGATATGATTGTGATGATATTGATTACTCAAACAAGCTTCAGAAAGGGAAAGGAAAATATATAACACTTAATTCCTGATCAATTGACGTTTTCATGTAATTCCACAGGCATCCTACTTATGAAATAGCAGATAGGAGGCCTACGGTGTCTTTTTTATAATGAGGCTTCGGTTTCCGACGTCGTACCGACCATCGGCCATGCGGACATTCCGTTCCTCGGAACGAGGTCGTTTTCGACGTCGGACCGACGTATCTTTTTGTAGTGGGATACACAAGAGAAGTACGCGAATCAAGAGAATTGTTAAACGATGCCAACGGACGCAAAAGAATTTGAGCATGTGAACCACGTCGAGAGTTACTGATGGATGGTCCCACAATAACATCATCATAAACATCACATAATGATCGACTTACAAGGAAACGATCCAAGATGGAATCACCACGTGTAGGAGTCAACACTTTATCGATCAAATCATGGGATCGTTGTAACTCATTTGTATTTAAGTTGTTTAAATCACCAGCAACAATTACATGAATGTCAGGGTACTTTAAAGTCCAATGATCAAGCTGGTCAACAAGAAAATCAGTAATTACATTTCTCACAGAAACAATCAAGTTTGGAGACACATATACACCGATAAGATAATATTGAATCTTGCGAAGCACATAATGATTAAGCAGAATTTCACTTGAATTTTGAATACATTCAGCGCGGACATTTTAACGTGACAATCGGAATCAATTCAAATGGCTACTCCACCGCCAATTCTATCAGAACGATCGCTTCGAAAAAGACTAGCCATTTATGATGAAGCTTGCATCGTCATGTATATTTCTAAGCCAAGTCTCAGTAGCTGGTCTCATGAGCTGGACTTTCGTCTCAATATTTGCCCAGTCTCCAAAGGAGGCCATATGCAATATTTTATGACCTTTTAACTTGATGTGTGATGGTCGTCATCTGAATAGGTGTTTTATTTAAACTTGCGTAGAGAATCTGTGTTAGATGAATATCGACAATTGATATTGTTGGATATTAGATGATTCTTTTTGAAGCATAAACTTCAAATGAAGTAACCTAAGTAAGCAAACATAGTGAGCTGCAATCAATAATGTTTAAGAAATGAATCGCTTGAATGAATAGATTAATTCTTGATTTTGATGTTTTCACTCTGCGGTTTCACTTTAATTAACGTATTAGGCCTACTGTATATGCTTTGCCGGTCGCTTAATTTGGATAGTGGCTTGAGTAGCCCCATTACATGAAATATATATCTACAGTATATTCTTAATTGGACGAGATAGCTGATAAACGTTATTGCAGACTTAATTAAGCTCATGGATCATAATTATAGTGATAATCAAATGTTAAAATAAGTGAATAAATTATGCATATGTGCCTACACAGGCATATCACAGGTTTCAAAAGTAATCATAAAAATATTGTTATATATAGATACTAAATACTTCATGCACCAAATAGTTCCTGATTTTAATCCTGAGAGCGATCAGTTTGTGAATAAGACATGTTTAGTAAGCTTAGCGTCTAAAGAAATCACTGAAGGTGGGACACAAATCAATCAATTAATTGTAATCGCTGACTGACACCGATCAATTAATTCCAATTTTTTGATAGAAGCAATCAATTAATTGTGATGCAATCATGGGTTTTGATAACCCATGATCCACGTCAAGCACTTCATGGAAGTAATCTAAAGTGGGAAATCGAAGCAATATTGTTGTTATTTTTAAAGCCAATTTTTTTAACTCAATATATTTCAACGACTAAGCGTCGTTATCATCAGGCCACATAGGAAACTATTCAACAACATGAGCTCAAAATTTTAAAAGGTGAAAATTCAAAAATAGATACTTGTAGCACTGGACTGTGTCAATAATAAATATAATAAATATCAAGAAGCACTTTCCTCACAGTCTTGCTTATTATTGATGGCAGGATTATGGCGCAGAATCATTGTTGCCTCTTTAAGTCGCAGGCTAGCTTCGTCTGTTGCACTGGCAATTATTGTGATGTTGAAGTTTTGCTTGCATGTGATTTTGTGTTTGAATACAGAGGAATTTTTCTTTCAATATCAATTTCATTTTTTTGTACATTGCGCATGCGTCTAAACTGCATGGAAGATCTGATTCATTTGTGCCATCAATACTTTCAATAGCTCTACTAAGAGTCAGTCTATTTTCTAAGTGAGATGGAACTTGCTTAAGAGAGAACCTGTGCAAGGAGCAGCTTTTGCAACTTCATGGAAGTGCGGAACGCGATTGACAAACTTGATCCCGACCTATTCAATATTCAGTTTTGTGTCGAATTTGATTCTCAGCTGCTTTCAAATCTAACTTCAATTAAGTTCAATAATGCATTTCTGCCATATTCCCTTAACCCTTTAACTCTCCAATTAACCCTTTCAAGCGTGCGTATATTGCATCCTTTGTGAGCATTTCAGACTACATTTTCGGGACAACTTTGCGCATCCGCTTGGTCGGTAAAACGGTAAAAGATTTTTAACCATAAGAAATAGGAGATCAATGAAATTCTAATGGCAGCACTCCTAACCTCGTGCGATGCCTATAACCAGCGAATTGCTCCTGAAAAAGAGCTTTATTTCTAAAAATAATTCATGCTTGAAACGGCTCAAGGAAACTACATTGAAAACAGCATAAGCCACTCAAATCGTCTGAAATATTGAATTGAATATCTCATAGATAGAAAATCAAAATAGGACAATTTACCTGCGTGATCTGGTAGATGGACCATTTTTCTACGCCTTAGGGCAAGACTAATGACACCTTATAGTCAGTAGATGACGCAAGTCTGACAAAATGACGCTAAGTTGGACATTTCGACGCAGTCAGACTTTTTGACCGAAATGGACTTTGTTCCGCACGCTCGCATCTCACCAAATTTGGTGTACAGGTGAGTTTTGCTGAGATGTATTCAATACATGCTTTCAATACTTTCCGCTGGTTTCGGTTTCGGAGACTCCAGATTTTCGTTCTTGCTGACGCAAGTCATACTTTTTGACTCACGACGGTATTCTGACACGTTGGACTATTAGACTCAAGTCAGACGTTTTGACGCATATTGAATATTTGACTCAGGATTGCATAATAAGTTGGAGGGGAGAATCATGCATTCATAATCGCGATCAACCATCAGAGAGTAAGTTACAGAACGTCTCTACCTCTTCATATAGTTTAGGCTTGCATGCAAATATGGCCTGGTAGAATCAGATGGACTGGTTGACGAGGTCCCCTTAGAATCTATTATTCAAGATAGTCAATAAAAAGGCTACCATAATCTAATTGAAGTGGGTAGATTTCAAGGTGCCGAATTCCCTGACTATATAGTAGGGTGACCGCCTGTCTTGCATAAATGCATCATATTAAATCGAGAAATTATTTTTTTCCAATGTATGTTAGACACTGATGATAGAGCACTAGACAGATTTGGCAAATAACTCTCAGCAATTTTTAGTCGTCACTTAGCGACATGCAGAAATTTTGCACAAATACAGTAAAAACAGAAAATGAAAACTGCGTCAACATGCTCAGGGCAAGTTGCCATACAAATCCTAGAATTATTCATCTTGATCAAATGACAACCATTTACACAATAATATAACCATAATTTGGCAGAAGTTCGCAAAGTATCAATATTCAATGGTCTACAAAATATAAAAATATTTGTATAGTTTCTGGGTGCAGAAAATAAAGAAACGGGTAGTAAAACTGCCAAGTCTCATACGATTTCTTAAATGTTCTGTAATCACAAGCGTGACATTTTAAGCTAGGCCTAATTCTCAGTGTCGACTCGTGCGTGAATCCAATCACCACTTATTTGTCACCTTGAAAAAACGCTTCCTCAGGGAAAGAATTTTGCCGCGTCACACTTGTGAATTTTGCACAATAGCATTTCCTATAGCAAAATTCTCTACAGCTGAAATCAATACAAATAATAAAAAATTGACAAACCTGCAATCTTAAGACCACACATGAGCCTCAAGCAGAAAACTGTGAAAATGACCCTTTAGTTTGAGATGATGAATTGATACGCATACAGTACGTGGGCAAAAAAGTTAAAAAATGCCGAACTACTCACTAAGAAAAACATACAGTAGATTCTATCTGCAATTTACAAATAGTGCTATGAATTGAATATTAAGGCCTATACTTTAACAAAGCTAGGGGACATCTTTGTCAATTAAGGTGCTTTTATTCGACATTCTTCTCTACAAGGTCACTTTGTTAACAGCTTGCCCCGGTCCACCTTATCATTCTAATGCCTATGAAACAAAATTTCAACAATATCTTTATTGAAAGTCCATTTCCAGCCCCCTAAAGCAAAGTAGCTGCATGCTATAAAATAGTGTCATTTCTTTAATGGCGTTTACCACAATTCACGTCTTTGAGTTGCTTCAATTACATATAACTTTTGGAAAGCGTGCATGGGCATGTTTCGCCTGTCTGTTCATTGGAATTTAAATGCAACATAAAATTGGCAACATCCTACTGCTACGAATATAAGCCTTATGCATAGTGTTAAATAGGTACATGTATATTCGCATTTGCAGGAATGGACAAAAATATAATTTCATACTACGTATGATACATTTCTACTATAAATTTATATTTGGCTTCAAATGAAAAACGGCTATATAGCAGTGAACAGTGGGATAAAACACAGTAAAGTCATCGTTAACACCAGCAAATAATCTATAAATTAATTCATCGATTTAAGTAATACAATTAGCCTGATGCGTATGTACACAAACTTGGTTGTAGAGAAATATGGACCGAAAGGAAGGATGCTTGTCAAGAAGCAGTCAACTAGATAGCGGCATAGGAACGAGGCAGCATTTTAGGTATGAGTTCTTAAGAAGGATCTTCTCCATTTCACATAGGCCTGCCGTGAAACAGATTTTGAATCTGCATTTTGCTGTCGAAATTGAAATTCGGTCGTATTGAAAAATACATCATTTTGAGTAATGACTTGTCTCATGTCATTGTTATAATAATGGATATGGCTTGCGGTTTGAATTTTAGCCTGAATGACGGTTTAGCCTATGCATGTACTTTTTCATGTACTGCGGTATCATCAGCCCGTCTCTATTTCTTCTTTCATCTCTTAAAAAGGATTCGTTGTTTACACCAAAGTACGTACAATTTGTTAGGAGAATTTTTCCCATTGCTTCATAGTTATCAAAATTCATCTAGAAGGATAAAATCGACACTGCAGCGACTGGCTCATCAATTTTTCCGAGCATCAAAGTCGAAAGTCCTGTATAATAGACTTTGCTTGAGGGCATATCGGTGAGGGCATCTGAAGAATCCTTCTTCGGGATAGTGTGGTGCATCAAGGAGATTTGTATTTACATGTGTGTTAACTGGGAATTCTGATTTGGGACAGTACTATAGTACCTGCAGTATTCTAGTTGAACGTAGTTGGTACACTACATGTATAGGCCTACTTGCTTTTCATCTTACTCCATTTGTTTCCAGTCTTCATGGATTGTATTAGGCTTACATCCTTCGCTATAGCTTTGCTGATGATGCTTCCCATTTTCTGCCGTCCAAAATTAATGTCTCCCATTTTTGTTTGATCTCGCTCGTGCAGATTTCGAGAGATTTTTGAAAACCTAAAAGCCTAGAAAAATTTGTATTTTGGCCGGGGAGGCCTGAACTAATGGCAACATTTTGATAACGTTGGAGAACTGATAATACTATCATCATTGTTCTATGATATATTGTTCTATGTAATACTAATATAGAACTACTATAGTAAAGTACTATAAATAGCTACTATATATATTATAATACTAATTATTGTTTTTGGAATTCACACTGAATTTGATGAACACGATTGTCGCAAACAGACGATTCTTCATGATGAATCAAAAGTACGTTGAGGTATCTTCTTGAAGAATTTATTGGCTACAAAATTGCAATAAAAACTATGTAGACTTACAGGACCGACGTTTCGTGTATTCACGCTTCTTAAGGGGCAAAAAAGCTAAAAACAATCAACAGAAAGTCAGTAGAGCGTCAGGAGGGACAAGCATAGTCAATTGCGCAGTGGGTTAAAGAATTCTACCCTTACAATAATTGGTCAAAATCTTTTGCAAAAGTTGCCCGAAACATAACGTTATAAAGATTTTTTGTTTTGCTTCATCTTCGAATTGACAATTTTATTATAGAAGAGTAGAAGTGCATGCCTCACGACAATTCTCTGAAGAAGGTTTACCTAAATAAAACTCGGAATCATTTCAACTACTGGACCCTATTATGTGAGCCTAAACATTCTTTTTGCCATTCCATTACGGCCGGGTGGTGTGTCATCGATTTCATTATTACTGAGTAAGTAGGGTTGTCCGCCGACATTTCACATGTCATTTTTCTATGAAAGTCGTTTATATAGCTCCAATTCCAAATTAGACGGCCTTAATTGCATGATTAAGGCCGTCTAATTTGCTATGTGATACCATTGAGGTAGGAGCATTTCACCATCCATCTTCTCGTTCCCATTGAAAATGGCATTGAAGAGATTCCTATGTTTCACAATTATGATTAGTAGATATCTCAAGCTTGATATACTTAAATGTTCTGAGCTGCATGGGATCCGTAGAAAATCATAATTGATTTCAATCATTTGCAGATCAAAATCTTGGATTTTTGATGTCATAGATTTAGTTCTGTAACAATGCATATATTACCTTTCAAATGATCTGTCTAAATCGTCTGGCGCTACGCCCCGACGATTTAGGCTGTCATCTGAAAGGTAATATATCTTCAGTGTTACTTCCTTTCGAGTGACATAGAGCGGTCGAATACATGGATAGGCGTAATCCATTTCTATGGCCTGATCGCACGAGTTCAAAGATCACTAGTTGCACAGAAATAGTCAAACAGCCACAACGAGATTCTGCTAGGAACGATGCCGAAAATGAGACTTTCACAGAATGAAATAAGCCTACCACGAAGCTGCGCATCTGCCGAGTTCTATCCGGTTCTTTATCTTGTCAGACACGATCAAAGAAAAACACATTTCAATGCAATAGAAAGAAGATTTTTTACATGCAGTTTCTTCAGATTATTTTCTATGCGCGCAAATCTATCTGTGAGGCTATTCACATTCAGATTTGGCAAGCCTCATAATGTTGAAAAATACAAGTATTTTCAGTAACTTTTCATGTATACTTAAAAGTCGTTAGTTTTGAATCCTCATGGATGCGTTGCTGTATCTACTGGATTAAAAATTACGTTGCTTAAGACTTGTCGGCATCTCTGTTATTTTTGTCTGTTTTTTCTGTCATTGCATGAATTGCATGAATGTTTTTAGTTGTGTGTACGTGTAAGTAGGTAAGATGAGAATCGTTATTCGGCTTTCAGTCAAAAACTGTACCAGAAGCCAGTGGATCCCCGGATTGTATAGATTACAATTATCTGTCCGATGTGAGGATTAGTTGGTTTTTGGATTGTTCATCATTTGCGGATAGCTTCACGCATCGAATGTATAACCAACGAATATCGAAATCAAATACTAGATGACAGCGTAGGGATAACAAACTGATATTCAATAATGAGATATAATTTTCTTTAAGCAGCATATTTAAATTAAATCAAAAATGCTATCAGTTAGCCAAGCTGCTGTATTATTATCCAATCTTGCAAATTTTCATCGATATGACGACCTGTTCACGTAAAAAGTATTTTCAAATTACATCTTACATAAAAATCAAAATATCAATGTCTGATAAGTTGAACATTCATCTTTGTTATTGAGGCTTGGTTTCATAGATTTTATTAATGTGGCCTCTCTGAAACGTCTTCTTTTTGATTAGAAAGAAACATTGGAGCATGCAACGTTAATGACATGGCACAATCTGCTGACATAATACCATAGCAATCGAATAATGAACAACCAGTTCAATATCAAACACGCCAAATTGTGCGAAGTTTTAGTGACTGTCATCAACCGGGTCACAGAGCAAAGAGACATGGACAATGTCAATTAACAACAATGAAATTATATAAACGATAGATCAAATTGCCATGCAAAATAATTGTTGTTATTCTACAGAGAAGTTTGTGAACGGTTTTTCGTGCGCCTGCTAACTTTTTTAATAATGATCGGAAGGACCAACATTATTGAGAAAACTTTTGAGCAATAATCTGAATTCTACGAATCTGAAGGAATCGTGGCGATGGGAGCATTTTGTACAAATTCACAGCAATCCGCAAGCGACACACGACTATTTTTTCTATCTTGTAAGGCATTGAAAATTTCCTTTTGCCCACTTAGTAAGTTCTTGCATGTGCCATCGTTTTGAATCAGTTTGCACTTCTAGCAATGTGATACGCTTAAACAATCTAATTCTGTGTAGGCAGCACATCGAACCGATTTCAATTTTCGAAAATCTACCTCAGCAAGTCAACAATATAGGGGCCGTTCATTAACTAAAATTCTGCCGCCAGAAAATTATACCGATTTAATCATAGAAATAGATTGTTTATCTGAAGTTGCATATAGAATGGAAATTGACTCGAGGTCGCGGCATAGTCGGGTGAACTAGGATGGGAATGAATCACCAATTCAAAGCTTACACATGTGACTGATTCTAACCCAATCATACAGTGGTTGAAAAAGTGTTTCTAAGTGAAAATGCGTGCGATTTTAGTGTTATTATTGTGTATTGCATGAAGCTATATTTCCGTTCTAGAGATTATCTTTTTCTATGGATCTAACTATTCTGCCGGCAAAACGATCAGCTGACTTTTTGAACGACGGAATAACACCAAAACCGACTGAATCTTCCGCCGATTTCGGTGGTATACCGCCGTTCATATAGTCAGCTGATCGTTCTGTCATCAGAATAATTGAATCTGTTTAATTTCCTGTCGGCAGAATTTTAGTTAATGAACAGCCCCATTGACAAACCGACAAGCCATTTAATCAATGGAATTCTGATTGTCGACAGTTTAGAAAAAGTTTCTGAAATCATTGGTCACGCCGTCCGATATCTATGATTCATGCAACTCATACATCAGGGAAGTTATGTCAGTTTGGCAGAAAACTGGCGACAATTCGGTTACACCACTCTCAATTAAACTCGCGCTCGTGGCGCAACCTTTAATTGCGCCTACTGACAGAGCTGATCACAAAAAACGGACCACCTAAATTTCGCTGAAATTCAACTGATTCTCATGCCTTCCAATCGGGTCGCACATCATCGTACCTTACACCATTCCAGAACTTGTATTATCAGCTCCAAAATGAGATATGATACACTTGTATCTGTTATTGCATTTGCAGAGCGGTGCTCAAAATATGAAAATCGCTCAATTTACAAATTGCACTTCTTCAATAAGAAGACATGTGAGTATGATCATGAATGAGACACGAGGAGAGCGAGCATTTTCTGAGCTCTCTTTTGACGTACCGGTCATCAAAATCGATGAGTCTATAAAAAATTAGTGATATCGTGAAGTTATCACACAATCATGACCTTGTTGGTTGAAAATGTTATGTCTTTACTTTTTCTTCAAAAGTGTTGGTGCTTGGTATCTTCAAAATCCTTGCGATGTGAGGAGTATGTAAGTTGCGATATGTAACTTATGTTCACATACGTTCCATAGTTGTTTTTCAAACTTCTTCAATATTTGTTTGCATTTCTGCAAAAGTACGCAAACATCATGTAAGGTGAACGAAGGTTCAAAACAGGACAATTGCCGAAGACCTGTCGTTGTTCTCTCATAGCAGCTGACGATTGCTTACCTTCATTGTTTGTGTACTTTTGCGAGAATGAGAAAAGATATTGAAGAAGTTTGAAAAACAACTATGGCACCATATCACTTATTTTTTGTAAGCTCACCGATTTTGATGACCAGTATGTCAAAAGAGAGCCAAGAAAATGCTCGTTCTCTCCGTGTCTGATTCATGATCATGCTCACGTGTTTTCTTATTGATAAATTGCAAAGTGTAAATTGAGTGATTTTCTTATTTTGAGCACTGGGGATACAAGTCTATCATATCGCATTGTGAAGCTGAGAATGCAACCTCTCGAATGATGTATGGCACGTTGTTGTGCGATGCGAATGGAAGGAATGAGAATCGGTTGAATTTCAGCGAAATTTAGGTGGTCCGTTTTTAATGATCAGCTCTGTATAAGAGGAGCGGTTCTCGTACATTTTCTCTGCTTCAAATGAATTACATTCTAAATATATCATCCTTTTCGGGCAAGTAAATGACTACAGATATAGTGACATTATCCAGAAAACGCATCATTTTGTTTCATTTTGGTAATAACTGCTGCCTGTGCATCATTATAATTGTCCAATCTTTTTGAAAACTCGAGGCATTCTACAGGAACCCTCTCACTGATCGATAATCATCGATCCGACAATTATAATTTGACTTCCATTAAATCTCTTCCATTGATGACTGACGGACTGCAGTATTATGTTTTATATCCCTTAATCGGTAGCTGAAGTAGTGGTCGATGTATTGTAATTCAAATGAAGAAATGTGGAATTACATGAAGTACTATAGACGGATGAAGAAACTGGCGATAACAAATTCAAGTGAAGAAATAGTATTTTCCATGTGTAGACTTAGGTATAGTGTGTATAGTTTCATTGCTTTCGGTGTAGTAGAATGTCATTGTAGTTCTATTGTTTACCTTGATTATCCACTTTCCACTTATCCACTCTTACCATTATCCACTTTGTGTCGTGTCAGATATAGTTCACTTGTAATCGGTGTAGTAGCATCGTTGTATTTCCATATTTTACCTCCACTTTTCCAATTTCTATTCATCGGTTTCCTGTTGTTTTATAATATCCATTTTTAATTTCCTTAACCTATGGTGACCATTGTCTTATTCTATTTCCACTATCAGCATCTGTAGTCGGTACAGTATATTAGACGTCTGTTTTGAACGTGTATACGGCAGTGTTTGGAATCTATGGTATTAGTACAAGTCTTAAGATTTCCATTTTTACCAGATATTGGGCCAAAGCTGATCAATTTTAATTCGTTGCCAAGAGAAAGCTAAATTGAGTTCTTTTAAGAACTGATTAATCCAATGGTTACAGTAGCATTGCCTTTGTACACTTGCGGATTGGAGAACGCCATCAGTCCTCATTAGGACTACTTTAACAAATAATTTGAATTAGTAAGCATTATATTGTACTATAAATGGCTACTGGGATGAGTTTCATCATCGTATGAGAATTATAATAGCAATTTAGCCCTTTCATTTCAAATTGTGTCCATTGACAACAATGTTTGGAATGGACAATGTTGATCCCAATACGGCAAATATTTAAAACCAAAATAAAGAGGAGATCAATGCGATTTTAATGGCACCTCTCCTCGTGCGATCCCAGGAACTCCCGCAATTTGCATTTGATTTTTTTAAAAACCTTTAATTTGAAAATAATTTAAGTATGAAAGGGTTAAGCAGGACAATTTCTTATTCTTCAATCAACATGAAATTACTTCTGATTAGCATTTAGATTGGGTAATCACCTAAGAATTTGGTGCACAAACTGGAAGCATTTGTCAGAGCCATAGAGGAAGTATATGTAGATAAATTGTCGACTCAAAAAAGTGTCTGCGTACACTGAAAATTTTTTGCGGAGATCGCGTACCTGCCGTCCAAAAAATTATTTAAGCAGTTTTTAAAAAGCTAAATTTTGGCAAATTTATATACTACCGACATGACGTCCCTTTATAAGTAGCATAAAACAAGTTGGATATCAAAAGGAATGAATATTTGCTAACAAGCATTTTAATAAGCAGAAATTAGGCTGATGACCATGGAAATCTCATGAACTGTATTATAATCCAAGTCCCTGCAAGTCTTCAAGGAAAAGTTGAGATCTTATTGGGAGCTTCTTGGCTAAGATGAAATGTTTTTAATTTAATTTTCAGCGGCATGATTCAATCATTTACAAGGTGTCATTTCTTGAATATGAATAGTAATTTGGACCCATTCACATCTTTTAAAGTTGATCGTGATCAGTTACTTTGATTACGATGATTTGCTCTTTCAGTGACAGTTTGTGATATGATCACGCTTCAGAAAATAATCTTATTATAATAAAGCTGAGAATTAATGGCAACCCAACGAATTGCTTAATTAACAAACTATTACCTCTAACAGTTGTCATGACATGGAGGATTTGTGGAATACTGTTCCTCATGCTATTCTTTATTCTATATTGCTATCACTATCGTCAAATTCGTTTATATTTTTCCAAAAGTGAAAAAACTGCATCTCGCAGGTGGTACTGCGTGTCGACCAGATCTCAACTCAAATTCATTTAATAAAATCGAAAGTGTATGCACATTGGGGATATAATATATGCTGAGCTACCACTATACCTAATATACTCACTCTATGGTCAAAACTACTTTACGTGCATTTATGAACTACTACTGATAACACGCACATCACAAATGAGTACTATTCTAACAAATTCCGGCTTGATTTGCATGAGCTGCCGCTCCATTTAATGATGATATCATGAATAAATAGCAGCTTTCTAACATTACAGTTTAGCAGTTGAAATTAAAAGAAGATCAATTTCAATATTAAAAGTCTCTCAAAATTTGGCTCCTTTTTCTTCTCAAAAGGATCTGCTTGGAATAAATTGCTTAAAGAACCTTGATAAAATTGATTTTGACTTCCTGTTACGACTCTGCAATCAGATATTAGGAATTCACAATCGTCGCGGAGAAAATCGTAGTTGCGTCCCCTCTCTCTTTCTCACTAAATAATAAAGTCATCAACAAATTAAATCAAAAAATAATTAAAAAAATAATTAAAATAAACTATAAACAGGTAAAACTCTGATTAAAGCTGTGACTAATTTTTGTAAGAATCTATTCATTTTGAACATCCGTCGAGGAAACTGGAAGACCACCTTGATGGAAATATATATACGCATATAAAAAGTGTAGATCCACGCATTGTGATGAGACTTCAGGCTTTTAAGAAGACTGAAGATAGAAAACTCCGCATCGTTTTGAAATGTTAGGTGAAAAGAATGTCCAGTTGCATTTTAATTCTCACTTCGCGATGCCATGGTGACTGCGAAATTATTTTGCAGAATCTCGCGAGGTTCACGCGCGCGACACATCAGCTAGTGCCGCATCAAAGCGACATTTCTTGCAACTCGCATGGAATTTTGCATCACTTCCTTTCGAGAACTTGCTGTCGAAATGTATATATTTCGGCTGACTGATTACACGTCACAAACCCAAAGACATAACATGGACTCCTACTTATCATGGATTATTTATGCTGATTTACAAATCCTTTTTACTGAGCTGCTTTTTTACGATGCGAAGAATTGAAAAAGCGAAATGCATGGATGATCGTCGTGAAAAGTGTTTGATGCACTATTTTAACATGCTGAACACGAATGCCACTCCAAAAATCAGACGGTGGTTTACTGTTGGTCGTACCGAGCAAAATTGTTTTTGGCTTTTCAATCATAAGCAAAACCTGCGTCGATTATAGCGAAAATGATATGGTTTTCTAAATCATAAAATTTTCTAAATGATGCTTCGTTCAAATTCGAAAAATATATCAGAAAATGTGGGCTTGTTGAGTGTTATGTCCGATGGCATGACGTTTACGGTGACATCATTTCATGGTTCAGTGGGAGGGCATGGTAAGAGAGAATATGATAATTTTGAAACCGAATACAGTCTTCACTGGTGAAATCAACGGCTCTGTTGTTAGCAATGTGTGTGCTTTCCGCCGCTCAAATTTGTATAAAAAATCGTCATTCAACCTGTCATTCATGAATTACTGAATTCGGATTGATTTTAGCAGATTTTCAATTTATTTTGGCATATATCCAACAATTTAGCCATCAGTCATCATTATTTTGTAATTGCATTGTAACTTGCTTCATATTGACGAAACATGCAGGCCTACGCACTGCCTGTTTTTCGTTTATGCAAAATATGCAACGAATTGAACTATGCATAAAATCATCTATTGAAACTTCATTGCAAAGTGTCGCTTTTTTATTTGAGAATGCAGAATATTGAGGCACTGCAAGGTTTCCACCATGTTGCATCTTTTCAATGAAATACACCTGTTATGTATGATGTCTATGCGCGTGTGCATCCTATTCAGCAGTAGTTATCTAAAGATTCACGATTCTATGTAAATGTGTTATCACATAGTAATTGTATTTCTATGCTCTTTTCAATTAGCTTGAATTCATATTTATGTATCCTTGATTTCATTATAATCATTTGCTGCTCAAAGATAAGTCATTCTACGCACCCCGATCAATCCCATCGAATATCTAACATGGCGACGAGGAAAAGAGACTACAAGGTAACTAATTACAAACAAAATTAACGCGAAGTTAATGATTCAATAAACAATTCAAGTTAATTCAATACAATACGCAATTCAATATAATAAATTGCAACAAACATGGCTACAGCACAAACTACTTCAGCATATGTAGAATTCTGGTTAGGGGACATGCCTTTAAGCCACCCAGAAATTGAAAAATACTTCAAAAGATTCAATTTTTATTTAAATGCCTCCGGAAACTCAAGTCGAGCTAAGGACATATTTCTATCTTCATGTGGCGAAGCAGCTTTCAACTTAGCTGAAACTTTATTGCAATCTATCGATATTACTGATACAAACGTCACATTAAATGATATTTCCAAACTAATCCTCAATCATCTAAAGCCAAAAAGAATACTGCATTATGAGCGACATGTACTACATTCTATGATGCAAAATGAAGGAGAACCAATATCACATTATATCGAGAGATTAAAGACTCAAGCAAATAAATGCGATTTCGATACTTTATCGAACGATTTAATTTTATCACAGTTTATCTTTGGTATAAAAGATAATAGCTTAAGACAAAGGCTGTTGACAAAAGACAAGCTAACACTAGATACGGCAATAAAAGAAGCGTTACTTCAAGAATCTGTAACAAAAGCAACGACGCACCTCCAATATCAAGCATTATAAAGAAAAGGTTCAACGCAAATTCAAGTAATAAATCATTTACGAAAGAATTACCGAATAACAGAAGTAATTATAAATTTCTCAATAAATCTAATTACCAATATCAGCGATCTCCAAATGAACACAGTGCCAGAAATCCATGTCATTCTTGCGGGAAATCAAATCATCACAGAGACAAATGCTATTATCGTAATAACAAATGTAATCTTTGTTTCCGAGTTGGACATTTACCACGTGTATGCAAATCAGTTTCAGCACCCAAATCCGGTAGAATAACGAATATCCATCAAGAATTAACTTCAGATGACTTGCCAGAAATAACAACCATATCAACTTCAATTGACAAACGAACTTCTAATGGCCGTGCAAAGTTGCGTACAACTCCTATTGAAATTGGTGAAACTGTAATCGATATGTTAATTGACACTGGATCTGAAATTACTGCATTACCAGAATGTCTTGCTAAACAAACCGGTATACATATCGATGCAGAGATAAATCAAAACCTCATATCCTATTCAAATACTAAAGTCTCAGTTATCGGCATAATTCGTGATTCCGCGAGGTACATACAAATAAATTCATCAGCTTTCGGCTGCATTCACATCTTAAATGATTCGTTAAAGCCAGTTCTAGGCATGAACTACATACAAGAATTGAAACTGATCAATTTTGCTGAAAATCAGTCCACAGTCTGTCCATTACAATATGAAATACATGATAATCAACCTAAATTCATTGCATCATTCCGCCTCAACTCTAACTGTTCATTCGATGGTATGAAATATCCAGCAAGATCTCTTCCGTTTTCAATGAGAGTTATGGTAGACAGAAATCCGAAGGTTGCTAAATAATGATATCATATATCCCGTTTCAAATCCTCATATTTCAGCTCCAATCGTTCCTGTATTAAAGCAAAAAGGTTCTAAAAATCCTATTAGAATTTGTGGTGATTATTCCGTGACTTTGAATAAATTGATTGATGCAGATCAATATCAACTTCCACGATTATAAGAAATTCTCCAAAGACCTTCTAATACGAGATTGTATTCTGTTTTAGATTTAAAAGATGCATACCTTCAAGTGCAGTTATCCGATGAAAGTCAGAAACTAACTTGTATTTCAACGCATTTGGGTCATTTTGCCTACAAGAAGCTTCAGTTAGGCATTTCAGCAGCTCCACTCATTTTCCAAGTAGTTAGATATTGTGTTAGATAAGTGTTAGATATTCGATAGGATTGATCGGGGTGCGTAGAACGACTTATATTTGAGCAGCAAATGATTATAATGAAATCAAGGATACATAAATATGAATTCAAGCTAATTGAAAAGAGCATAGAAATACAATTACTATGTGATAACACATTTACATAGAATCGTGAGTCTTTAGATAACTACTGCTGAATAGGATGTACACGCGCATAGACATCATACATAACACCCCCACATTCGCCAAGTATCTATAAGCGAGCGTATGTCAACCTGTCAGGTTTCTTACGTAGTCTTGCATTGCGACGAAGAGGAGGCTCTTCCACCTGCGATTGTTCGTCTTTGACACACCCTGGTCTTAGTTCACCTTCTAACTCTGGTTGTCTTTGAAAAAACTGCAAATCGTGAATCAAACGACCTTGGCTATCGATTGAGGTGTTAGTGCCGACCTTTGATGTTAGTTCTGAAGGTTGCAATTCTGCTTTATGCTCAACCTGAGGATGTATTGGTTTTGGAATCTGCACTGGTGCATTTTCGGTGCAATTTGCTGACAGTTTAGTTCGTACGCTTTTATAGAAAATGAATGAGCTAGGTATTGCCCCATGCGCATGTGGTATCGTATTGTGATTTAAACAGTATGCAATGATCGCTTTCTGAAGATTTTGTTTTTCATTCATCTTGTTAAAATAGAACTTGAGATCTTTAATATATCGCTCAACGAGACCATTTGACTGATGATGTCCAGGAGGACTCTTTACATGAGTGATGAAATTGTCTCTCAAAAATGATTCAAATGCTTTTGATGTGAAGTTAGTTCCATTGTCCGAGACCAAACTTTTCGGAAGTCCAACGTATTTGAAAGTATTTCTTAAGGCTTGCATGGAACTGTTTGTGGACAAATCTTTGAGTATGTGAACGTCTATCCAACGAGTAAAGGCATCAACGATGACAAGAAAGTAAGTACTCTTGTACATCGCTACATCAATATGAACTCTTTCTAGAAATTCCGTGGTTTGGGGCCATGAAGATAAGTTTGCATTCGGCTGTCTACGTTGATGCTTTTGACATTCCGGACATCGATTCACGCAAGAATTTATATCACCATTGATTGATGGCCACCCGAAGTATTGTCTGCTTAACCTGATCATTCTTACTATTCCAGGATGATCATTATGCAAAATACTCAATATGTATTTCCTGAATGAAGTCGGAGGAACAATTCGTACTCCTTTGTAAATAATACCATTCTGCACTGAATATTCTGGTTTTGATTTCGCGTATGGTCGCAATTTGTAATGCATATAACTTGGCCATCCATCGACGATATAGCGCTTCAACAGTTTTAAAATAGGATCTGGAGTTTTGGAGATTACTTCCATAAGACTTTTCGAATCACTGAATTCTTCCAATGAATTGATACGATTCAGATTTACCGAACTGATTTGCGGATCGTTTCCATGTTGTGGGATGCGAGATAGTGTATCAGCAGCGAGCATGGTTTCTCCTTTTTTGTATTTTATATCATAACGATAAGCTCTGAGAATCAGAGCCCAACGTTGGAGTCTGGCGGATATTCTCTCCGAAATGTTCTTTGAATCAAATATGTATTGAAGTGGTCTATGGTCAGAGATTATTGTAAAATGCCTACCAGCTAAGAAACGATGAAAATATTTTACTGCTTCTACGATTGCAAGGGCTTCTCGTTCAATATTCGCATAGTTCGATTCTGCTGGTGTAATGACACGACTTCCTAACCATATCACCTCCCTCTGAAATGGATCATGTGATAATACATAACCGATTCCGTATTTTGAAGCATCGCATGTTAGGTACAAAGGCTTCTTCATATTGTATGTTACTATAGCATTGTCCCGAATTATCAATTTCAATTGTTGTAAGCAGTTAGAATGATGAGCAGACCAAACCCGATGTGCAGATTTCTTTAATAATGAATATAAAGGTTTAGCCAAGATGGAAAAGTTCTTGCAAAATAAACCGTAATGTCGTAATGTACACAATATACCGGTACTTCTTAATTGATCTTTGTTAACCGGGTCCTTCATATTAATCCATTCGTTTACTCGCTCGGGATTAGGGAGGAGTTTTCCATCTGAAATTAAGAACCCCAAAAACTTCACTTGTGTCCTACATATTTGGCTTTTATCTTCATTTAGTTTAAATCCGTGCTTATCTAGAATTTCTTTAAGTTTTGATAACGTTTGTTGATGTTCTTCGTTGGTCTGAGTACCGATAATAATGTCGTCCTGATATGAGGCTACTCCGGGAATATCTTTTAGTATCTGATCCATAACTTCTGGGAAAATGAGTGGAGCTGCTGAAATGCCAAACTGAAGCTTCTTGTAGGCAAAATGACCCAAATGCGTTGAAATACAAGTTAGTTTCTGACTTTTATCGAATATCTAACATCTAACAAAGTAGGAATGTGGCCTTTCTTTGTTCAATGATCGGATAGATTCAAGCAGTTTGGAGATGCAATGCTTGTGAGATTGTCAGCTCCTTCACATCCAATAATTCTCGTGATTTGAATTCTAGGCTCCGTGAACTCCAATTCCTGTCAATACCACTGCTACAAGGGATCAATCGCCACGCATGTTTTATTCAAAATGATTTCACCTACCCGCATCTCTTAAAGATCAACTTCCTTATTGAATGCAAATTTGGAAATCCTAGACATCACATTTGAATGAAAGACGAAAGATAAGCAGCCGGAAAAACTTTGCAAAAATAGGCCTAAATTATTTAGAGAAATATCTGAAATTTTACCACAGGTCATACTCATAATGAGTTGCCCTGTTTTGAAAACATTATTTTTTCAGAAAATAAAAGTGGTAGATAAGGTTTTCGAAGCTGTCAGTTCTTGTATTACATATGAAAATTTGATAGCTGAATTATAAGAGAAAAATTGTCGTTGGTGCTATCAAATTCAACGTGCTGTGTATCGAACGTATTCGCAAGTCACTATTTAAATTCCTTCCACTCAGTCATTAAATGATAATTGGTAACTGTCTGCCAAGACATATGGAAATGCATTGATCAAATATCTTTTCTTCTTTTTTATTCCTTGAATAATTGAATAGTTCATACTCTCATTAACTGTTAAAGCAGACATCAGATATCAGGATTCTATTACAAGAAGGATTTTCATCACTATAAAGAATAACAGAAGGAGCATCCAAAATCACACACCACTCAACGTTTAGTATCAGGTAAGCTGCTAAAGTTCACTTTTATGTTCGGCCGCAGGCACGAGTTTCTGTAGTGGACGAGACCGAAAACAAGACTGTAATAATAACGTAGGCCTTCACGGACTTGGATATAAAGAATCCACTCGTTTGCCGAGTTCTAAGAGATTTCCCATCCTGTCAAATAGCATCAAAGAAAAGCACAAAAATACGTGTAAATCTCATGGGAAACAGATTCAAGTTTCGGCAAAGACGAGATTTTCTATGTTTTCTCTGATAAAACGAAAAGTAATATGACTATAGCCTTCAATTTTGGTATGGACTGTCTTCTGGTCATTTTTTATCATGTGAATGTATTATCATGTCTCTGATCGGCGATTGTGTATGCAAAAATGTGATTAAATGTGGCAGGAATTGGCCAGAGCAATGTGTTTGCCGACATAAGTGCGCTTGCTAAATCTTATTGTGTCTAGCTTCATCGACAAATGTGCATGAACACATGAATTCATAACCTGAATACATTCCATACCAAACATTATGGCTATAATGGCTCAACACTTAGCCCTTTTTACTGGATTAGCGAAAGCATAGAAAATCTTATTTCTACCGAAAACTACAATCTGCCTCCCATTGGATTTACCTGTGCTTTCTCTGATGCTGGTTGACAAGAGAGGAACTGGGTACAACTCGGCAGACTTGCAGATTCGTAGTAGGCATACGGTGTACAGTACATCATTATGTGAAAGTCTCTCACTTTTAGCCTCGACCTATGCAAAAACTAGGTCAGACGGTAAACCACTCCGTTGAGCTTGAATCAAAGGCGTTACATGTCATTCGTTGTATTTCTCAGTCTTTCCACTTTGAATAAACTTTCAAAGATGATTTCACAGGTATATTTAATATCACTTTATTTTTATGAAAAATAACAACACAAGTAATTGAATAAAAGTGTTAATCAAGTAAAAGAAATTACATTTAACAGTAAAACAAATAACATAACAAGAAAGAGCCGTCCCCAACTGGCGCATATGCTTGTGTGCGAACAGCTGATCTGTTGCAACCGTAGAATTAAATATTTTGTTTATCTGCTTCGGTTTGCTAGAAGTGTGATTAATACGAAATTGACGGCACATCGAGGAACCTAGTAAGTGGGCAAAAAGGAATTCCTAATACCTTACAGAGATAGGAAAATGTCGTGCGTCGCTTGCGGATTAATGTGAGTTCCAGCAAAGTGCTTCGATTGCCAAAATTCCTTCAGATTCGAAGAATTCAGATCATTGCGCACAAGTTTTCTCCATAATGTTGGCCCTTCCGATCATTATTAAAAAAGTAGCAGTCGTACGAAAATTAGTTCACTTGATGATTTCACATCCTCTCCTCGGCATTTCTCTCCCTTGCATAGTGCATACACTGAATCGAATGTTAGCCAGCAATGTCTGTTTTGGTGTGTGCGAGGTGATATCACAGCACGCACACCTCTCTCACTGGCTCTGGTGTCCTCTGCTGACAGCTTATTGTTTGCCATTTCCAATAGCAAGCGATACACCAATCATCCATTCGAGATGGAGCAAGTTGTCTAATTCTGTCATGTGCCATTTCGATAATAAGATTGGATATGATTCTTCCTTTCTAGGAAACCAAAGCACGCAGATGAATCTAATTCTGTGGGTGCAACGCAATTCTCTCTTTCAATTTTCATACATCTCCCGACACAGATCTTGATTGACCAAACGGATTCAAAATGCGGGTCTAATTGCGCTTTGTCCATACTGTTCAATCGACAGAAGTGAATTTTTAATTGTTTTTATTTCTTAGTGCTGCTCGAAAGATTGATTTCTTTGTTGCATAATGTAGAGTCACCTTTCAACAATTACTCATTTTTATTAAACAAATCAGTGGAAATAAAAAAAATAAAAGCACATTCGGTGAAACACCGCTCTTCCATGTGGCCGAGTTCCATTTATCCCACTCTCATTCTTTTTGTGCTGAGTGTTTAGCAAGAACGCAGAGTGCGCCTATTTTAAAAGTCTTAGGTTTAGCCCGACCAAGGTTCGAACCAAGGTCTCCCGGACGCAGAGCGAACAGTCTACCACAAGGCCACAGCGCCGGTAAGTGCCTTGTTCCACGGCAAGCGACAACCAACCTATCATGTCAAGCGATAATTAAGTTAAGAGCTTTAGGTATGAGGGGCATTCATCAAAATCATCAATCAATTAAGGTGGTTGACAACTCGGCGAAGTCTCTACAATAGACCGCGAGCCAAGTGTTAAGTGTGAATGAGGGGCTCTTTAAGTACACTGTAAACTGTACAATACCACAGCTATTTACGAAAACAATGTACAAGACGAGAATAACAAAATGTAAGAAAGCGCTATTGTTCGTGCTCCTACACTACAAAAGCGATTGGCTTTCCTATTGGATTATCCAATGGTTCCAATGGCGCTTTCGTACATTTTGTTTTTCTCCTTTTGTACATCAGCTTCGTAGTCAAAATCAGCCAGCCTTCGTACTCTATAGTTCACAGTGTATGAATGAGGAGCGTTCATCATTTACACCCGTTATTCCTCAGTTTTGTTAATTGTTTACCCCACCGAAATTAATCGAGAAGGAAAAACACAAGCATATTCTTTGCTTTAAACGCCTCTGTTTTACAACATCTGTGTACAACACATGCGGACAAGAAATGCACACAAAAAATTGAATATAGTTCACAAATAGGTGCTTAACCCTCAGAGACCTGAGGGGGTCCAGTGGACCCCGGAGCCATATTTTTCGATTTTGCTTTTTGTCCTGATGATATATATATATATATATATATATATATATATATATATCATCCGCTCATGTCCATGTAAAATCATCATTTTAGACAATGAATCTGCATGTGTTATCTCATTTCAATTGAAACTGTGGAAGTATGATAATTTGGCAGTGGACCCCCCTTAGGTCTCGGAGGGTGTCGAAATTCCCATAATATACTTTTTGATATCAGATGAAAAATGATTTTATGCATGTCCACGATGATGCACAATGAGTGAAATTCATTTATTCAATGTTCACACTATGCTCATGCATTTGCGTTGTGTTAGAAGATCGCAAAATGTGAATATTTCGTTTTCGCACATGAAAATCAATGTTCAAAATGAAACCTATCATTATATTCATAGTTCAACACTAAAAGCAAACTAGGTGGCAAAGTTTTCACAGCAGTAATTGATGAGTTTAAGATCTCCATAGCTGTTCTGAGCGTCTTAAAATGCAGCAGCTATGACTCAGTTTAGGCCTATTTCCGATTGGCATGGATGAATTAAAGAAATGGCCAAATGTAAGGCTTCTGCTGCATAGAATAAATCAATTTTATTAAAATAATTTATTTAAAGCTTTATGGTAGCGGCAAACATCGTAGAACCGACTCTTAGCACAACTGATACTGTGCTAAATGTCGTTGTAATTATATAGTAATTATATAATAGAACAGTAATTATATAAGAAATTATAGATTTTAGATTTTAGAAGAAATTACGATTATAGAAAATCACACTGATATACTATATTGCGCAATCAAAGGTATGGCAGAAAGTACGTATTACTGAACGTAGATACTTACGTCATTTATAAAAAGTCAATCAAGAGTCAAGCCAAACTTGGACTTCTCAAAGTTTCAGATCCGATAGCAAACTGACCTAAAATCACAGGTGCAGTCTCAAATACGAAATGACTGAGCACCTTCGAGATCTTTTCGTGCGACTGACTAGATAAAGCAGGAAGTTCAGGAAAGTTGTCATGTGGACGAACTTAATTTTGAGCCTACTCATCGTAGACATGCGTCGTAAATGCATTATTTTTAACTGTATTTCGAAGTGTGCTTTACGGATACTTGAATCTATCTCTTGTGTCGCAACAAATTGAAACCGCTCCCTGGTGTTATTTCAAAACGAGTGATGAGGCGATGGTCTTTTCTCTTAATATATGGATTTTGATTTGGTATGCAAGAACAGTCAATTTCCCAGACAGTAGAGCCAAGGTGATTGTCGTCATTTTCACGACTGTTGTTTTTCTTATGATTTGAATGTAATATTTGTTACTAAACGTCTTGATCCCGAGAACTTTTCAACACAATGGGAGAATCTCATGACTGAAAACAAAAATTTGGTGTTAGTCTCTCCCCTATACTTTTTTCCAATATGCAAGTGTTTTGAATAAAAAGGCAGATGTTATGCGCCAAAACATCTGCCTTTTTATTCAAAACACTCGCATATTGGAAAAAAGTATTGGGGATGAGAGACTAACGACAAATTATTGTTTTTCTCATATTATGAACCTCCCGACGAAATCCAATCAACTATAGTGAAAAACAAAATCAACTATAAACGATCTGAGAGCTTTAGGTGTGAGTCGCATTTATCAAAATCATCAGTACAATTAGTGATATGGCCTCTGAGGTCGAGTCCTTCCACGTACCCGGTTCCATAATATAAAGGGTTCAAAAGAAAAGATTCTTCGGGTACCGAAGAATCTTTTCTTTTGAACCCTTTATATATCAGTCAATTAAGTAAGTTGTCAACTCGCAGAAGTTTCACAATAGAAAATTTAAGGTGGGAGTCATTCTTTCTTCATAATTTGGCAAATGGTTGATGTCGATTGACACCATAACAACGAATGGACTGCTGTCAAGATAACTTACCGAGGTGAGTCATAACAAATTCCCCCAGTGTGGAACAAGATAGTTGTCGCACTAGTGCGTTTGTCTCAACTACGGTCTCGTTAAAAGCATCTCGTGCAGCAATTATTACTTATTAGTAAGTTACACGTTCACGCATCTCCTGCAACGTTGACAGGGTGTTATCTCACGTTACTTCCACCCTTGTCTTCGCCTGGATACGGCTGTTTTATTTCAATGGACTATTAGTCCTTTCCTTAGAGAATGGACTCGCAAAATATTCATTTGCATATTTAGTATAAGCACCGGAAGAAAGACTTCTATATATGTATAAAATATATTTTATCATTATTGAATAATTTAAAATTACACACAAAATCACATATTACAAAATGTTGCTGAATAAAACAACAATCAATTTAATGCAAGTTAAATAAAATAATAATTAAATGCAACCTTATGAACTTGATTATGAAAATAATCTTTGTTAATTTGATTTGATTATAGGTTAAATACAATTTTAGAATACTTATCATACTACTGACTAATTTTCGGGAAAGCTACTTAGTATCGTCATTGGACATTTTACTTTGCGAGCGTGGTTTGCAGTTTGCAACCACCGATACAAAGGTAAAATGGGACTAAAACGGAAATTCACATTGAAATAATTCTACGTCGTATACATGCGTTTGTCAATGTCATCACTACGGTTATTTCATCTGCAACGATCATTTGCACTTAAGATACGGGAAATACTGTACGTTGTGAAAAGTTAAGTTAAAAAGTTTTATGGAGAAATATTTTGTGGAATCAAAGCGTCGTGTCAATTAGGCCTACATTTATAGTGTGGCATCCTTGCGAATGAACTCCTCTCGACACGTCCTCTACAGAAAAGAATCAGTAATGCAATAATTCAAATTTAATTTTACGCAATTAACGTCACGTGATTTTATCAGTGCCGATTCTTGATCTGACCTAATTCCCCCCCCAAAAGAATTCCCAATTCCAATCATTGATTTGCTCGTGAAGGAGAAATCTATCAGTTCGATTTAATGTGAATTTTATCTACTGATTTCATCTGGTCATAGATAATTGAATTCATTCTCACTCATTTTATGAAATAGAGCATTGATTTCAGTTGATTTTGTCCAGTTATCAACAGGAATGGGTTATTCCATGGGAGGCCTCATGACGAGAACTTGGATCCATGGGACGGTGAGTCCCTAATGGGCCGAGAAATTTTCAAAATCAAGCCCTATCTTATAAAGTAGTGGTGGGCAAAACGCATAGGCGCGCGGGCCACTTGATGGCTCGCCGGACCCATGTTGGGTAGCCCGCGCCCACCAGACTACTAATCCAATGTTGCGCGCGGACATTATTTTGAATCTGATTGATGTGGGAAATGGCCCACGTCCGGACTTTGACCTTTAAAAGGTACTATCTAAGCTCAAGAGTGCTGTTCCTCTAGACCTTGTTAGAATTTGCTAAAGCAATTAACCGGCGATCTAAATGAACTTATTGAGCAATATGACGGACACACAAGATTTTCATTCAAATGCTCAACAACCATGTTTCCGTTTTCTCAGTATGAAGATAAGTGGACATAGTAATCAACTACCTGCGTGGGTGCTAAGGTCACGATGGTGTTTCGATGCCTTGTTTTAGAGGGTTTTAAATATACAACAGCTGCAATTAGCCTTATGAATAACTTAAAGTTAGGCTACACATGAAGGGAATCCAACCACATGAGGGTGAGGATAATGTCATTTTCTGTAGGCCAACTTTTCTTTCCAGTATTCCTTCTGGGATTTTATTTTGTACTATACTGCACCAATTTTGTACTAGAATTGACATCATCATATCGTATAGGGAAGCCTATGCGTGGGTTTTCGAAAGCAGTTTATGTTTGGGTGACGGTAGGCCTAACGTGCACTTAGGGTGCATGTAGAGTAGTTTAACCCAGCTTTTCATTATGCCTATTTTACATTAGATAGATGTGCTAGGGCAAACAGACCGACAGGTAGATTATATACCGGCACGTAAACAGAGTTATTAGACCGTCATTTTTCGATGAAATAAAGTAATATTTTTTGTAATGAGGTAATATAATATCACCATTCATTAAGAAACACAAAAAAGGCCATATTTACATTTCATTATTCATATACATTTCAGAATGAAAAATACAGCTCCGTTAAACTGACAGCTCATTGTGATGGCGCTGCTGCTATACGCTACTCGACTATGTATAGGTAACAGTCCCTTAAAAAATTGAGCTGAAAAAGTACTCAATAAATGAATTTTCAAACACGGCCTATATTTCTGCCTTTCAAAATTGGAGGCCCGCCGAGCCTCTCAATCTTGGTTTGCCCACCATTGTTAATAACAGAAATTCATTCCAAATGTTTACTGAAGTCCCATGTGGGAATCGTCATAAATGAACTGATTGCCCACAAATTTTTGATATGTAAGTTAATTAAGGATAATCATATTAGATGCAGATCAAATTTCATTTGAATCGAACAGAAAAAGACCGAGAGATCGACATTCCGGTATTCGGCTTTCAAATCATCTCGATCATAAACAAACGGTAATATCATTAAATATTGATTGGGTAGAATATGAGTTTCCCCTGACAAACCACGCATCAGATTCCATTCGATGAGTTGAAAGATCAACTTGTTGATACTATGCATGTACAGAATAAAGGTCATGAAAGGTCGATACCGTATCTTGCTAAGTATGAAGTACTTAAATCGATGTAATGTTGGAGGATTAAGTAAATTAATATATTCTCTCAACATGGCACTTTCCTTCGTCGGCGCAAGTCATAATTATGGTTTTGGAAAAGTCATTGTTTCGCGAGAGTTACCTACTACAAATTTTACAATACGATATTACGCCAAATTGTAATTATTCGCACTTTCATATCATTTTGTGTCGATGAGCTTAATTTCTCTTAATGAATTATTTACTTGTCTAATGAGTTTTAGAGGGCCCTTACTTTATAATTTGTATGTTAATGCTAGCTACATTTTCAAAAGTTAGTTAAAAACAACACAAGCAAGGTTGAAAGCAGATAATCAGAATAATGACCCAAACGGGCATTGATAAATGATAAAAAACATTGAGCCAATAATAATATATGTGTTATATCTATATGCCGCCATCAAAAAGAGAGTTTTTAAGCTGGTCAAAAAATTTCTAAGTTCCACTGTTAATGAAAGTTTTTTGTAGCGATAAAAGTTCCGAGATGGAAAATTTGATCAGACTGTGATGAATGTTTCGAAATGTTTTGTCTGCGACGTTGCAAGATTTGATTTAAAGTGACTCCACTGAAGTGAGATTTACTTCACTTGTGAGGGTATTCTAGTGATTTGCGACGTGAATGGAGAAACTCTCCTCCACTACAGTTTTTCAATTCATATCTTTTAAGTTTACATTGATGACCAGAGACACCCCCGAGATGTACGTTAGAAGACTGGAACAATGAACTCGTCGCCTAAACTTGTCATCAAGTTTTCATATTCACTGAGTGTCCCAAGAACCGAGCGGGAAGTGTTGGTGTACCTGACACAGAGTTCAATACAAAATTTAGCGCGTGCAGTTTGCATATCAAACAATTATCCACGATCGCACTGTCGAATGTTCGGGTGGTAGACCTAGGTTGGCATTGAAATCCAGTGGTCATTGCAACAAGCTCCGTGTTTACTTGATACTATCCCTTAAACATATTCCTTGAACTATTTATTCAACATATGAAATAATTTTGCAATAGATGGGTTGAGGAACCGTGCAATGCTTCCACCAAAATTCATCACAGACTAGAATGCATGATTTCTAGAAACTTTATTTGAGATTAAAGTAGGATTTGAACTACATACATGTACAGGTGCACATGAGTTGCCGGCAATCATTTTTTTTAACTGTGCCTCTTAATGTTGTTTATGATTTGACTAGGTAATTTATTCTCGACTGCGTGTCGACAATGGTCCAATTAAATGAACCGGCTCCATCGCTTTCGACTGAATGCTTGATATTTCTGATGTATCTATTCAATAGATTCTTTAAATCCTCAGATAGGGAAACTTTCACTGCACGAGAAACAAAATGATTCGTTACGAAATCGATTCGTGGCCGAAGCAAGGTGAGGACACTTGAATATTTACTTAGTATAAGAAAGGCATGGGCATCACTTCGCACATAGGTGAATATCATAGCTTTGCAGGCCTATTTGCTACTTTAAGCACTACTACACTGAAAGCCTTAATGAGTTCCCGAATTAGTTCATTGGTTAGTGTACCTGCACCGGTTAGCAGGCTATGGCATATACCACCAATGTTTGTCCCGCCCCCAGTTCTAACATGGGAAATGATGATACTTACGTGCGTATTATATGCAAACTGGTTGCACCAAGCTGCTTAATAGTTGTAGTGTTAATGTTCCGTGGGATGGACATGGACCCGGACATGATGTTAAGCATCTAACATGACGAATGATTAAAAAACGATGATTCATTCACACTAGTACAGTAACAGTATGATAATCAGATATAGATAGAATGTGACAAAGATAAAAAGAGTTTCATTTTCTATTAGAAATGGATTAGGAATATCGAAGCATGCAAAATAATGTGTACAAAATTCAATGGATCTCTTGTCATAACAGTACAGCATAATTATCCATTTCATGCTGTTTTACATCAGTCTTCGTTTGTTTATCATTTTAATGTGATATTACACTGGTTGACTAAAGAAACTACCACCAAATCTCAGTCTTTGTTACTCCACACACACTCGCCATATCCTCTACTTCGAAGAATGTGGTTGGTCAAAAGCAAGTTGCCTGCTGTGTTCACACGGACAAGTTACCCGTGATGTTTCACTAGCAGACTGCAACACCCAGCACGATGCATTTGTTTTCCCATTCTCTTGCGACCTGGACTAAGGCCTTTAGTCACGTCTGAAATGCAAAGTAAACACGAGGCGTCCCGAGAAAGCAAACCCACAAACCCCGAGCACACGCATATCCGCAAGCTGTTAATCGCTCTGGTTTGCTCTGGCTCGCAGTGTGTCAGTCTACAGCTGCTGCAATGATGATTTTATTATTTGCTGCAAGAACGCTTTGCTCGAAAAGCGCTTGGAAACACCTCCCAATGTGGCTGAGGCCTTGCAATATGATACTTAAATGGCAAATACTTCTGAAGCAGACTTATACCACATAAGCATTTCAATTTTATGCAAACGAAGGTGCACTTCCGCACATTCTTTGATTTCCAGGACTTGGTAGCAGCGGCACTGGGTACAGAAATCCCCAAGAAAATATGGGACTCGTTTGCACTGGATCACTACACGGCCAGATGCTCAACACGGTAAGCCATAATAACCACAAGGTCAACAAGCAATAAGCCGTCACCCTGTTGAGATCCTTGGACGCTGGATCTTCAATAGACCGACATTTGCGATAGAGCTTTGTCGCAAAAATATAAGAAAATATAAAAGTGAATTATTTGTGCTTTTCATCAAAATTAGAAAATGCCAATTATATAGCGTCATTTATTTTCTTCTCCACCGCTGTTTGCAATTATCTGAACATGAGAAAAAAGCATTTGTCAAAGTGACTTACTGCTTGTGACTTATCCTGTGTTGCCTCCGAATCAAAGGCGGCTTATAACCTGATGGCTTATCGTGTGTGCCTCCGGCCTTACTTTACAAACAGTGTAAAGTAATTTAGTGACATTTTTTCATGAAGTCCACTGAATCGAGACGATGGTGCACGCAACAAAACGGACGCGTGTGTCAGTTTTGTGCAGCAGTGTGTGTCCTAGTGTTCCGATTCCACAGAATTAGATTCATCTACGCGCGCTTTCGGTTTCTTATAAAGGAAAAATTGTAATGTAACCTTAATATCTAATATGTACCCTTAACCTTAATTAGCTTGTCAGCAGAGGAACAACCAGAGAGCCAGTGAGAGAGGCGTGCGTGCTTGTGATATCACTTCGCACACACCAAAACACACATCCGATGCGTGGCTTCGATTCAATGTATGCACTATAATACAGTGAGAAATGCCGAGGAGGGAGGATGTGAAAAATCGTCAAGTGAACTAATTTTCGTACGACTGCATGTATTTTTTTAATAATGATCGGAAGGGCCAACATTATGAAAAGAAAAACTTGTGCGAAAATGATCTGAATTCCTTCGAATCTGAAGGAATGATTTGGCGAATCGAACCACTATTCCTGGAACTCCACATTGATCCCGCAAGCGACGCACGACTTTTTTCCTATCTCTGTAAGGTACTAGGAATTCCTTTTTGCCCACTTACTAGGTTCCTTCGATGTGCCACCCCCTGCAACCCGATTTTGTCATTAATCACTAACTTGCCTAGCAAACCGAAGCAGATAAACAAAATATTTCAATTCTGCGTTCCGATCACTTAGTGAATTCCGTGTATATGCGGCTATTCGTTTTTTAATCTTTTGGATTCAGATTCCGTTACAAGTCTCACTCTAGTGCCGAAAGTTAAGCGAGATTTGCAAGCAGAAGGGTGCTCTGTCATCAAAAAAAACAGCAAATTTGAAAAATAAGACACAACCGCCACGTTGTCCAGAGGTCAGAGAAATGCCACTTTGTTTTCTGAAGTCTTTGATGGCGATCTACATAGTATAGATGATGCGGACTATTTGTGCTGGTCGAATTCCTATAATTCTTCTATGTTCGATTCTTCCTTAATTGCGAATTTTACTTTTTTATTTTTATTCTTTGCTGCTATCAATATTCATAAAAATAACTGATGAAAATTTTCTCCAATAGGAGACAGGAGTTTGGAATACCCATCATAATGGGAATAGATACAGTAAATACACTGTTAAAAAAAAAAAGTCCTCGTATCAAATTTTTTTACTCTTTTTCTAAAGCAATAATCATAGGTTCTAGCAATAGTTTGACGTTTCTCTTTGATACGAAGTTGTACGGTCACGCATGCCCGAAACTTTGGTACTCAGTCACTCAATTTTTCAAAAAAATTACTGGTTCCCTGCCTGGTGGGTCCTACTTAATAAAAACGGGTACTCTTTTTTAAAAGGCTCGCTCCTAATCTAAGATATCTTACAGCATCAAAAATATAAAATTATTGCTAGCGATAGATAGCGATCCTGCTTTATTCTGATGGTGCAGAAACGGTAATCTAGAAATGATGAAGAAATTGAGGTAAGCAGAGTTTGTAGGAAAAACTCACCTTGCTTTTTTGGAATTTTCAAGTTTAAAGCAAACTTCAAAATCCGCAAATTTGCAAATCAACTTTGCAGATTTCTAAAACCATGAGATCGATATCACAAGACATTTTGCCATTGTAAACATGTAAGCTACGGACAATGCACTGTGACCACTGTAGTCTACAATTGATGTCAATAGATAATACTAGCAATGTCACTATGAAGAAATCTATGGCTATATATACCTATATAAACTGTATATACAGTATAAACCTATAGGGCGGTACAGAACAACTTAAACCGATATTGAAACGAAGAATGGAAGCTGCAGTCTATCACCACGTGGTAGTCAGACGTGCTAAATTTACTATATCATTGCACGAATATGTATTAATTGATTGTATGATGAGATTTGGACGGAGCTGCATGATCTTCTCCTTTTTATCTAAGACAAAACTTGGTATAATGGCCATTCCTTCTGAGGAAAACTTTTTTAATTGCAGAATGGGCTGGAATGCATCGCACTGTATGCAGTGTCCATAGTGCTACAGCTATTGCTGCAACAGTCGAGGGATTTCCAAAATCGACCGGAAAAATTGAAAGTGAAAAAAAAAAAAACAGCCAGAATAACATAGACAAACACATGTGCATTCAAGAATCAGCAGACAACATAAAATTTAAACAGCCCGTCGAAAGGAATGTATGAACATCCACGTCAAGAAAAGCGTTCGCCACTGGCTACCGAGAAAATGATAGCCAACCCGATTGGAGGAGAAGATATGGAAAACCACGACAGAGGAAAACGCTGCTCGCTACTACAGTGGTATTCTGAGAGTGAACAGCCAGAACCCGATTGGAGGAGGAAGAATGGCAAATCGCAAACAAGGAAAGCGTTTCGCCACTGTCTACAGAGACGATAGCCAACCGATTGGAGAAGGAGATATGGCAAACGCGAAGGAAGGTTCGGACACTGTCTATTGAAAAGATAGCCAACCCGACTGAGAGAAGGAGATATGGCAAAACCGCGACAAGGATAAGCGTTCGTTTTCGACACTGTCTACTGAAAACGATAGCCAACCCTACAGGAGAAGGAGATATGGCAAACCAACGACAGAAAGCTTCGAAACACTGTCCCTACTGAAACGATAGTCCCATCCACGATTGGAGAAGAAGATTTCAATGGACAATCGGCGACAAGAGAAAGCGTTCGAACACTGTCTAAATGAGAACGATAAGCCAACCTGATTGTTGAGAAGGGGAGATATGGACAATCGCTGACAAGGAAAGCGTTCGCCACTGTCTAAATGAGAACGATAGCCAACTGATTGGAGAAGGGAGTATTGGACAATCGCGGACAAGGAAGCGTTCGCCACTGTCTAATGGAGAACGATAAGCACAACCTGATTGGAGGAAGGAGATATGGACAGTCGCGACAAGGAGAGCGTTCGCGCACGTGTCTAATGAGAACGATATGCCAACCCGACTGGAGGAGAAGAATATGGCCAATCTCGCCAAGGAAAGCGGTCGTCACAGCCACGCGTCTAATATTGATGGGTAGAAATTCAGAATAATGCTTTTTATGGTTGTGCTTAAATTGAAACGATAATTAATTCTGATATTATAACTTCATTAGTATTAAGAAAATTATTTCCCACTTGATCTTTCCAATTGTTCCTTGTACAACAGAAAATTTAGATTTCAAAAACATTAATTTCCATCGAAAATTTGGTTTTCTGGTGGTTGTCCATTGAAAGATTTGGGGGTACACATCATTGGAAATTCGACACTATTATCAAAAGTCTATCTAGAGCGGATGTGCAACAATGATACGGCATTCGCTGTGGACTAGATATTTTTGCGTTGGCCATGATGCATCTCCTATAGAAAGTCGGACTCCAGTGACTTACATAAAATTGTTTTGACATTTTCAAGCTTCGTTACCTATCTTTACCTTGTCAGTTTGCAATCTGTGCCAGAGTAACGATCTTTCTCGTCATTTATGTGGTATCAACCCACTTCAGTGACTGTGGTTTTACACCGAGGTTGAACGTGATGTGTTTTAAGGCACCTTGCTCCTCCGGCAAAAAACTCACCGAAAAAGTAGCTTGCTTAACTGGGAATCGAACCCCATCTTCATCGAAATGCTCAAGCGCCACGGACGAATCAACCAAGGCTATAAGTGTAAGCTCTTGTTTTGTGAAGTTTGTCCTCTATGACCGGTCGAATAAAGGTCAAATTATCCTACCCCATATGAGTAAAGGTATGATAGGTAGAAAGGCAACATCTGAGCAATTAATTGAATCCCAATGTGCATCATGCACTTTGAATTGGTCGGAATTTGCGCTGATCATGATAGTGACACTATAAGAAATAAACAGTATTTTAAAAAGTCCTTCGTGTCAATGTCAGCATTTATAATATGTTTAAAGGTAATGTTGATTAAAGTATCAATTTCGATGGGGTGAAGACTGTTGCTTTACACATTCAACCTTAGAAACTAGAGTATTTTTTCTTAGAACGGCGATTCATATCACAAACTGCCTTGTTACCTGAAACAAGGAAAATATCAGAATCAAAGGCTAAACTTAATGTTGCTTTAAAAGACGTGAAGGTCGGGTCTCCAATATTATTTCAGATTCAAGAAATGAAAACATAAATTTGTGGTGAATCGCTACAAAACATCCTGTGCCGATGAAATAATAATGTGAATTTAAATACTGAAATTTCAGCAAGAATTCATAGATCTATCAAAAACTTTTCCATGAAAGATTTGCATTGGAAATGAGGTTGTATGAAAAATTTTCTTTGATTAATCAGCTTAAATCTTCGCCAATTTAAGACACATGGTTGCAATTATTATGTCATTCTGATATCCAAGGTGCTTCATTTTACTTTTTTTAGGTTCAAAGTTTGTAAGCACAGGAATAAATTTGCAATAATTAAGCTTCTTATATATTGATTCAAATATTTTTCAGAATTTTATCTATTATTTGATCAGATCAAAAATATTTTTATTGCGCAGGAACGCAATTTCTGGCAGACACTGATTCTTTCGATATAAATTTTCACTGGATCCTGACACTTTTAGTGTTCGGCAATACCTTTACCCTTACATGTTTTTCTCTACGATCTCCGATGATTAATTGACGCCATATTTGTCTGTCCACTCAATGTACTTCGAGGTCAACAGCTTTTTAGTTTAAAGTGAATGATATTGGAGATTCCTTCTCTGCCTGCATGTTGTAAAAATAAATTACCTATGCTATTTTAAATTATTACTATTATAAGCATTACTTGGCATTAGAGCAGCATATCCATTCTGTGATTGATTGCATTGCACCTGATTGTTATCTGGTGTCTCCATGTTATATTAATGGTTTTCTGATGCTGCTACGGTGAGTGACATTTTCTTGGCTGCACTTTTCCACTTTTAGAAGCAAGGATGGTTTGGTTTTGTTGTCAAACCATTCAGGATACCTTTTCAGTCTTTTGAAGACATCCTCAGCTTTGCCAGGCCTTGCCCACGTGCGCTACTTCATTATCCGCGAGGGAAGCTGGACTAATTGCATTATGTACAGGATGTCCGTAAAGTCGATGACTTTTAAATTGAATATCTACAAGAGTAAACAATGAACGTTACGTCAGAAACCCTGTTTATATAATAGCAACTGAAGGGGAATTTACGAATCTCCAGCAAAAGAAATGAATTTTCGTTTATTTAAACTGCTTAAATTTTTTTACATTCTGCATGCGTCATTTTGTGTAATGATATTATATGTGCCAATTATTGTTCTTAAGCTTTGGTGAATTCATTTCTGTTTCAGAAAATGTTTAAGTCATTAGCTGTGCTGTTAAATTAAGTCAAATAACTTAAACCTATGGCCATAGCTAAATTTTTCCCATTCTATACTATGAAACTTTCATCACCGCCATGACGGACATGCTTAGTTCTTTGATTGATACATATCGTATCTTCTTCAATTGAGAAGTAAAAGTTAATCAGTTTCATGGCATAGAATTGCCATATCCCATTATCTATGACTTTTTTTTCGCTAACATGACACAGACGCGTGTGTATGCTATGGTCGAAATCTCAATGTGAAGTGGTATCGATTCGCTTGCCTATCTTTTTAACATTGGATTTCTAGGACTGGATAGAGCTAGTTCAGTGCTTTAAGGATGATATAGAAGTGCTTCAGCTGCCTTCGATGTTTTAAGACTCAAAGACGCATTCAAAAGATCCTTTTAAACAACATCGATTGCAATTATCATCAAAAAGTTTGATAGAATCTGCGCGTATTGATAAACCTCGCAGTGGCCGTCCTCAATGGTTTGGACATGACAATTGCAACTGTGATTCGCGTCGTCGAGGTGACTGTTCTCAAAATCGGAAGCTAGGAGTCACTGTCAGTTCGCAAAGTGGCTGATGGAGGTTGGTATCATTTCAAAGACTAGTGTCCATAAATCTTCGGATGAACTAAAAACTTTTCGTAAAATTACAAGTCGTGCAAGCACTTGAGGGGGGGGGGGGGAACGGCGACAGCCCAAAGCGTTAGAGTTTGCGAGATGATTCTCGTGTAACATTTCGAATGTATATCGTTACATTGTCTGTCTGACGAAGCGCATTTTTCACTCGATGGGATCGTTAACACGCACAATTGCCGTTATCTGGTCAGATGTTAAGACATTCAACATGCATCTAAAAATCCCTTCATTAGCCTTAGTTATGTGTTGGATGGGATTTTCTACTTAGGTTTGGACTTCGACCTTTTTTCTTTTCTAACACTGTGACAGTATGATTCCTAATCTCCAGATGCTTAAGGAGCACCGTGCGTCCTCAACTTGTGCAAAAGCGCAAATTGTCTTCCTGTATATTTAGGCAGAGATGGTGCCCACCCACATTTGCAACAAAGGTACGATAACTTCTCGTTCAGGACATTGGTGTTCGCGTGATAAGTCGTGGATGTGACCGAGCGTGGCTCCGTTCACCTGTTTTGTTTCCTCTCGACTTTCGGTTCTGGGGGGGATGTTGAAAGCGATGATATACCATTCAATGTAAGCCCACTAAGCTGGACCAGTTGAGTTGAGAAGATCATGATAATTGCAATGAAAGTCTTACGCGTAGAATTTTGCCGCTGGTGTTTTTCGATATATTCGGCGATTGACTGCAGTGATTGATTGCGATGGCAATCATTTTTCGTACACTTGATTTGAACATTTTAATCATCACATATTGGCTTCTTACTGTTAGATTCGTAAATTCCCTGTAATTTTGTGCATTATATCATGGCTTGTGATAAAAAAGGTTATCTTTTCTCATGTAGATATCAATTTAAAAGTCAGCAGAATTTACGCGGACACCCTGCTATGTATGTTTCGTTTCTTGTGGGACCACTCGCGAATAACATGCTTCGTATTTTTATTCTAGATGAATGATTTTCATTATGTGCCAGCTTGTAACATAGTGAAGAAAAATATATGCTTTCAGGACAGCATGTCCATGACTACCAATGAAGGAAAGCAGGAGATTTCCGATATCACCGTTGCGTTTCACGAAATCTTAGAGTAAATTGATTAGGTAAAAGTAGCAACTCAGCATCACTTAAATCCACAGTGTGTATGCAGTTCGATTTTATTTAATGAACTCGAGTTGAGACCAGCACCGAAATGTAGGATGGCAAATTTTTGCTATTTTGATGAAATTATCAAGGAATTGACTGTTTCGATAGGAATACTGATGGAATAATAGTATTTACAATTCCTCAGTGCCATGACAAACCTTGGGAGGTAATGTTTGATAAATTAGCAAATTTGAAGAGTAGATGCTCAGCCTTAATAAGTGTTTTTTCTTAAGCGTGATCATATCAAAATGCCTGATTCATGTAACAGGAAAATATCTGTATCTAGGCAATTGAAGTTGCTTTAAAAGACGTGGTCGGTCTCCAATATTATTCAAATTCAAGAGTGAAACATATACTTAGTGTATCACAATATCATGCCGATGAAAATGAATTAATTACTGAATTTCGCAAAGAATTCATAAGATCTCTACTTTTCCATGAGACTTGCATAATAATGCGGTTCATGAAATGTCCTTTGATAATCAACTGATTTCCGCTTAAGGTTCTGCTACAATGTACACTCCATTTGATATCCAATTGTACATGCTTATTCATGGGTAGTAAGTACCAAATCGCTAGTATATTATAAACTCATGATTGTTTTACAAAAAAACTTCTTAAAATTGATGAAAATTGATGATTAAAACTGATTTTTTGATTACAGGAATGCGGGGGACTATCTACGCCATAAATACTGCTCTTTTGAGTTGATGTTTTCACTGCATGCTGATATTCTTTGTAGTCGACATTCTACATTAAATCTTATTGGATGAAATAAGTGTGTTTAAGTGTGTCAATGTTATAAGTAACCCTGATTTGTCTAAATGCATAGTTGATTATCCATCCGGTAATTTCGATGTAACGAAAATCTCATCAGAGATCAATGGCCAAATTCTGTTTTAACTCCATCATTCATAGCAGGTAGCCTACAAACAAAATACAAAGTTTGCATTTAAAAGAGTGAATTAAAGATAGCTGAGTTCGTTCAAGGTTAACACACTGGAACCAGACCCATTATATCGTTGCATTGCTCTCTGGATTTGCAAGACTCATGGCGCAGGCTTCAAAATCGATGTTTGCCCGTGCTTCACCCGTGTCGTCTGCAATCTTTTGCCTTATTTCTTGATCATCAACAGACATCTCTTCCCAGCAGCTAGTGTTTCTGCTGCATTGGACAGAACAGTATGAATGCTGCACACCTTTTACTTTCTCCCTTTTTTTCCTCCGCTCGTGACTTTTCCCCTTCGAGGCTTGAAATTTGGAGGTTGCTTGACGGCCAAGTATGACACAAGGTAAAGTACCAATCAGGATGTCTACCTCTGTTCCACTGGGTAAAATCTCTGGGATACGAAATTACATATAAACATTATACCAAAATCTATTCAATTTGAAATTGACTTTTGATTACGAGATTCTCGTATTGTTTACAGAGATCTGGTATGTTCTTCATACGACATCTCACTTACTTTCGTGTGTGATTGGTATGTAGCGATATGACTATTCTATTGGTGATTGGTATTTTACACTGAATTGCGAGTTGTTTTGGTATGTTGTATATTCGAGACCGATGGCACTTTCGTCTCAGTCGTATGTGTTTCGTGTGAAGACGTTTAAGTACTTAGCAAAAATACTATGTATAATTGCTACTACTGTCATATGTCTTTTTTCAGTTAATGCTAGTCGTGATATTTCTTTCTGTATGCGTGGTATTTAACTAGATTTGATTTATTAAGAATTTTTATGTTCTCGAGTATGTCGTCGTTGCTTTTGTCTAGCAATATTAAACATGAGCTTAGTAGTCTACTTTTTGATCCGTGATTAAAATCAATTTATTCAAATGATTATCTTTCATGCAATCTGTTGACTTACTTATATAAACAACTATTTTGCGTCAGGAATTATAATGTGCTGTATTTCAGTTAGATTAAATATGCTTATTTTCTAAATTACTTTATGTAAAAATGGTTGATGTTGCATATCTCATTGACTATTTATGAAAATGCCTTCGAATGTCTACATGTGTTAAATCGTATTCAGTATTGAAGTTTGGCCTCTTGAATGTCATTTATCTCATTACTGGCAAAACAGTAATAAACATTAGTGTGATCTTTAATGACAAAAGGGCTTATTTAACTTTACTTTATAGATTCATTGTTGCCTTCTTTTTATCATTGTGCTGGTATTGGCGTTGGTATGTAAATGCATATCAATCCTGATATTACATACGAAAAGTTTACAATTTAGATACACAAATATACAAAAAATTTTTTTGATATGCTCCTTCTATTGTGGTATTGAGAGATTTACAGTGGCAGGAGGTTTGAGTTACAATCTATCCGGCCTTTCTCAGTCATCACGTCAGAGACCTTGCGCCTCAGTTTAGGCAAAGAAGCGGCAGAACTTGCGATCTTTCGAATTATATCGTTGGCCTCATTTTGTCGCATCTTCCTGAGGTAATGCGGCAGCTCTGACCATGCGTGCCATAACTCGTCGACGTCCGATAACCACTTGCATATTCGGGACGGGGTATGAACGTCTGACAGTGTATGGCAACGCATGGTCTGAGAGCTGCCTCTTTGAACTTCTCCATATATGCTCTTTCGCCCCATCTTCCCTCACACATGATCCGCACATCACCCCAAACACAATCCACCAAACACAACCCCACACCCCCCCACCCACCCCCCCCCCCCCCCCCCCACCCCTGGCCCCTAGACGGTGGTATTGATTTACGTAGTGTTCGTTTGTTCTAGTTTGAGGCCCCCTGTCTTGGGAAGTGGGATTACCCGCCTTAGCCAAGCACCCACTCCAGGAGTATCTTATTTATTTTTTTTTAAAGCAGATAGGAGTCTGCTTTTTGGTCCTTGACATTGGATGTTGAATTCAAAAGCCGCATCAAATTGATTTATTTATTTTACGGTTAGATCCCATGCTTTCCTGATAACCTTAAACTTGTTCTCCTGTAGGTTGCTACCATTTCCAGGGAAAAGTTTTGCCTTCCCAACGTTTGTACGGCTAGTCACTAAGATTCAGGATCTGACTGGAAATCGTGGAGGATTTCTGATACTGTCTCTGGCAATATAACCATTTACACTGGAACGCAATGAAATTGCTGGATGAAAGTCAAGAGGACAGATCAGTAGCTCTCCTCAATCCAGAGACCATCAAAGGACTTCACCGGGAGAAAGGTCTGTGTACAACGACTCAGGTGGTCAGCGTGCAATTAAGAATCGTCCTCCCAATGATTGCCTTTGAAGCTCAATCAAACTTCAGCAAAAGACTTTAACAGTCGATTTAAAAAAGGATGTGTCCGTAATATGTAAAACAATTTTTTTTTTTTTTTCGGTGTACCAAAACAATTTTTGTAAAATATAAAAACCATGATGTGACTCAATGTCACTCAGGCGGGTCAACAGACAGCAACTGTCCATGTCTCGCACACTCTTAATTAAATACCGCCCCAGCACTTTGAAGGGAGGGTACAAGGTTAGACCCCAAAAGGGTTAAGCGTCAGAAAACTATATTCTCCTCTATTGTGGTAATTGATTCATATCCAGTAATTCCGATCAATATCCAGTAATTGATTCCAATGACTTGCGCCTTATAATTTTTTAAATTCCACATTTTCCGCAATGAAAATTCCCGCCAAATTTAAATTTGTGTCGCTATTTGCAATGTATTTCTAATTAACTGCCACACGGCATTGGAGTGCATGGATGCCTATTGTCTAAGGAAATAACTTCGATATTCAAAAATAGTTGATTGATAATGCATGTGCGCACTCTGAACCTGAATTTGATGAACTATTTCAAAAAGGTCAATGTCGGATACAAACAGTGGAAGTCATAATTTCCAAGCATGATGTCACAGTTACTTTGCATTTTAATCAGTGCAATTTGAAGAATTGTTCTTGCATTGACAGACTACATTTCATAGTAGCTCCTCGCAATTGTGAGAAGAACTCAAATTCATAGAAAATGCATGGGAAAAAAAAAAATTGCCCGCATAGTTTAGCGTATCCACTTGTAGTCGAACTCACTTTTTAACTGTTGCCTAAAACGCTAGAACGTTCCACGTCCTCGTGTTTGAATATACCGTGAACAGCTTTGAAACTTGGTTTCATAGAGTAAGTATATTAGGCAGAGTAGCAAACTTCAGCTTTTATTAAATCCACAATGTGTATACAGTTTTCGATTTTATTCAATAAACTCGAGGTGAACACAGGTTGAAATTTTTTCAAATGTGAGATATCGTAAATTTCTGCAGTTAAAGAAATCACTCACGGAACGAATTGACTGATCATGATAGCAATGCAGAAGGAATGATAAGTATATTAACAGATTTCTCTGTGTCATGACAGCCTTGGACTTTAGGTAATGGTTCTTATAAATCAAAAAACCAGTTTCTTCATGGCCTCGTATGATCTCTATGTGAAAGGACGTCAAAGTGAATTATAACATCGAATGGTACGCTTAATAAAATCGGAAGATGATAAATAATGTTCAGCTACAACAATGGACATAGGTCAAATGTCCATTGATTCAGGGCTTCAAGCTTAGAATCTTCTTAGCGTATCTCATTACTTGTGAGCTTAGAACAGTAACATGAATAGTATGATAAAAAGGAAAAAAGAAGTAAAAAACACATGTATACAGTTAAATTAGTTTGAGTAGAAACAAACGTTCCTTCTGACCACACAGGTCAGGTTTTCAATAGGTGAATGGTGACGCTCTCCTGGGTATCGGGCTAATTGCAGGCCTGCTTTTGGCTGTCGTGTGTACCCGAAAAACAAATTTTTTATCCTACTTTTATTTACCTCTTTTATCATACTATTCATGCTACTTTCCAGCTTCACAAGTAATGAATGCTAAGACAAGCTTGAAGCCTGAATTCATGGACATTTAACTATGTCATTGTTGTAACTGAACATTATTTAGTTCATCTTCCGATTTTTATTAAGCGTAAACATTCGATGTTTTATTCACTTGACGTCTTTCACATTGGAGATCCAAGCGAGGCCTGAGAACTGGTTTTTTGATTCATAAATTTCATTTGGAAAATTGCGCCAACAGGTAATGTTTATCAAATTAGCCAATTCCGATAGGCTGCTATTGCTTTTCATGCTCAAACCCTCAAAGCAAAGATGCTAAAAAGTATTTTTAAGCGTGATCATTTCACAAGCAACCTGTCAAGAGCAAGTTAATATAATCAAAGACAATGATTTCAATTAACTTTAAAAGATGTAAATGGGTCCACATCACTATTCAGATTCAGATTCAAGAAATGAAACATAAATCTAGTGAATCATAAAATCATGTCGATGAAAATTAATTTAAAAACATGAACTTGCAGCCAGGAAAGCACAATAGGATCTCGACTATTCCTTGAAGACCTCCATTATAACCCTTTCGCGACCAATGCATGCATAGCACGTCATACATGAATTGTTCAAAGTCACCATGATTGGGAAGACCTCAATAGAGACCATTTAAATTGTGCGTGCATAGCACGTCATGGTGACTTCGGACAATGCAATCAATTTCACTTTAGTCGCGAAAGGAATAATGCGGTTTATGAAATTTTCTTGATCACCAACGTAATTTCCGCTTGACTGCATTGCTTTGTAGCAAATATTCATTCCTTACATATCTGCAAAACTTTAGATCTTAAATACTGCTGAAATAATTTTTTGGACTGCGGGAACGCAATCTCCGCAAAAAACTGAATCTTTTGATATAAAAATGTTCACAGCATCCAGATACTTTCTTGAGTCGACACTCTACTTACTGTACATTTGCTCTATGGTTGTTTCAATAATGGTGAAATCTATTGTCACGGTCACAAAATTACATATTTTGTTTATCTGCTTCGGTTTGATAGAAGTGTGATAAATACAAAATTGACGGCCCATCGCGTGGAACTTAGCAAGTGAGGCAAAAAGGAATTCAGATACCTTACGATTGTAATAATTCGCTGGAATACAAAAAATATCATACAAACATACACCAAAATTTTTGTTTTACACTGTTTTATACGAAACACGCTGTTTTACACTGAAATACGAGTTGTTGGTATGTTTTATATACGAGACCCGATGCAAATTGATATGTCTTCGTATGAACAGCTTTAAAAGTCACATAGCAAAAAATATGTATATATACATACTACTGTCAAATAACTTTTTTCAGTAATAACCAGTATTTTTATTTTTTTTTGATAGTGGTTATTTAATTTGCGCTCCTCGAGAACTGACGTCGTTGCAAATTGTTCTAACAACATTAAAATAACGTTTAGTCAGCTCTACTTATGAACCAAGTTTGAATGAACACATTCATTCAAATGATATCTTTTGTGCAATCATGTTACTTTACACATCTAAAACATACACTTTTGCGTTTATGAATTATAATGTGTTATTTACGATGAAAATACATTTAATTTCAAAATTGCGTAATGCATAATTCGATGTTCGAATACTTATTGAATATTCATAATGCTTTACACTTCTGTTTATTAAAAAGCGAATTCAGTATTGAAGTATGACTCTTGAATGTCATAACTCACTACTTTGCAAACAGTAAGTAGCATTAGTTGATCTTTATTGAAAAAAGCCTTAAAATCAACAACATTGGAACGATTTGATGCTTCTTTTAACATTGTGCTGGTATGGCTTATAGTAATGTAAAAGCATACCACATTTGAAATAACATAACGAAAAAGCATACAAATATATACCAAGAGAATACCGAAATATACCAAAAAAAATACTTTGGTAAAAATGCCGTCCTTACGTAGTCATGGAATGAGCGATTTACAGTAACCGAGACAGGAAAAAGTCGTGCGTTCGCTTGCGGATTAATGTGAGTTCAAGCAAAGTGCTTCGCATTTATCAAAAATTTCCTTCAGATTCGAAGAATTCAGATCATTGGCGCCACTAAGTTGTTTTCTCCATAAAGGACAGATACGAAACTTCCATTCTAGGAAATCGATGACGTGTGGCGCGCAGATGCTCCTAATTCTGCTTATCACATTTTCATATTTCGGATAATTAGTGGGATAGCACATACTGACAATCAAAATTGCATTTGGTCGGTGACTATTTACATGAGCTCTTGAATATTTTCAAAAATCCTTAATAGGAAATCATTTAAGTAAATCTTGAAATATGACATTTACGGCTATCAGGCATAATTAAGCAATCACATAAATGATAACTTGCTTTAATTAGATCGTAAGATGTGCCGCTGACCAACGTGTTGTCGTTTATATCGGAAATCAATCCAGGCCGTTTCCAACTTCTGATCATTGTTTAGATCATGATGGCTGCGTGAAAAATGAAGTGTGACCTTCCGAATTGGACACTTACCGGATTTTCTATGTTCAGTTTGACGGATTTCCAAATCCACCTACAGCAGAAAAATGCATGTTATTCCAAATGATGTAGCAGATATCAAGTCATATAAACTATTCGACTACTTTCAATTGAAAATTTGCACGGCAAATGCTGAACATAAGCTAAAGAATAATCAACATTGGTGGGACGGTATTTACCGCCAAATGTAGACCAGAAGGCAACTGACAAATTATTGCTTGTGATATGAAGTTTGATAAAGGATTAATTGCATTTTTATTCCTTAATTCAGTTATGTTGATTTATTAATCATTTTGTATGAATTTGTACGGTTTACAATCTATAGGCCAAATAATGACCATTGTTACATGTAAATAAAAATATGCAAGAATACTTAAATTACTTTAATGGTTGCTGATGCATTTTTTGTACATTAATTAACTAACAGACAACAAATTCCTGCATACTGCTAATCATTTATATCATTTACTAGCCTATTTACGTAATGTTATACTGCTTGGTTAGCATCCAAAGGGTTATATTAGGTTCTTTTGTTGGCATGACTACAGCAAAAAAACTAACATTTCAGCACATTTTCCCGGCAGCCTTGATTGCAGTATTGTGAAGAAGACCTTGACGGAAACTGTTGACAAATTGCAGGCATTCCCTGAAACATTTGTGAAGGTAGATTTACAGCACATCCCATAGTTTTCCGTTGTGGTATAAGATGGCCTTCCATGTTGATCATTCTTGCACATACAATCACCAAGCTATTAGTGTTGGTCGTCTCGGCAAAGGTCTCCCTTAAAACACAAACATCCTCAAGCACAATGATTGGATAGTGTCAGTATTTTCAAGACCCGACACTTTCGTCTACAAAGGCCAAATTGTTTGTACCATGTGTAAATAATGCTAAGACTGGGTTCATATTAGGCTAATTTGTTAATGTATGCTTTAATTTCATAAAATGATAATAATAATAGTAGCATCCAGTGTGAACATAATACGCACATTTTTAAACAAGCCATTCAATATCACACACGAGTTCTTGGTTTCTTATCTGTAAAGGATCCGCATGAAGGAGCTACGAGTATGAATGCATATCGACTGGAACATGCTATAAAACAATCCTAGAAAGCAAATTATTTTTCAAATTGCAATTATAAATTGTTAGGGTATGTGCATCAATGCACATGCCAAATCCTTAGAGGGATCCGTGTATTGAAACCACAGAAACGTGGCAGAACCTAATGGTGCATCCGACAGAGGCTTTTAAATCGAATAACCTTTCCAGCTACTTTGAACCCCAGGGGGGATTTCTTCCAGAAAATTTTGTTTCTATCTCCTTGTCTGCAATGTTGCATCTGCCATATCAACTTCCTTGCCGAATTGAGCTCTAGATTAAAATATTGAAGTGACAACATTGAAAGGTTTTTTCTGGAAAGGAAATGTTGAGACAATGCGTCATAAAAATTCAAGGGTTTATCCAAAACTATGTCACTCAATTGCCCGCAATATAAACAAGATTACTGCTATTTATTTGATTAATGAGCTAGAAATAGTTGCAATTAATTGATTGATGTCCATCGGGTGATTTATATATAGACAATTAATTGATTGCTTATATGTGGTGAGGGCACTTCATTGACATGTAGGTGATTATTTTATGCTTGTTCTGCTTTCGCACAACTGTCCTTCTTCTCTTCTTTTTTTTTGTTGGCTCTCTTCTTTGTGGCTTTACTTGCCATGCCGATTACCACAGTAGGACAAAACCCATTTGGGGGGGGCGGGGGGCCTTTCAGAGATTTATTTGCCCATAAAAATTATCTTATTCGTAAAGCCTAGTGACTTTTCAGGACATAATCAGGAACTATTTAATGCTACAACCTATTTAGTAAATCTCTATAATTACAACAGTTTAATGATAACTTTTAAAACTCTTATTTTGTGTTCGGTTATTTAGGCAGGTGGTGATTATTCACTCACTTGCTTTAATAGTTGATTATCACTATAATTACATTACCGTATGAAATTTATCATGTAATAAACATTTATCAGTAGGGCCTATATTCACATGTATTTCAATTTCGCTTGAAGTTGGAAATACAAAATAAAGAATTAGTGTTTATTTCAAATTGGGATGATTGATGATTGCAATTAATTGATTGCTTCATTTTGGCAATTAAAGTGAAATTGATTGCTTAGTCATCAATATTGATTAACAAAAATAGTTGGCCTAACTCAAAATCAGTGCATCAACAGAAGGACAAGGATTATACTGGTTATAATACCTAACTTTACTATGCTCATAAAAGTTTTGCCAAATTTTATGTGGAGATTCTTTTTTCTCGAAATTACGATGGACGAAACCGAAACCGTCGATTCAAATTTTGACGAATGTGGCAAGTTTGAGCCGGAATAATTGGCGGAGCACTGACTGCAGCTGCTCCATCAACAATGATCCTAGATAAATGTTGCGGATCTCAGGAGTTTAATTTCGTGAAACATGTGTATTAGCATGTAAAATCAATTCTTACATTGATGCAGCCTATTGGCAAGTCATTTATCAATATGAGTTACATACATGTATTTCGAAGAGAAATGATATTAAACCGTGAATCTGTCAAGGCAAACGTTGTCTAATTATTGTCAATCACTTGACGCCACCATTCCATCCCACAACGCAACATCTGTTTTCCCAAGTACATGCCGATTCTGGTGCAAAAACTGTCAAGATTTATATGGATCCACGTGGGTGGCAAATGTGAAGATTATAGACCGTACACATTGCATGATGGTGCTATTTCCGTTATACTTCTAAATACATTTATTTATATTGTGAAGTTTTCGACATTTTTCTATCTGTTTATACTTCAAAGAGAGTTTCCGTGAAAATAATGTCAGTATAATTGAGTGATAAAAATAACGGACAAAGGAAAAAAAATTTTTATTTTTCATAATGATCAATTTAATGTCGATAGTAAAAACCACTTTGACAGGTTTCGGGCAATTCCTTTTCAAACACCCGCGTTGTGATTCATAACAGCTACAAACGAATACTATCAGATTCTATACATTGGTAAACAAGCACTTGTATACAATAAAAGAAAATTGAAGTCGTGTCTCAAACTATTCTCACTTATTTTTATTTTCATTTTCCACATATGAAAATCAGTAAGTTGTAAATATTGCCTCACATTTGCTTTATACAGGTTGTATGCTAAATAATTATCCATTTTCTGAGATTTGCCTAAAAAATGTAAAGTTCATTTTAAGCTACAAAACTATTATTTTTTCAATTTTTCATTTAAGATATATTGATGCCCATTATTTGACGAGAGCTAATTCCTAGGCCATATTTTTTTCATGTTACTAAGTATAAAGCAAATACATTTCCCTGCAAAACAATGTGCGTCGTATTTACGCAGCATTTTGCGTCATCTAAGTAGTTGTTTTTTCGTGATAATGGTTAAGTGTATTTGTATATTTGTTAGACCCCTCACGATGTATTTAGTTTAAGTTTTGGCAAATGGCCAGTTAAGTGTTCTTTTAGCCACATATTAACCGCAGAAACGGTTACATATTCATAAGTACGCCGAAAATTCATAAATTCCCGAAAATTGCATTAATTGCATTTTAATTATTGCATATTAATTGCGAAAAATTGCCATACTCGTCAAGAATGTGGTCACGTTTCAACAACAGGCCTGTGACGACATCACATCGGTCATCCTCTTTCATTCCTCGATGTTCCCGTACTTTATAACAGACAGCTTATCAAGAAAGTTACTTATTTTGATGTAATTACTCTTAACTTTGTGTTTGGACTTCATTTTGAAATGCATGATTTTCAGTATTGATAAAATAAACGTTTATTTATTTACGCCCGTGCAATATAAGACCGAATGCACTTGGGTAAGTATTCAATGCTTTTATATATTGGTATGCTGTACAAATGGCATACATCATAGAAAATCATCGCATGATAGTAAGAAGCTCACAATTAGGCAATGAATTTACAGTGTCTAGTTTCTGTAGTAAAGGCAGGATGGTATTGGGATAGCGCAAGCTTAAGACATTTTAACAACGGCCGAATTTTTTTCACACGAAAAAACAACTCGAAAAAAAGTAAACTTAGTAATACGAAATAAACAAGGCTGCTGTGGGGATGGGGATTGATATTCCCCGAATTTCAGAAAACAGATATCGGTGTGTTGATAAATTACAATCAATTAATTTAAGTAAATAGATGTGCATAGTGTATGCACTATATACATTTTGTCGTCAACGACTGGAAATAGTGTCTCGAGCGCTCAGCTAACTTCAAATGAACCTTGAATGAGCATTAACTATCCACCAGCCACTCATGTGACTTTCGAAGACTCGTGAAAACTAGGGATATACTAACGAATATCTGAGAAGTTCTTGAATTCCTACAGAACTTGAAACTTTAATCAGAATAAGTACAACAAAATTTGTTAGTTTAATTGCTTCGACAATTTGATAATAAGAAGTTTTGGTCTTAAGTTTTCATCATAATCTGAATTAATTATATGGAATGTAGGGGCGTAATGTTAGTGGATGTTCCTTTATAATCGAATTAAACTGATCAAGATTTAGCAGTAAGTAGACTCCCCAGGAAATGTACGAATTGAAATTGATCAAATCATATTATTTTGCTCAAAAATGAAACAAGGGCCCGTATTGCAACAGCCTAATCGCGACTTATTGAAAGCCAAAGTTAATAATAACCAAGAAATACCAAGTAATCCACTACGAATAATCATATAGGACTAATTCAACTCCGAACATCTCAATAGACACAATCACACTGGGGACATGGAAGGCCCTTTATTAACTTTTATGTACTAAATGTAGTACTATATAGGCTTTCCTTTTTTTCATTAATCAGTTTTGAATACTTACCCCAAGGTACCCAGTACCGACAACTGTAAGTTACATACATTTTAATTTTCAACCTGCAGAACATCGTAAAGGGGTAAGCACATCTTTTTATCCATTTATAGAATATGATACCAACTCGTGTGGGGATAGAAAATCCATCACACGGCAGCCCTGTGAATAAATGATAATTTCGCATGCTAATGCAGCTTCTATATCCCGTTCATCTGAGTTCAGTGACAATTTGACAATCCTTTTCGTTTTAAAACATTTTCTGCATTGGCCTTACATCATCAAGACTGATATTACCGAAAAAAGAAAATAATTCAAAATGGTCAGCCTTCAAGCAAACCGTATAAGGTAAAGTTTAATTCTTACTGAAAACTTGAGGAATTTTTTCGGATAAGTGATCAGGAGAATTTTCCGTTTCATTGAAATAACTTATCTCTCTTGAATCAAATTATAAGCACTCTATTTCAAATACATTTGGCTCGACTTTGATGCAAGTTTATCTTAATCATAAAATTTTTCATGAGTATTCTAGACTGTATGAGAGTTTTTTAGGGAACTAACTTTGGGACAATTGAATGCCTTAAACTCAGGTGGTTACTAAATGTTCCAATTCTATTGCTGAACAACATTTTATACTTTATATTTTAGACCTAGCAACCGGAAACACACAGATTTTATTTAAATTACTTTATATGGAATAAATTATCTATGTAACTTATCTGTGCTTTTTAATGTATACGTTCACATCGCAGTATTTTATAACCAGATTAGGGTGCGTTTGCACGAATGAAACTCTATTGCTGACTACTTTTCGATCCATGATGAGTCCAGCTAAAGAAATGGACAAGAAAGGGCAAGAGGTGCATTCCTTCAATAACGTGAGTTTTTTGGCGTCTATCAGCCAAAGACAATCGTAATTTTAAATGAATGGTGAAAACAGAGAAATAGGCATTGAATTCGTGTCCCGATTCGGCTTATTATCGCTCTGAGTGTCAGTTAAAAGTGACAGCTATCATGTAATGTTGAACAGTAGGTCGCAACATTCAGGTCTGAAGAGATCATTGCATTTCTTTTCATTCAACGTATCATTAAATTTGGCTATGTTTGCACTGAGACTGTTATGCGCACGGAAACACAGATTAATTGAAGGAGCGATGCAAGTTGGCCAAGGTCAGGCAAGGAAAGTGAGGCAGCGATTATTGCCACAAACGCACAACTGATATTGCAAGGCAAAATTAAAATACTTAAAAAATAATAAATATTCATTTGAGAATCTGAAAATGAAAATTTCTCATCAAAGATTAGTGGGCGAATTGAGACTTGGACCGGCAAAGAGTTATGGTGTCGCAAATAGACCACTTAGGACGCAATTGTTCTCAGTCCGTTACTTATCCTTCACTTTACAACTTCCATTTCATTCCATGCCAGGCGATGCATTTTTGAAGAAAATGTGGAATAGCATCCTAAAACCTAACAATTTCATGTGCTGATCTGGGAAGACACTCATATTCGTTAGTAGGCGTCAATAAATTCGCCTGATCTTTCGCTAAATGATGAATTCAAAGAGAGGATGTATCAGCAATGACTTTCGCAAAATGTTTTTCAGACGATTCCGGGGTCACTTTTCTTGAAAAGGCCAAAAATAACGGTAGACCCGTTCTGCCTTCTTATGATCTGATTGGAGAACATGGAACACAGGTCTAAGTTACTCCAAGTCTTAAGGATCAAGTAAGACATGTAAATTGATGTATTCCGTAAATCGGACTTGGCGATTTCCTCATCTGTTGCTTTAGGGCTTCAACAGAGATGCTCTGCAAATAGTGGCATGAATAAGTTAGGCAGCGTGAAATCTTTTCTGTTTTCGATATATCAATTTTATGTCAATATTACTCATAATCTCTTATAATAGAATACTCAATATCACTCCCTATCACTGAAAAATGCTATAACTAGGGCTAGTTTTGACAAAAAGAAAAAAACGCTTCTAGCAAAGATTGAGCACATTGGGTTTGTAGGTCAAATGTGATTCCATAAAGTAACTATTGCACAATCAACTTGCATCGTCCAATTTCCTTTATTTCATAATTAAAGCACTAGGAATACCGCTTATAATTCCGTCGTAAGAACAATGTTTACAGTAAAACTTAAACTCGTATATATTTGACGCATGATATACATGCAAATCTGGTGAGGACTGAAAGAAGTTCCTTCCTCCCCCCTCAATAACGTAGGCTCATCAATATGGCATATTTTGTTGGGCGATGCGATTGGATAAAGAGGCCACTTCATTTAAAATGATCCAACTGTATCATTTTAAATAGAAATCTGTAAGGTCTTACTTTATCAATTCAACCCCATCTCCGCAACGACAAGTTCAATCGGCCTAATGCAGATCAGATGCCTATCCTATATACTGGTCGGGAGTGGCGACAAAGAAGTGCCTTGTAGCATCTGTCAGTTATACTATAGTGCAGCTTAGATTTCAAGCATTACATTTGGTTGTTGTTTTGTGCCGTCCAGGGACTTTCTTGGCGGCCAAGTTACGACGAGTCCGTGGATTTGTTCTTCTGTTTCCTAATCGCCACCTGTAATGAGGCATATATTTTGGCCAAAGAAAGCATTGTGAACAAACGGCGAGAACATCCTATTTTTGCGAATAGTGATTGAAAACTGTACAACTTGGTATCACCGATTGAGCTGCATAAGAAAAGGGTGATCCACTCTGACAACCCAGTAACTCAATCTACTCAAAGCGTGTACATATATCATGTGTTGGGCTACTAAAAAAGAACCTAATCAAATTACTTGAATCTTTGATTATATCAATAATTTATTGAAAAGGTCTTCCCTATTTCCATCTTGTGAAACATAATGCTGAAGAACGTTTGTCAATTTTTTCAAAATTAAGAAGAAGCAATGGAGTGGCTTGTATGTACAAAACTTGACAAAAGGCCCAGCGGATGAATAAGCCATGATCCTCCGCCGCAGTGACAAAATCCAAACAGCCTAGGCACACCCGTCGACTAAGAAAGCAGAAACATAAACCTACATAGGCAAAGACGTCCCAGGAACCCACCCCGCCAATTCTACCGGTACTACTCACATACTAGAAATGGCACAGAATAGGAAAACATGGAACAATTTAACGTACAGAAAAGGCAGAATTCTGGCTTGACAACCCATACCATAAGCAATCGAACAACAAGGACAGAACAGAACAAGGCATACAACACTCCAAATTAGTGCTTAAGCTATCAGTGACAGTTATCAACCGGATCACACAGCTAGGAAACATAGTCGAATGTCAAGTTCTACAGAGAAGTTTGATGAACGTCTTTTATATTCGTGCACCTCGATAAGACTTTTTTTTATAGTGATCGGAAGCACGCCAACATTATCGAGAAAACTTTTGCGCAATGATGCTGAATTCCTCTCGAATCTAGAAGGAATCGTGGCGATGCGGAACATTTTGGAAGGAATTCAGAGGGCAATCCGCAAGGCAGCGCGCCGACTAATTTTTCGCTATCTCTGATAAAGTATCGAAAACATTTCCTTTTTGCTACATAGTAAGCTCCTCCTTGTGGGCCATTGTTTTGAATCAGTTGCACTTCCTAGCTAAAGAGACCCGGCTTAAGAGCCACAAATCTTAATTTAGTGGGACTACCATAGCTTATGTCATTCGCTAAGGCGTGCAGGGATACTTTGATCCTATGGCTATTGTGATGAATAGACAGATCATTCGATATTTGTTTACTGCATTGTATGGGGGCAATGGTGCAATTGCCATAAAAAAAGAAAGAAGGCAAAATTCATGACAGGGCAAAGTGCTGCGTTTCCTTGATTTATGGTGTTTCTTCAAGAGGGCTTCCAGAGAAATAACACTGATTATCGGCTGCTTTACAGATATGTACACATAAATCGTACCACAATGAATTTCAGGTTTCATCGTTTGGGAGGGCTCTGACCTTCAAAACAAGATTAAGAACCGCAGAAACGCGGCAAATGCATGATCTTGAGACTTAATTTATGTTGACTTCTAGCCTGTATCAAAAATTACCTCAGCAGCTAGTTATTGAAAATCATAGGACTAAAAAGCGTAAACTGGGGGCCATCTCTAAGTTGGAATATCCGATCAACCAAGATCGAAGGTTGGTGACATCAATGGTAATCGTATTGTACTGGCCAGATTCAGGCCTTTTCAGTACTCAGCTCATGAAAAAAATGATGCTGATTAAGATTTTGGGATAAAAAGCGAACAAGGCAAAATAACACGACACTTTATTATTATTATTATTATTTATTATATATTCTGGCCAGACGATGGATCGCTCGAAAAATCAATCCAAATCGAGTCGCGAGAAGTCACTATCACCATCTGTAGGCTCACTTAAAATAATTTGATTAAAGACTTGGTGAATAATTCATTTTGTCAACTATATTTTTCATACCATGTAATTCTATTGCAGCCCACATACTTTGAATATGAATATTATGCCTATAATTAAGGGCTATCATTATTGCTCGATAGGTAATTGGATTGAGTTTTTGATATAATTCAGAAACGTCTGACATTCACTATCCTATATAAACAGCAGCCTCGGCCACTAGTGCTGTTTAGTGTCTACCCTTATTTTAAAACAAATAATTAAAAATAATAATAATAATAATAGATCACTTTATTGTAGAAATGAAGCATCTGAAGTTACAACATGCACGATTAGTATCATAATGTCGAGATTGTATAATTATAACAACAGCATATCGGAAAATAAGAATTTTGTCCAGGCTTCACAGTTTTGGCACAAATGTGCTGACGAAAAAGTCCACATAACAGAAATGGTTTGGTCAGGTAGAAATCCGATGCAGGGGGTGTATCTCGTGGCTATCACATTTAATAAAATGCTTGATCCATAAGATTCGGCACGACGAGATTCAACTGAGCATTATCGAACTAATCGCAAATCGTCATCGCAAATAATTTTGCGGTGATGCGCGCTTTTACCACTCGTTGCAGTTTCATCATGAGTGATTTGAGATACAACCAAACAAAGGTGTAGCATACCATTAAAATCGAAACAATCATGGCTATCAAAAACTGTTAGAAGTTTTTCTTTTTTAGACAAAAAAGGTCTCAAATACTTCTTAAAACGTGTATACGCGACGAGAACATGTGCGCCGTGACATTGCTAAAATGATCGTCCCATGTCAGAATGCGATCATTCAGGGCGTCACACCCAATATATGCAAGAAATCTGAAAGTAAAGATATCATCATAAATAGAGGGATATTACACCTAAGCGTGCTTCCTTTTCACGGGATGAAGATCTGCTAATATTTTGAAAGATTCAGCGTCATTTTGTTGGCGCAATCCCACCCATTCTTGAATGAGGGGCAAATGATTTGAATCCTGCTCTTCGGTAATTGCTTCGATTAAGGTGACGTCGTCTGGGCGTATTTGACTAAACGCGGCTGTTTGACGAATTATGAATTTTGGAGGCGTGGCAGCATAGATACAGCCGGCCACGGACATGGCCCCGTCTATCAGACCATGTAAAAGTCCCTACGCACCCAATTCAACCTCTAAAAAACGTAGAGAACTGTGTCGGTGTGAAACTTCCGCACTATAAAAAGCAACGTACACGTCACCAGAGCCTTCACCACCAATCCTCCAATCTGTCACCAAATATACAGAAGTCTGACCAACAATCCAGCACATATCTGAGAACCGAACGAATCCGACCGTAGGTCCCAACTCCACCATACACCCTCCACAGATATCACGTCCGTTCTTCATTCTGAAGCGCATAACAGTTACCCGGCAATCTAATCCACAAACCCACGAAGTAATCAGATCCTTACCGCAAATTTGGAGTTTCGCTATAGGAATGAAAACCCCCATGTAAAAACCGGCAAAACCAATGTAAATATCACAACAACACCAAAACCACACACAATCCGTGAAAAACGGATAACCTCCCTCAATAAGTAAAAGCACAAGAAAAGGCTCGAGGGCGAAGTGAGCTAGCTCCCAACCATCCCATCAAACCAATGCACACACAAATCCGAACTCATAATCTTCACACCAAAAACCCCGTATTGGTACAGTACCACCAATAAAAATACGTGCACGAGCATAAGACATAGTCCGTCAAGTTAAGGCCCAACAGAAGGGCAAGACATAATTAAATGGAGGCTGCCTCCACCCTCCTAAAGATCAACCGCTACGGTGTTTAAGTAATCTTAATTCGTAAGCATGGAATGAAGCTTTTTATACAGCTCTAAAATAACCAGGAATCCCTGTAATAACTGATATTATAGGTTTAATGGTATTCCGGTTTTTGGGTAATTCTCCTTAATCTGTACAGTTAAGAATTTCTGGATTGCCTAATCCGACCCGGTCGGTTTCGGGTAGAGCACTTTATAGATCCGGGTCATTCTGATTCAAAAATTCATGAAAACACGACCGGTGACGACGCCTCATCTTTTAACCGCAGAAACACAGCATGGAAAGGCGATTGATACAGCAAAAATAAATTCCTTCAAAGTATCAAAAATATTGATAAATCATAAAGTATCATTTATATAAGAAGATTTTAACTTGGCATGATAATTCATACAGCTTCTCATTGGCGTTAACCTTAACCAACTTTAACATCCTTCTTAAAAGGGTTATTCTTGTGATCTTGTTAGGGCTAAGCATTCAAGAAGCGATCGGATCTGATGCAGTAGTCATCAATATAAGAAAGACCTGGGAAGCTATGTTTCGTTAATCGCGAAGCATAAATTGAATAGACAGGCTACAACCAAAAAACCCAGGCTGCCCGTGGAGGAGGATTTAATAGAGCATTTGACTATATCAAAGACAATGGAGGAATAGATACAGAGAAGAGCTATCCTTACAAAGAAAAGGTATTTGTTCCAAATGTATCATATGACCATGTTTTAAAAAATGACATTTCCTTTGCACAGAAGAACGAAAAATGTCTTTTTAACCGAAGAAATATTGGAGCGACAGTTTCTGGATACAAGCGGATAAAATCTGGCCATGAACATACGCTACAAATTGCTGTTGCTTCTGTTGGTAAGTATGTGCCTTCTGTCAGTAGATCAATTGCAGACATGCATGCACTGTAAATCGCTCAACACCAATCACATACGAGAGATGCATATCAAAATATGTTTCTGCATCTATTTGTATGCTTTACATACCAAAGCCATACCAGCACTATGTTAAAGGAAAGTATCAATGATGTTTAATATATGTTGATATAGGGCCTTTTGTCAATAAAGATCACACTAATGTTACTACTGAATTGTAAGTAGTGAGATAATGACATTCAAGAGTCAAACTTACAATACTGAATTCAATTTTAATACATGCAAGTCTAAGGCATTTCATAAATAATCAATAAGTATTCAACAATCAACAATTATGCATTATGCAATTTTGGAACTAAGGATATTATCAATCCGAAATAAAAACACATCATAATTCTTGAACGCAAAAATAGTTGTTTGAGATATATAAGTCAACATGGTTGCACAAAAGATATCGTTTGAATGAATTAATGCTAATCAACTTAGTTCATTAAATAGAGCTAACCAAGCGTCTTGCTAATGTTTCTAGGCAAGTAGCAACGACGACATACTCGTAGAGCATAAAATTCACAATAACCCTTATATACCACACAATCAAAAAGAAATACTCACGACTGGTACCACTGAAAAAAAATTATTTGACAGTAACATGAGATATATATATATTTTTTTTTCAAATTGTATGTGTATTTGGTATATGTTTGTATGTAATTTTCGTATCCAGCGATTTACAGTGTACCAGCGTTGGAACCGGCCGATCGGCCGGGCCATAACGTGTGTCGACCATTGGCGCACTTATTCCAGAATTTATTGAATGTCAACTAAAGAATTGAAACATTGCAGGAGCATAAAGTACTACATATTTTATGTGATGTCGACTGGAACCGTTGGCTGTTATTTAAAGATACGAAATTAGAAATTGTTAACGATGAAGTACTCAGAATAACCATTGCATTGCAATTTTTTTTGTTCTTTTTTCCCTTTTAATGGAAACTGCTACAAAAACACTAATATTTGTAAGCGCATTGATAAGTTTAGGCAACAAGTCTAGTATTGGATTTTCGGCTGCTTTTGTTCGAGGATTCTGACTGTGGCTGAAGTTTGCTCTTTGTAATACGGACTACGAAGCTTTCATGGTTGGCTTGGCAGCAGTGAGGTCACATCGACACATATTTTTAAGGTACATGCAGTTTTTGAGCTACTTCTCAAAATCAGTTTCCAGAATCGTATTTTCTACAGCCAATATGTATTTTGTGAAATTTGTGCATTCTTAGCATGTCTATTGTTAAATTGTTCCACATCTCAGATAAATTATTACGCGCATTGCTGCTCAATTTTCTCCAAAAGTGCGGATAATAATTGTCCAATTACCTGATTGAAGATCAAATTGGAAAGAAATTGATGAAAGTCAGTCAGAACGATTCATCGGAAACCCTTGCTAGCGACACACCTACCGGATGCTATATTCTATATACATAGAAATCGAGAAATCGATCGAATGATGTTCAACCTTCTGCCATCCTTACATAGTAGGCTACATAGACACTGTCCTAGTCCCTCCACTGTTTTTCCGCTGGTTCTACACTAACAAAGCCTGCATAATATTGCACAGTGAGAGTACATCACAATGACTTGCGAGTACATGCTCTATGTACTCGTGTGCATAAAAGTCTTACTTATAAAATGGGCTTTTCATGAACTTTTGCATATAAGCCTACATGTAGTGCATAGCAACACATGTTGAGTGCTCGTACATATAGGAGCTAAATGAGAGTGTAACGAGCTTGGCAGAGTCAATGTCAGTGTTCAGAATTTGCATTCTGCTGCAATGGTGCAAACCATGTTTGAGGAGCTTGTATAGCCTATGTGCATGCAACAGCAGAGGTCATGATAATCTTAGAATGCATATTATGCATGAGAACTGAAGCCGCTGAAAGATGCCGTCTTCCAATTTCTAGGTAAAAATAATCATCCCGCTATAACGCCGTCAAAATATCACAACATTTTACCATACCCGATCGGCTCAGGTTCGGGACCCGATTGCACACTTCTAATACATACCTTTAGTACACTATGTAGCCCACAATTAATACAATCCTTGACAAACAAGTAGCAAGTTGAAAACATGTGGTAATTAAAATAATACTGCCCTGTGGGCTGTGAATTAGGCCTAGTTCAATAGAAAGAGACGCGCGTTTTATTAGAAGGATCAGCAGTCAAGTAAATATTTCCTTTTTTCCGTATTTGCTAATATTCATCAAGCCCAAATTTTATAACTAGGTATCATATAATTTGAAGAATTGTTCTGAAATAGAGATGACAATCAACAGATCAAGGTGCTGTGGGAAGTTTACGGTGATTAAAATTCCATTCATAGAGGCACATGAAAATTAGAACTTTTCGAGCATTGCACCCCTCCTTCTCGTCATATTTTTGTCGAAATCATTATTGAATGAGCTTGTAATAGTATCATTACTGAGCAATGTGAACTTACAATTACGACCCTTTTCTAACCATCACGCCTAATTAACGCATTTTCTCGTGTGTTGTTTTTTTTATCATTTGCTTGATAATTTCCTATGAATGGTCATTGTTTTGATCAAAATTCATTGGTAAAAATAAACAACTGAAGTTCTAATTTAAGCAACTGAGTATTTCGAAAATGGTCTCTGCAAAGAGTTCAGATAGGCTACATCACGGGTCTTCTTGATACCAAGAAATTTGGCATGTCCATTTTTGACTTCTTGTCCAGTTAGGACGCTAGGTTCAAGATCCAAGGTATGTGCATTATTTGGACGTTAGGGAATAAGGGTTATAGGGTTAATCCACTAGTGAATTCCTGCATAAAAACCTTCTCAAGGAACAAGTATCTGCCTCTACGTGTAGTCTCAAACAATGTCTCAGTCACAAGAAAAAGAGGAAACATGACAATTGTGAAGTCTGTGATCGTTTGGGGTATAGTTTTGATTGCTTTGATAAACATCTAGAATATCGGTTTACTTGCAAGTTGTGTCATGGCAGGTATATAGGTCAGACGTCAAGACCTTTCATTTCCGATATAAGGAAAACCAACGTAGCCTATCAAATAACAGTATGGATAGCGCATTGGCAGAGCACACCAAGCAATTCCATCATAGGCATCTAGCACAGACTTCCAGCTAGAGATTATTGACAGATGCAGATCACCGATAGAGACGAGACTTTCAGAAGCCAATCATATCGAAGAACATAGACCAGCACTCAATCGAAAACATGAAATAACCAGACGCTGAAAGTGCCCTCACTCCTGCCAAACCTTGAGAATGCGAGCCGACTCGCGAAAGCTCGGACTTTGTAACTATTTTTAGCAATAAAATAATTGTAACAGCAGACCTATTCTTGGGAGAAGATACAAATTGAAGTGAAATTCCCAATAAAATCAAACAACATCCCGTCACATGCTGTCAACTAAGTATCTTGTTTACAAGTTTGGTTGTTTTTCACCTCGCCAAATGCGTGCCTCCAACATAGCAATGTTTGACTAACCGCTACCATCCTTATGTTCTCGGGTATCAAAATAAAATTCGGAGTTAAGTTTTTATCTCATTTTCTCCAGGTTTAGATAGATCTTCCTTATCGTTCATTTAATATGATCGACTTGGTCTCGTCATGTGGAGCCACAGAATTAAATATTTTGTTTATCTGCTTCGGTTTGCTAGAAGTGTGATTAATAAGAAATTGACGGCACATCGAGGAACCTATTAAGTGGGCAAAAAGGAATTCCTAATACTTGCAGAGATAGGAAAAAAAGTCGTGCGTCGCTTGCGGATTAATGTGAGTTCCAGCAAAGTGCTTCGATTGCCAAAATTCCTTCAGATTCGAAGAATTCAGATCATTGCGCACAAGTCAAAAAAAAGTAGCAGGGGTACGAAAATTACTTCACTTGATGATTTCACCATCGTCTTCTCAGCATTGCTCACTGTATAGTGCATACACTGAATCGAAGTCAGACATCGATGTGTGTTTTGGTGTGTGCGAAGTGATATCACAGCACTCACTCATCTCTCACTAGCTCTGGTGTCCTCTGCTGACAGCTTATTGTTTTCCAGCAATACACGAATTATCCATTCGAGAAGGAGCAAATTGTCTAATTCTGTGATGTGCCATGTTGATATTAAGGTTAGATATGATTCTTCTCATTTCTAGGAAACCGAAGACGCGCGCAGATGAATCTAATTCTGTGTGTGGAGCAGGTTGGAGGTTAGTCCTCTGTTTCACAGTTTTCTTGCTTTTCTGGCTAGCTTCTCATCATACTTCATGCTTAGTTTATAGTTATAAATATAAATTGATCATTAAGTTTTGATTTATTTCCCGTCCCTTTAACCCTCTTATGCCCGCTATAAGTTATATTTGGTGCATTATCTTGATCTTTTGGAATTATGGAGCCTAGGGTACTGTCAGTGCTTCCTCAAAATATTTGGGTCAAATATCCAGCAGTTACATAGATATAGGATGTTCGCTAGAACGATCTATCGGAAATTTGCAATAATAATAATTTCTAATAATTTGCAAAATTATTAACATGGCATTATTGACAGAACATGACATCTAATACAAAATATAAATGTATATTATTGTCATACTACATAATCAATAATGAAACTAAGTGAAAACTAAGATTCCATTTTAGAAGCCAACAATAAAATAGTATGCTAGCATAAGGATATTTGCTTTGCGAAAATAATTACTTTGGTAACGACATGTAACTGATTAGACTTTTACAGCAAAAAAAGTAATGTTTGATCGACTGATTGTACAGTTCCCATTACTTCGTTTGATTCAATAATTTTGTATTGTAGCATAACAGACCTGGGCATGTACACATAACTGCATTAGCGAGTTTATCTATAAAAATCTAATATCCACGAGTGTGGTAGTAAAAAAAAGCATATTTTGGCATGTAAATTGACAGAGCATTTGACACAACGGCCATCCTCTTCCTTTTTGGAGGTATTGGACCTTCTTCCACATTTTCTTCATCATCAGGAACTTTTATAACAGCATCGAAGAGGTTTCCTGGTAAATTTTGAAATCGCGGTTGATCTTCATCTCCATCCTCTTCGTCTGAGCATTCGCCTTCACTAGGCGACTGAATAATTAAATCAATCTGATCAGACAAGGCGCTTTCTTCATCATCTATCCCATCCAGTATTTCCTTTAACCTCTAAAAGAAAGATAGAATACTGTACCTCATTGAAACGAATAAGTAGTACATGCACATGTGTATACACTGGAAGAGCGTGTCTGTGGTTTTGCTGTAGGCCTACTTCGTTTTCGAATAGAATTGTAGATATTGTCGGTAGAGCTGTAGATATTTTCATCGGTATATAACAAGTAGATATCACCAAAAATATTTGGATAAGGTCAGAATTCAAAGTAAATGTGTGAGGATATTGAGACAGTGTATGGGAAGAGAGCTGGAATTAACAACACATGGCCCTTGGTTCAAGTTTCTATTTTTACATTTTTCAGTTGATTCTTGCTAAGCAGAAACTTGTCTTTGAATAAGAATAAACTTCTATGGATAAGAATAAATACCTACGTCAATTTAGTAGTACAGACGCAAAAATACAACTGGAAGAAATACTCTACTACATCGTAGGCTTGCAGAAAATCGGGATCTTTGTAAAACGATTATTAGGCCTACTAAGCATAACAAAATGTTATGAACTTCTATATAAAACATATAATTACACTTTGTACGTTTTATTCAACTTGCGCACGCAAAGATTATTTTGAATGAATCATTATCAGTAACAATGTGGAACAAGAACAATTATAAGAATATAAGGAAAACAGTAACATCTATTCCCATTGATCGTTATAACGATCATCAATAACAAATTTTGTATAAAATTATGTATCTATTGAACTGAATGGATCAAAATACATCTACTTCACTCTTTATAATATGTTATACAAATTCATTTCATACTAAATTATGAAAAAATCATTTTCACCTTCTTTTTGCAACAGATTTGGCCTTTCTTCGTCGGTCAGTCGCGATGGACCGCGATGGAAATAGAAACTGAATTCAAAGTCGTGCAATGTCAGCGAATGTTGAAGAAAATCAAATATAACAAAACAAATCAGATAGTCATAGACAACCCCAATCAATCGATTTCTACAACGTAGAGGCTTTGTTGACATCATACAACTTAATTGATTGAAATAATTTTCATGATCTTTGTGACGATCGACGGGTATAAATAGGTTAAAAATTGGGTCTACATTGTAAACTGTACGATACCAAAGCTATTTACGAAAGTTGGG